>MNCI01034802.1:12128-84169 GCA_015680685.1 Gnetum montanum | reverse complement strand
GGTGAAAAAGCTTATTATAGATGCAAGAGACATACAAATTTTCATTTGCAATCATCATTATTCAAATTCCTTGTTCAGGGAATGTAGCATAAATAAGACTTTCAAAAATCCTATAGAAACAAGGTAATAGAATATAAAAATCTATATTGTGTGTTTTTAAGAAATTTAATTTATTAATGCTAAACTAATTATAAATTTTTTGAAACAAATATGCTTCATATTTCATAATGTTGGAGAGAATGCAAGAGCTACAAGAATCATTACAAATAATGGTTATAACCAATAAATGGAAGAATTGGGAGGAATCCAACACAATTATGGGAAAGAGTGTTAGAGAAAATATTTTATTAGATGAGTGGTGGAAACAAATGAAGTAAGAAATAATTTATTTGAAATATAATTCTTCATTTTTTATTGTTTGCATCTTTATATCTTATTAAAAATAAGTATTTGTTATATTGTAGGAGGATTGTTCGCATGTTGCAACCTATTGTAGATTTCATTCTTTATGCTGACACAAATACACCTGCATTAGGAGAAATTTATGTAATTTATGAAAATATATTAACAAAAATTTAAAAAAAGGTTATAGAAATGGACAGCTCTTTTGATTTTTATAATGCTCAGTTACTTCCATTGATTCTAAAAAGATGGAATGCTACAAATACCCTATTGCATATGGTTGCTTATGCATTAAATATTAAGTGGTATTCTTCAAAACATAGAGATAAAAATCCAACAAGGCCTTGTGATTATTTTGATGTAAGAACAAGTTTTTTAGAATATGTTAAACGGTTATATTCACCTTGTGAGGCTAGGTTAATTAGAAAGGAATGGCTTCAATTTACTAAAGGACATACAAAAGCATTTAAATGTGAAGATGCTATACTTGATATGGATGGAATAGCTCAAGAAGATCCAGCTGGATGGTGGAATTTGCATGATGGAGATACTCCTAGACTTCAAACTTTAGTAGTGAAGCTTTTTTCTTCGGTAATACAATCAATTTTTCATTACACATAAAACAAATATTAATACATATTAATTTCCTTAATTAATTTATGAAATGCGATGTTTGAAAACTTGAAATAGTGATGTTTTATATATCATTATGCATTCTCTAAACACCAGGCTATTAGATCTAAAGCTTCAAATGAGTTTGTTTATTGATGAAGTTTTGAATAATTTATAAAATAAATCTTTTAACAATGCAAAAATTTATTCTTGTTTTTATCATTTATGTAGGTTTCATCTTCTTCTGCTGTTGAAATAAATTAGTCAACATATTCTTTCATTCATTGGAGCAAAAGAAATAGTCTAACTCCAAAAAGAGCTGAAAAATTAGTATCTGTTCATAGCATGATTATATTGGAAGAAAGAAAGGAAATAAAATATAGGCAATCATCTACTCTTCGTTGGGATGTTAATCCATAAGATGATGATGTTCCAATAGTTGATGATAGAGAAAGTTATTCTACTGACTTAGTTAATGTTCCTAGAGCAATAAATATTAATATTGATGATTCAATCCTTGATGAAGATGATTACCACACAAATGATATTAATGACATATAACAAAATGAAGCAGGTTTTATAAATTTACTCTTTAGAGTAGAGCAGGGAGAAAATATAGGCTAAAATTAGAATTTGAACAATGTGACAACTTCTAAGCTTTAATAATAAACTCTTTTGTGATTTAAAAAGAGATAGATAATTCTGTAACATTATCATATATATATATATATATATATGTATAATATTTTATAACACACATGAAACTCAATACTTAATGTTTCATTGCAATCTTTTATGCAATTTTAAGCATTAACAACGCTTCACCACTTCTTGCATCAATGCCACATGGCCCAACAATTATGGCATACGGCCAGCCTTCCCCTGCTAGACTACTCGGGAAACTTGTCGATGCTAGCCGCAATGTGGATCCTCTAGCACACCTAAAATGATTGCGCACCTGAAATGATCGGGTCTTTAAAGGAACAGATCTTTCCCAACCTGCGACACTAGCTTACGGGTTCCACCGACTTTGGGGTGAAATTACTACGATTATGGGGACACGTGCTACTTTCCTTGAGCCACCCATTACTGACATCCAAAATCAACTAGAGCTCTGGCAATGGGTTACGCGAATGGGGTGGATCCAAGTGCTACAATGAATCATGGCCAACCCAGAGCTAGACGTCCAACCATTTTACGTGGGCTAGAGTGGGGAGGTCATCATCTTCCGTGAGCATCAAATTCTGGTGACCATGGAATCCTTAGCCACAATGATTCATGCACCTACAACTACGGTTTAGGTCCCCTCGGTCATGCGGTCCCAAGCTACGACAACCGATTTCTTCTAGGGTCCCATCCCCCGAACTGCCAGCAGCCACATTTGGGGGACGGCCCTCCCACCCACATGGCACGCCACCGTGGTGCTAATGGAGAGTTTCTTCATTCAGTTGGGCTTGCACCACAAATGCAATGTGGTACACTTCATGTTCCTCTAGCGCATGTGTGCCGAGACTCCCGTCAACCTCCCCCACATTCTCTAGGAGTCTCTACAATGACGGTGCCCTAGTAGACACCCTGGGGTTATCCATGCCCTCTAGTAGGCTGGTATCCCGATCCCACTGCTTCGACCGTAGCCTCAACTCGCGCAGGTGTATCAACAGAGGTGGAGGAGGCATGGTTTCCCAGTGGAGCAGACCGCGGCCTCAGATGGATCCTCATCTATGTCCCCCGGGACACTCAAGATACTGTTGGCACTTAAGATGGGTTGGGACCTATCCCATGGAGTAATGCGTCCACTGCAAATGATGGACCCAGAGACAACACGAAGGGGCAGCTTCCAGATAATCCATCACTACTGTGGCAATCATACAGCTAGACATTGTAATTGATCAAGAACATTATTAGAGACCACATGATAGGCATTGCCCAGATAATTGAGGAAAATAGATGTCACTTGGTGGCTAACTTGGGAGAGCTGGTTCTGAGACTTCAAACCTCCGAGGAGAGTTGGAGCTCACCCACAACCCACCCAAAAAGCTGCTAACATGGGGCCGTGGGGGGGTGATAGGGGCTGCCCAGGTTAACCTAGTTCTCTGGTTAAGGGTTTGGGAATGGGGCATACTACCCGCTTGTGGTGATGCTTGCGATGGTTGCCATTCGTGGAGGACCTGAGGTTGGGGTCCGTAGTGGGTGTGGGGCTAGTAGCTCTAGCCTGGGCTGTACTAATGTATAGCCTTCTTTTTGGGAATATAATTCGCTAGATTTTTTTCAAAAAAAATATTTTAAATCTACATTGTACTTGTTCTATATTCTACAATGTTTTTTATGATATATGACATTTAATTTTTTAAAAAAAGGTAATATATTTAAATTTTCTCTGTGACATCCCCGCGAAGAACTCGTTCCCACTTTTTCTTGAGGCACACATACCCAAACACGTTCAGAATAAAAAATCCTCGATTCCTAGTTTCCACGAATTGGATTCTTTTGATGCATAACTTCAAATCAAGCACTGAAGTCACTGACAAGTGGAGAAATGCTCTATCCAAGGTCTCCTACATTGGTGGGTATGAGTTTAAAGGGTAAGAGTGTGTAAAATTACTGGAGCAGTAAACTTTAAGCCAATCATTGTGCAAAAAGTGAAAATTTGAAAATTAGTAATTTTTATAAAAGTAGCAAACTTTAGTAGTTTTTATTTTTAGTTTTAGGTATCAGTTTATTGTGACGCTCAACAGGTTGCATGTTTTATAAATATTTTTCGGTATCTCATCATATAATTCATTTCTTATGTAGTTTCCATTTGGTATTATGTATTTGCAAAGCATTTTTATCAAAACATGAAAGGAAGAGCACATATATCTAGACTTCCTTTTTTTCCAGAAGGTTTGCTTGCCTAGTGTTTGCTTTAGATCTTTTAAAACTTTTGTCAAAAGTATTAGGAAGTTGAACAGAATGGACTTCCATATGATTGATTATCTTGTTTCCATTGGTGCATAAATAGAAAACTAAAGACAGCCAAAAAGGACAAGAAGATTAATGTGTTCAGTATATTCTGTCATCTTCCAAAACTTTATGCCAGAGAACAAGGAAGTTCATCTTAAAAATAAGAATAGTTAGATGTGAATGTAGATGCAATCTTTTTCCTCTTTATGAAACTGATTAAAAATTAGTTTTGGTCATGTTATTGTTGTTACCTTGCCATGTGATAATATCCAAATATATGCGAATACATTTCTGTTGAGGTCAACCTCGCCCATGCTAAACATGGGGCCATTATCAACAATACCTAATATCGAAATCCATCCGTCTATTCCAATTATTAACAATAGCTAACACATACTCATGCTTAGTTCATTTCATAACCATTGAGTTTATTTGGAGGTATCTAGACCTTGGTGTTGCTAGAAGACCAACAAGCACCTAAACCTTAGTTTAAGAAACATCTTTATTTCTTGTGATCCCAATCGTAAGACCCAAAGGCCCAACGTTGGTGGTCCCAAATGACTACCAACATAAACTTGCCAATGTTGATAGTAAGAAGGCTAAGATCAAACCTTGAGAAGCATGTGGCAAAATACTAGCTCCTCTATGAGGCAAAGTTTAAACTCCACAAGGAATCTAAGGAAAAACTCAAAGTGACCAATGCAAATCTGGAAGTTCTCAACAAAAATTTTAAAAATTAGAGATTAGTTGCTGAGAACTTGACCAAGATAATGAATGACTACTAGAAACTATAAAATCCTATCTATACATTAGATATCAAATGTAAAAATTTCACAGTCTCATTTTTCAACACGAAGAAAATGTTTCCAAACATGCCTTGCCCATCCAATATACTAATACCAACAAGTCTAAGAGAAGCCTCCTAGATCATCAATGATCCATGAAGTAATGAGGAAAAGATGAAGGCCTTTCTGGATGTCTTCAAATTTATAGAAGTAGTAGGAAAGAAACCTAGGCCACTAGTAGGACCAAGACATGATGAGGGATCCTCCACCTCTAGGAATAATGTGAAGAGCTCATCTTGCTCCATCCCATCTAGCTAGCATCTATCAATTTTTCTAACTTGTCTAGATTTTTGTATATTTCATAGCTTTTTGTAACTATGTAAGTATTTTATAACATGACACTCATATTTTTTCTATTACTATAGTTAATAAATTAGTTCATCATCAATTCCATACTCCTTAAATTTTGTAAACAGCTTGGTCCAATTTCTATTCACTCGAGGATGAATTTTTAGTCAATCGTGAGCGTATGATAAAGTTTGGTTTAGTCAGCTACTTCAACGTAGCCTTATCAATGCATCCTATATAAATTCATCCAAATCCTATATAAATACATTCACCATCCACATTTAGGTCACCTTTGATCATTTGTGTGGTAAAGCTCTTGTAGTTTGCTTTTGTAGAACTTAGTCAAATTTCCCTTTGAGTGTCCATAGCATAGACTTAATGGATTAAGTAGAATTTTATTCAAGTGCATATTATACCTAGACACTTCTGCATGATGAACATAAAATTTAAATTAATTTCTTCCATTGTACAATTAGATTAATTCTTAGTTTATTTTTAAGTACTTTACTTTATAAATGCATTTTACTTTTCTACACCTAGGAAATCTATGTTTTATTCCATAACAATAACTTACCATTTGGTATGCTTGGTAATCCTAATAGTGAATACTTAGTACATCAAAAAGTAACCACTTGGTAACTTAGCAGTGTTAGTATGAGTTTAGGATGTGTATGAAAAGTGAAAATGGATGCTCTATGCTTAGGATAGTTTAGATCACTCTTAGTTTCATAAGTTAGTTAGAAATTAAAATTTTAATCACTTAATCACTTTATTATTTCATCACGTTAATATTTTAATAATAAAAATAAAAAAATATATAAATATTTTATGCCTCAACCATACTTAATCATATAGATGAAGCTAATACAAGTAATGATTGGAAAGACAACAACCAACAACATCCCATTTGACTATCTAGAACACTAGTGACTTAGGTAGGTTCCATGGAATTTTACTAGATTGTGCATACACATTTGTGATTCTTATGGTTAGGTGGAAGAAACACTCACCATTCATCAATTGTCAAAAAGATGAATGATGGATTACAAAATTGAATTATTGCTAGGAATTGTCCCTCCAAGGTAGAGATCTTATTAAATGACTACTTCTGAATTTAAAGAGTTAAAAAAGAAATTAGCAAGTTTGGTTAAAAAGGGTTGTATTTGATCTTCCAAATCTTCATATGGAGCTCTAGTATTATTCACAAAGAAGAAAGATAGAACATTGAGATTATGTTAGTATTTTAAGCTCATGAATAAGTACACCATTAAGAATAAGTATTTAGTACCATTATTTTCAAACCTATTTGACCAACTAGTGGGGGCTTAAGTTTTTTCTCTCCTTGACCTCCCTATAGGTTACTATCAGGTATGGATTGCAATAGGGAACAAAGAGAAGATGGTAAGTATTACTTATTACAACTTATATGAGTGGGCGGTCATGTCTTTTAAGTTCATTGCTCTTGCCATATTTTACACACTCATGAACAAGGTATTCTAGTTGTACCTTTACAAGTTCATGATGGTATATCTTACTAACATCTTTGTGCACTCTCACTCTATGGATGAGCACCTTCAATAGTTTCATCCAGTGTTCTCCAAATTATGAGAACACAAGTTATATTTTGAGGGGAAGAAGTGTGAATTTTTAGAAATAGATTTAAAGTGAAAGTTGATGTCAATGCCACATGGCCTATTCCAAGGAATGTGCATGAAATGCACTAATTATTGGGATTGACTAGTTATTACAAAAAACAATTTTATGGGTTCTCTAGAGTAATAGTAGCCTTGATCAATTTACAAAAGAAAAATGTTTCTTGGATATGAAGTGATAAGTGCTAAGAATATTTTGAGAAGATTAGAATGATCCTTACAACCCAACCTATGTTGGTCCTCCCTAACTTCTCAAAGTAATTTAAAGTTCACATTGATACTTTAGTTAAGAAAATTAAAGTAGTGCTCTTGCAAAATAATCAACTAGTGACATTTGAGTTAGAGAAGAAAAACTTGGTAGAATATTTATGACTGATACATGAAAAGATATTTTCCATTGTACATTACCTTTGTACATTATGATACTATCACCTAGATGGCCTTGTTATAGATAAAATAGATAATTTTCCATGAGCTATCTTCTCACTCAATCTAAGTTGAAGATAAAGAAAACTCTATGGCTAAGTTTACCATAAGAGTTTGACCAATATTTTGTCTATTGACTACTTAGAGAGAATATGGTAGTAGATAAATTAAACCAACACCCTCAAGTGTGTTTAATGGAGGTTATGAATCAACATAATAGCTCTTGAGTGGTGGCTGACCATGAATTCTAAAAGTAAATTAGGAACATATTGCATCATTATCAACATGATTAGGAGTTATTTGAGCTAGTTCATAATGGTGATGCATCAAATTTAAATAAAGTGAATGATCTACTCATGTTCAAGAAAAATCAAATCAATGTTTTAGATTAAAGTACCTTTTATTCTCAAATTATTGATGAATATCATAGAAACCTCTAGGTAGGATAGCTAGGATACAAAAATATAGTCATGTTAGAGGAAGGAAATTTTTATTATTTAAAACTAGGGATTCATGTAGAAAATTTTGTATAGAGATTTTGATTTTCCAATAAGACATAAGTTACAATGAGAGGCCAAGGATTTTGCCCCATCCCTTGAAAATACCAAAGCTTCTATGGATAAATATTTCCATGGATTTTATCACTAAGCTCCCAATAATGTAAGGATTTTCTAGCATTCTTGTAGTTATAGACAAGTTCTCTAAGTATGTCATTTTCATCTAATGTCTTGCACCATGCATGGTTGATAATGTGTCATCTCTATTCTTAGACCATATGGTATGCTATTTTGAATTTCCAATAATCATGATCTCTAATTGTGACCTCCATTTCATGAGGGATTTTTGGTGGAACCTCTTTTTGATGATGGAAATAAAGCTAAGGATGTCTTTGGGGTACGATCTCTAAAGAGATAGAATAAGTAAACATGATCGTGAAGGATTACTTAAGGCACTTCATCAAATTTGATCAAATAAAATAGGTGATTCTATTGTTTGTAACTCAATTTATACTACAACATTGAGAATTCCTCAATCATAGGATTCTCTATAATAGAGTTGGCCTTAAGGAGTCAACCAATAGTATCCAAACTATTAAAAATATTACATCAATATCTAAATCCTTCAACTCATGAATTTGTAAAATCATGCATGAATTATGTCTAGGTGGCCAAGCTATACTTGGATAAGTTTATGTATTATATCAAAAAGTATGCTAATAATAATCACACACCATTGGATTTCAATCTTGAAGAGTCAGCTCTTTTAAAGATGGCTTATGTAGGGTATATATGATTAAATAAGGGGATAGGTTAAAAGTTATTAGGACATTATGAAGAATTGTTTAAGATTCTTACTTATATGAACCCATTTGCATACAAAATATAGTTTCCAACATATCTAACATCATGCCACTAGAATTTTATGTTTTCATGCTTTAAATGCTTAGACTAGGAAATGATAATTCAATGAAGTGTAGGTTCCAAATGCCTTTAAACATTAATAATGTAAGATATTTATGGAGTCATTTCATCATCAATATAAATACCACTAGTTATGCTCCTTATTAGAAGGTGGAATTCTTGGTACATTAGCAAGGCACATCAATAATGAGGCTACTTGTGAGGTTATTGAGCAGTGCTTGTAGATGGACCTCTTGGCTTGGAAAAACTAAGATTGGAAGGATTGCAGCACCAAAGTATATGAATGGGAATAGACTTAGAAAAACCACAAGTATCATTACAAGATGGAACACATAGCCTATTGTAAAAGGTATAGGGATGAGTCTATAGAGAGCCAATGTCGAAACATATTCCTGGATACCATCAATGCAACGTAGGCCTATGAGAATGTTTGTCAACCGTCTGGTGGTTAGTGAGTTATTGGAGAGGGAGATTGTTGTTCCTTCTGGAGAGGTCACATCTACTACATTTTCCCTAGGGCTACCCATATGGACATCCGTGAAGAAACAGAAGACCCTCACAATCATTGATTTGGGAGAGGAGGATTGGACACACATGTTAGAGGAGGAGATCCTTCGATGCCTAGAGGCTGGCCTCAATAGGATGCCCCCAAAAATGGATGTGGGCCCATCTTAGGTCAGTTTAACTTATCTTATTATTATTTATTTCATAATGATTTTGTGTATGATTCCACTTATTTATTGATCTATTATTTCATTTGTATTTTACGTAGGATCCAGATGAAGGTGCAAGACCCAGTAGAGTAACAGATAGAGATGAAGGGAAAGAGCCTTAGCTTCTCATCATTAATAAAAATTAAAATATTTGAGATGTAGCCCTGTTGTTCGGTAATTTTGTATCTTTTGATGTGGAAGTAATCCTAGACTATGTATTTGGTTTATGATTTCATGAAAACCATGATATTTATTTATCTCTGGTGGTATCATTTTAACTTGTAGTTCAGTTAATTTCACTTTGTATTTTTGTTGATGTAATTGGGCCCCTTGTGGACCCCATGCGTTAGTTTAAGGCCATTTTGGGCCATGTTTTTTCTTCCTTTTTTTTTTCTCTTCTTTTTTATTTTTTATTTTTTGTTATTTTTTATGGCTAAATAAAATCATAACTAATGCGAGAAGCAAACATAATGCAAACTTAAAATATATAGGAAAAAGGGCTAAAGACAAGTAAAACAAGCAAGGAAGTTAGGGACATGCCCTAATCATGTAGATGTTTCCTAACCTGATGTGGGTTAGGCAATGTGTAAGGCCTAGAGGGCACTAGGTGGTACTCCCCTAGGCCATCATCTATCACTAAAAAGGACAATTCTACCCATAGAGCTTCCTCATGGAGGCTGCTTTTTTTTCTTAGTTCATTGGCCAAACAAGATTGACTTTCATTGCAAATAGGTGGGGTGTCTTCAAAGATTTCTACCTTCGATCATTGCTTAGTGTCTACATTGTTGATGGTCCAAGTGGCTATGTTGTCACCAAAGATCACCACTTCTCCACCCTCATAAGGTAAGTGGATCTCTTGGTGGATTGGTGAAGAAACATCCCTCGATTTGGCTAACCAAGATCTCCCTAAGATTAGGTTGAATTCGAGCATCTCTTCAACCATGATGAACTCTATGTTAGTTGGGAATTTCTCTTCTACCATGAAATCAATCATGATGATCCCCTTAATATCCACACATGCCCCATTGAAGGATTTTAAACAAGTTGTTATTGTTGGCCTGATTTAATCCACCAGGCCAAGCTTATCGATGATGAGGAAAGAAATAACGTTGGTTGATGCCCTGTCATCTACGTGCATCCTATGAAATAACGTTGGAAAGAAAGAGTGTTGACCTTGGTTCTTTGGTTGCAAGTAGGAGCATTACGACATGGATAGCCTTTTCCTCTACTAGCATGTCTTCCTTAATAGGGATGGATGCCAACATGCGAACCAAAGCCTCAAAATGTGTGGGGAAGGTCATAATTAGATCATAGAAGCTCAAGGTTGTATTATTTTATTTTAAAGCCTACTTAACCTATGTGAGTGCATCTAGAAAATCTTTTCTACCATCAGGTTGTTTGGTGGTTTTTATGTGAGTGCCCTAAGAGATGGATTTCTCAAGGTGGAGGAGAATTGGCTTTTGGTTGGATAGTGGGCCTTTGAGCTTCAGTGGTTGCTTGTTAAGTGTGCATGTCTATGTTGGTGACCTTAGACGATGGGGCCAAGGGAATAGATGACAAGTGGGTAGGCTTAGGAGGACCTAGCTAGGTATGTTCCCTAGCCATCTTGTTAGTGAGACATTCGTCATGTTTCTTTAGGTAGGAAAGTTGTGATGTAGTCTTCACCACCATACCCTGGACAGATGGGGGTTCTACATGTTTTGGCACCCTTATTAAAAAAGGTGTCTAGGTTGTTGTTGCAATGTGCTATGGGGCCCTAACCATGAAGGGTGTCATGGGCATCCAAGATGATGCTTTGATAACAAAAGGGACCTATGGCCTAGTTGACATTGAGGCTTCAACGTCACTGAAGGGCACACAGACCACAAATGGTTCCTATGTTGGCTCTACATCATCATCAATGCTGATAGCATTAATGATGTATCCTACACTACTAGTGTTTAATGGATCCTTATAAACTTTCATGGACTGGTTGTCTAGCGAGACAGGATTACTTTCATCAAGGACTAGCTTGTCTTGATCGATCATTTGTTAGATATCATTCTTTAGTGCTAGGTAGTAATCCATATCATGGTTGTGCAACTGATGGTAGTTGTAGAACTGATCCAACCTAAACTTTTTACATACCAAAGGCTCATTGGGCATAGTTGCAAAGGGATCTCAGAGGATCTCGTAGTACCTCTCGTGGCGTTTGTGAGCATCCTATGATATTTTCTTCTTTTGAATGCACCTAGCACTAAGTAGTTGATCCAAAAGCTTTGATGGATTGATTGGAAAAGGGGTGTATTTTGAACGATCCTTGCACTCAAATTTTGGCCTTGGGGGAGTTTACCTTACAGTTGTTGACTATGCAGGTTGGTTAGTTCCCATGTTGCTAGAACATGATTTTTTGTTGCTATTGGCCATGGCTTTAGGCACCTTAGCTACTTGCTTGTTGTTTTTGGGCTTGGATTCATCATCCACAGCTTCCATGGTGGTTGTCATGGCTTTCTCCTTTTCCATGTCTCTCTTTACATGCACATTCTTGTAGGCCAAGTAAGTAGGGTCCTTACTGGCCTTTGCCGTATCCTGTATGCTCTTTGTTTGAGCAAAAACTTGGCTAAGGTTTGATTTAATGAAATCATTTATTGTGCCTTTAAAAATGGCCAGCAGGTGAGTTTCAGCAATTGGCTCTCAAATCTCATTTAGGGAGCTGTTCCAACATTGTATGAATTTTTGCACTGGCTCTAATGCTCCTTGCTTAACATTCATGAGCTGGTCCAACGTGGCTTTCGACTTCAAGTTGTACTTGAAGTGAGTTACAAATTGGCTCAGCAACTCCTCCAAAGTTGAGATGGATTCTTGAGGAAGCGTGTGATACCAATATAAAACTTTTTTGGTGAGAGACATGGCAAAGACATGAATAATTGAATTTGGCCATGCTTGTAGTAATAAGGACTCAAAATGGAAAGTGACTAAGTGAGCGTTTGGGTCACCTTCACCATTGTACTTTTTGAACTAGGGAAGTTGGACCTCAAGAGGCAGTGTCAGTGAAGGGACTGTAAGGCTAATGGGATCATCCTAATAGAAGTCCATTACATGGACTATTTCCAAGCTGGCTACTTTAAGCTTCCTAACCTCTTATTTAAGAGTTTGGATAAGCTAGAACACTTGGTCTAGACTTAAGGATGTTGTAGAGGGTTGCGTCGGCTATGCCATTGGTGGTGCTATTGGAGTGGCCCATAGCCCTGTAGTGGGCTATGCCACCACATGTGACGCTTGGTACATTTGCTGCTACATGTACTACGACACATGGGACAATTGAATAGTGGGTAAGGATATCGCTACCCACCACACAGTTGAGGTTGGAGCTATTATTGGTGGTTTGATTGATATGGCTGGGATAATGGAAATGTGACTCATTTATGTTGATGCATAAATTTTGGACACACCAACATTGGGAAAGAAAATGCATTTTAGGAGACTATTTCCTAGGGTGCCTCCCATATGGGTACAAAAACTCAAGAATAGTATCAATTGGAGAGGGCTACGTGGCCTTTTGCAAGTAATAAACTAAAAAGAAATATGGAATTTAAATTAAATAATTATCTTCAATACAAGAAGTAACTAGAATAAATGAATTTTCCTTGGTCCCACTGGTGTTATCGATCTGTGACTACAGATAATGTCCACTGCTAGGTAGGAAGACCACGATCGCCATGAAAGAGGGAGAGAGAGAGAAAGAGGAAGAGACTACCCACAGTAGTTTGCACAGGGTGGAAATTCTGGTCCTCAAAGCCTACTATCATCTGCCACCTTTTGTGCACTACCATAGAGAGGAAGATTGTCCACCCACATCTGCACCACTGAGATAAGTTGCTGACATAAAGAAAATTGCACGTCTCACATCCTGTGCATGGGTTGGCTGCCTGCATTGTTGTAGATAGAAAGAATAGAGAGAGAACCCTCATGCCATTGCTGAGAAGACATGCAAGGATTCGATTTTGAGCTGTTGGCTCTTGCTTTAGGCCCTCCTCAGAGATCAACTAGAAGCTTGTAAAGAAAAAAAAAGAAAGGAGAAAACCACTGCCTCTAGAGAGGAAGCTATCCCTTAAGATTGATAGAAAGAGTTCCCCCAAACTAATTTGCATTTACCTTTATTTATAGTTGCTACGACCATCTCATAATGGTGCCCATGTTCTACCATAACCACTTTCCATGTTCTTGCAGTAACTATCATCATGAATAGCCATTATAACTACCACACAATTATGGTAGCTCATGATCTCCAATTTAAGTGTCCACCATGTTTCTGTAGTAACTTCCTCCATGAATAGCCATTATAACCATCGCACAATTACGATAGTCCATGATCTCCAATTTAAGTGTCCACCATGTTCCTGTAGTAACTTCCTCCATGAATAGCCATTGTACCTTTGCCCAATTACTATAGCCACGACCTCCAATTTAAGTGCCCACCATGTCCTACAAAAATAGTTATGTAACTGATCAATGTTATGTGTAGTATGCATTTGTAGAGAACATTAGACACCTTCATGTCATTTTATAATGCCCCTATTGAGATCAATGTAAATCTCTATCACGGTGCTATTTTTTTAATTGCTAATGGTTGTTGCACTAGACAATGGTAGTTGTAAGGCATAAATATCAATTTAAACAAATACCACGGCATGAATGCTATTATTTTTTGATATCAGTGAAAGATTTGGAAGTGTTGATTTAACAATCTTTGATAGTAACGTTTACTATCACCATCCCTTGCATGATTTTTATAGTGGTTATTAAGAGAGAGAAATAGAGACATTGATAATCATGACCCCATGAGAGTATGGGAAGTGTTAACATCAACACTTAGCCCCCAAACTTTAATTGCATGCAAGTGCAAGGAACAAGACCATAGAAATTTTAAAATGAGATGCAATCAAAAACACCACATAATGGACAAATTGAAACTTGAAAGTAATCTATACTAATATAAACATAATTAAATAACCATATAATCAAAAGAGAATTAGACATGGCCCACATAAACCACACCATCTTATTTAATTAAAATCCAAATATATAATTTATTATTTTAACTACATATATCTATATATAATTAAAATATAATTATGATTTCATTCCCAATCATCTTACAAGGTAAAAGTCAACAACTATGTAGATTACTTTGAGCACAAAACCCATACTAAACTTAATAAGGAGGATAGGGTCATGTTAGATTGTGGCTAGCTACAACTTTTGGATTTTTTTTTGGAACTTTTTTTTTGACATTGAAAAAAAATGGATGAAAAAGGATTATTTGCCTTTTTTTTCTTTTTTTGCAAAAGGGGGAATGATATCTAGGGTAAGGATTGCTGCCAGACCCCATCACACTCAAGAACTTATTACACTACCAAAGAACATAGTCCTCATTCCTTTTTTTTCTTTTTTGAGGATACTTTGCCCATTGTATACTCCATTATTAAGGTAGGAATTCCAACACAAGTTTAGCTGATTAGCTACACTGCCAATGAACACAGTCCTTTGGAACTTTGCCCATGGTCCAGTTCAACCCTTGTGTATGTGCCTTTAATTACAATTTGATAACATCATAGCACGTCTCTTGGGTGGCTAAGGGTTCTCAAGTGGAGATGAACACACTTCATCCCATTATTCATCGGGTAACCATGGATCATTACACTTGAGGGCTAGGGCTTATGAGAGGGAAAATGGAGTTTTCCAAGTTCACCTAGTAATTATGGCTAACCATTCTCCAACATCACCTATCCTACACTCATATGATCATGATGATTACATGATAAGTTAGCACAGATCTCATGCTTCATAATCCAACATAACTATAGAAAATAAAACCTTGAAAAAGACTAGGAAGAATCAAAGCATTATTGAAATATATAGTATAAAAGAGATTTTATGTAATAGTAATAAGAAATATTATATAAAGCATTATACTAACATTATTTTTGAATGGTGTTCTAATGACCCAACGCCTAGTAACTCAAAAGATCATAAAGATTACTAAAATCATATACAAAGCAAAAATCAAAATAATATACCAAGAAAAAAATGATGGAAATGCAAAGAAAATATGCAAATGAAACTATACACAAATGAAATGCATGACGAAGAGGAAGAAAACATGCAACTAAGAATCTACTAGGTGTCCACATGGGACACCTGAGTAGAAATTCTTTGGAGAATGCATTAAAATTTCTAGGTAACTTATGTTGTTGCACATCAGAAACCTTATACACATTGGGATAAATGATGTGTTTAATTTGGAATGGGCATGACCACATAGAAGGGAACTTACCTTGAAGATTTTATTAGTCAAATGTTCTACATTTTCCAGGACTAGGTCTCCTATCTTAAAGACTTCACCAACGTAGTTCCTATCAAAACATTGTTTAACAAATTGTCGATGCTTAAGATTACGAAAATCGAAATCAATCTTAACTTTCTTGTTCATTTTCTATCAATTTTTTCTTTTATATAAGTTTCAATCATAGGTCTAGGTCTTGGTGGGTCATTGAATATAGCCTTTCTAAGAGAATGTTCCATGGATGTATCGTTAAAATTTAGCACACCTTCAACTATTTTAAGAGGTAGGGTCTTATTTATATCTTTATCTTCCCCTAAATGTGGTGGATTACTTAGATGAAATCCATCATGTTGTTGATAAGGTAAGGTATCTCCATAGATTTCTTCACCTTCTCTAGAACTTTGATAGGATTGGGTGGAATCTGCATGAGAGACAAGATTTATTTTTGTAGTTCCACTCACATAGTCATTTACAACATGTTTGCTACACTCAACCTCAATAAGCCCAACATAAAGATTAGTGTTTTGATCTTCCAAAGATTGATTTTGTTGATCCAAGGCTCTAAATACTTGTTTGTAGAAGGGTTCTTGAGGTATAGTCATGTATTCAGATTTTCCTTTGATAGGGATTAATAGCTCTGAGAAATTTGACCTAAAGAAGCCCCCAAACTTGGCTCCAAAAGTGCTAGATAGGAGCACACCATAGGTAGGTGACATGTCAACTAACAAGATATCTATGTAACATGTGAATGTAGGGTATTGTTTAAGTTTCAGTTTCACTTCTTTTAATGACCCTACTATAGGTACATTGGACGCATCGAGTTGAATCACATTTTTCATTTGTGGTATCATTTGTGCTTCTAAAGCCTTACATACCTCAAGAGGCATGACACTAACAGTTGCTCCAGAATCCATCAAACAATTATAAACATTCTTCCATAAAATGATCAAGGTTGTTAGGAAAGGGGGTTGATCTTTCTTGTTCAACATAGAATTATTTATGTTCTGTATTAATAGCATGTTAGGAATTTTAGAAAAGTGAACTTGCCTTTCAGGGATTCAGGATTTCTTTTTGGTCATAGGCATGTGAACTATGTTCTGAACCACCTCTTTTATTTCATTAAAGTGTAAAAGGTCATACATTGAAATGTTAGCTTTACTTTTCTTCAAATCCTCAAATAGATCATAAGTCTTAGGTACATCTGTGGCTTCTAGTTGAAGTGTGGCTCTTCTAGGTAGAGGAGAGGAGTTTGCTTGTTGTGGGGCATTTACTTGTGATGACCTAGTTTGGTTGTTTACATTGTTTTGACTAGGGACTCTCCTATTTGGGGATGTATAAGGATTATTCCTAGTTTGTTGTTATGTAGTATTCATAATATCGCTAGGTTTGCGATAGCGAGTGTTGTGTGGGTTAGGGTCATTTACCATGATTTGTTCAAATAAAGGCACTTTCTCATTCTCAGTTTCATGGGGCATATTAAGGACCCTCCTTGAAGTTACTTGACACAATTGCAGGGCTCGTGAATTTGTCAAATTAGATCAAAAAATTATTTTTGAACTCATGCCATAAGTTAATGGAAGCATTGGGGAGCATCAAAAACCATTGAGTGGCCTTACTCCTAAAAGTTGTTACAAATACTCTACAGGCCACATCATTTTGGATAATGTTGTGGATCCCAAGTAAGTTTTTAAAACATTGTACATGTTGGTGGGCATCACTAGTAGGGTTTGTGGGATCATTGAACAAATTTATGTTCTAGAGTGACTTTGGGATGCGGTGGTAGTTAGTAAAGTTAAAGGGGTAATTGACCAAGGGAGTTGGGCATGGATTGGTTGCCATCCTAGTCAGGGTTTTCTTAAGAATAAAACTTGGAAAATGTGAGGCTCATTGTTTTCTTAATGCGAAGAGATGAGCAACTGGTCGGTTAGAAGCAAAAGAGAGTTCTCTCATAAAATAAAACTATAAAATATAATTGTTATAATGAAACTATAAAATTACGTAAAAAGAAAAAAAATATTGAAATAATATTTTTTTTGGTAAAGAAAAACACTAAAATATGCTATTTTTTTAAAAAAGATATATAGATATATATTTTGAAAATAAAAAATAAATGTATAAAATTGCAATACCTATAAAATTAAAAGGTAAATAGTAAAATGCAAAATTTTAGGGAAAATAAATTTAAAATTGCATAATTAAATAAAACCACCTTACCTAACCCAAGACTAAGGTTAGGATCACCAAAACACAAATTTGAAAATGGGACTAGGAAACAAGGATTTAAAAAAAACAACAATAAAAAAATATTAAAGAAAAATGAGTGATGAGACCCAAAATTTTTCAAGAAATGAACTTTTGAGAATAGAAAATAAAGAGATCGAAAATTCTTTAAAAATATTTTTCAAGGCAATGGTTGAAAACAAGTTTGAAACAAAGAAAATGAAATTTTTGGGAAATAAAATAGAATAGAGGCTAAAAAAGGATAGAAAATAGATATTTTATAAAATGGGATAGCAATGGCTAGAAAAATGGCAAGAAAAGCTGATAAACAAAAGGCGGGAGAAAGGCCCTCCTTCTAGCATCAAAAAGATGTTGATGCATAAATTTTGGACACACCAACACTGGGAAAGAAAACTTATTTTAGAAGACTATTGCCTAGGGTGCCTCCTATATAGGTGTGAAAACCCAAGAATAGTATCAACTGAAGAGGGCTACATGGCCTTTTGCAAATAATAAACTAAAAAAAATCTGGAATTTAAATTAAATAATTATCTTCAATACAATATGTTACTAAAAGAAATGAATTTTCCTTGGTCCTACTGACGCTGTCGGTCCGTGACTACTGATGGTGTTCACTACTAGGTAGGAAGACCACGATTGTCGTGAAAGAGGAAGAAAGAGAGAAAGAGAGACTACCCACCATAGTCTGCATAGGGAAGCAACTACAGTCCTCAAAGCTTGCCACTATCTGCCACCTTTTGTGCACCGTCGTAAAGAGGAAGATCATCCACCCATGTCTACACCACTGAGACAAGCTACCAACCTAAAGAAAATTGCACGTTTCACGTCCTGTGCATGGGCTATGCTACCTGCATTATTGTAGATAGAAAGAAGAGAGAGAGAACTCTCATGCCATTGCCAAGAAGACTTGCAAGGATTCGATTTTAAGCCACTGACTCCTACTTTGGAACCTTCTCAAAGATCAAACGGAAGCCTATAAAGAAAAGAAAAGAAATAAGGAAATCACTACCTTTAGAAAGGAAGTTTCCCCTCAAGACTAATAGAAAGAGTGCCCCCAAACTGATCATGTCTACCTCTATTTATAGCCACTGTGGCCATCTCATAATGGTGCCCATGTTCTACCATAACTGCTCACCATGTTCCTATGGTAACTGCTACCATGAATAGCCATTGTAATCACCATGCAATTATTGCAACCCATGATCTCCAATTTAAGTTTCCACCATGTTCCTGTAGTAACTACCACCATGAATAGCCATTGTAATTGTCGTGCAATTACTGTAGCCATGATCTTCAATTTAAGTGTCCACCATGTCCTACAAAAATAGTTATGTAACCAATCAATGTTATGTGCAGTATGCATTTGTAGAGAACATTAGACGCCTTCATGTCATTTTATAATGCCCCTATTGAGATCAACATTAATCTCTATCACTGTGCTATTGATCCTATTGAGATCAACATAAATCTCTATCACTGTGCTATTTTTTTTAATTGCCAGCGAGTGCTGCACTAGAAAATAGTAGTTTCAAGGCATGAATATCGATCTAAATAGAGACCAAGGCATGAATGCTATTATTTTTTGAGATTAGTGAAAGATTTGGAAGTCCTGATTTAATAATCTTTGATAGTAACATTTACTATTGTCATCCTTTGCATGATTTTTATAGTGGTTATTAAGAGAGAGAAATAGATATGTTGATAATCATGGCCCCATGAGAGCACGGGAAGTGTTAACATCAACAATTTGTGGCTACGATATGGGCATGATGTGCACATATGGTAGCATTGGCATCACAAATGTTGGCTATGAAGGCTGAACAGACTACAAGGAAATGACAAAGGGAAAAGGACCAGAAGGTCCTACATTCTATTGCATAGACAAGACCTGGTGGCTAGCTACCACCGATGAAGTTTTAGGCTACAAAAGCATCACATCTACCTCAAAGAAGGTAGAAGACAGCAACTGGTGTGGCAAGAATATAGAGGAAAATTGTGAAGTTGACATGTAGAGTAGGACGTCACCATCGGAATGGGATTCAAACTCGCCCTTCCCATCTTGTAGGGGTTTATCATAGTTGGATGCTGAATCCTGCTCTTTTGGCCCACTCATCTTGATATGTTGGTCCAAAATCTATTTGAAAGTTTTAGTGAGTGGTATAACTACACTAGGGGTGGGAAGGAACTTCCCTTTCAAAACTACACTTTCCTTCCATTTCCTAGCAGTCCAATAGTAAGTTTTCCTAAATCTTTGCACACAAAGGGTTGTATCATTCATTATCAAGTGCTGTGTGTTCAAGTGATTGGTGCCACAATCTAAGAGACTACCATTGTGGTTACACTAGGCTGAGTGGTTGCTCAACATCTACCACATGTTGAATAGGGTGAGCCACCTCTAAGCTCAAGGTGGTAGCTAAGGTGTTAACTAGGTTCATTTTCATTGCATAAAAAAGATGTGAGAAAAAGAGATTCTTGCAAAAAAACGTTTAAGTGTAGAAAACTATAAGATAAAATGGTTAAATGTGAAAATTGTAAATAAAATAGGCCAAAAATAGCTAAGTCTAGAAACACTAAAAAATGGTTATCTTTGTTGTTATGCTTGTCACACTCTAAGGAACTGTTATGCTCACTGGGTTGTCATACTCTACAGAACATTTAGAGCTTGACATAATGGATAATTTTGACTTTTCGTCTTATGGGGTTCAAGGGGAATCATCAACTAGGACCAATCTACACAAACCAGGATGTAGACAACTCCTACATTGGCCTATAATCTAGCTACTACCATGGTAGGTCCACAGGGGTGTTATGTCTACACTAGCTTGCTGCTAGTGACAAGGGTATAGAAAGCATGTGGGACTACCCATGGCACATAGAAGAAATGGGGGCCCTCCTTCTAGTGTCAAAAATGGTGACATCCAAAAACGTCAGTGGTTGGAACACCAAGAGGCCCACTGATGTACAGCCTAACCCCAAATCCATACAAGGGCCAAGTTGGGAGAAACGAAAATGAGGTGCCTTGAACAGTTTGATCGATCATATAGGGACTTACGTGGTGTAACAATAATCATATGAAAAAGGAGTTTTTAATGAGCTTCGTGCAAGATCCAAGACAACAATCAAGAACACAACATAATGTAACATGAACATGCAAATGCATATTGACAGGAGAGGAAAGCATAAGAGTAATGTTGAGAATATAGAACTAGATTTTGATGGTGGAGAAATGTACCACCCAAATATTAGGGAGCATAAATTTTGATTGAATAATGTTTAAAGCTAGTATGTAGTGTTCAAATAGGCATAGCAGAAACA
This sequence comes from Gnetum montanum, assembly GCA_015680685.1. NCBI lineage: Eukaryota > Viridiplantae > Streptophyta > Gnetopsida > Gnetales > Gnetaceae > Gnetum > Gnetum montanum. Next base: position 62,986 of record MNCI01034802.1, on the reverse strand, counting down.
TAGCGATGCAATCACAGTCTCTAGGACATCATGAATGTGGTGCTGGTAGCTGCAAGGAAGGCTAAACCTGCTGGATTTGCAATTTTCATGCTATGCGGGTGCAAGAAAAACTATCACGATACTTGGCAAGGTGTCAAGCTAGGGTGCTTAGGTGTGGGAGTAGTGAAGATGCCAAGAGCGCTCTAATGCTTGATGCTTAAAATGATTTTCCAACCCAACTCCTAAAATGCTAATTATTGAGGTATTTATAGGGCTAGGGTTGACGTGAGATGTGGACTTGACACCATGTAGCATGGACATGGACAAGTCACGCTAACATGTTACACTCCAAGTGTTATGCTCTAAGTGTTAAGCTCAAAATGTTACACTCTGCAGGATAGGAATGAGAACTCAAAAACTATCAAACTATGAGCACACCACCCAGACTACATGTGCCAATGTCTAAGAGACAACTATATACCTACAAATAATGTCAAAACAAATGCATCTTCGAATCTACACTTCGGGACTACGTCTTCCTCCCCTTCAGAGTAGGATCAAGCGTAGGGACAATTTTGGGAATTAATGGGGGGTGCAAAAGCAAGGTAGACTACTGATCTTGGTTGTTGGAGGGATGTTATAGCTAAAATGAAGGTCAATGCTAATTTTTTGGAGCTTTTGGAGGCATTTGAAGGCATTTTCCTTACGTCACGTTGTCTACGCTACACAATGTGACAGAGTGCAGTGTGAACACTTAATAAAATTTTTGTAGATTTTGACTTGCCACGCTATCTATGCTACACAGCATAGCAAAGTGTAGCACAAGTACTTTGTTAAATTTTGATGAAACTTGTAATGTTTCTCCATGGCATGCTAACCACACTCTAGGGTGTAGTAGGATAGGTAGCCTAAGAAGTCAAAAAATTACCAAATGCATCTCCCATGTCTAGATAGCTTAATAGATCATTGTCCAACACTTAGAAAAAATTTGGCCTTGTAATTTGTGTCAAGCTTGCTATGATGTGCAATGTAGCAGAGCTTGACAGCTCACAAGATAGAAAATTTGCCAAACTATTTTTTCCATGCTAAGCACTTTTGACAGACTCTAGCTTAGTACCTAGGTGAATTGACAACTAGGACATGTGTCAAGTTAGACAAGCTATAGAGCATAGTGAGCTTGATAGTTTGGGAGATAGAAAATTTGCCAAACTATTTGGTCCATCCCAAGCAACCTTTGATCACTTTTGGCTTGACATTTGTGTAGACTAGCCATGGAACTGTCACACTGGCTATGCTAGGGAGTGTAATAGGTAGACTTAGAAAATTTTTGCAAAAATTAGGATTTCAAGTGTGCTATGCTATCTACATTGGATAGTGTGATGCCAGAGTTAGAAAAATTTTGCCCAAATTTTGACACTTAGACAAATCTACCAGGGAACTATAGGAGCCCAAAATTGGTGGTGTTTTAGGGTGCACAACTAAACTATGCTACTACCAAGAAAGAATTGATGGTAGTGGTGTTTGCTCTAGAAAATTTCAAGCATTATGTGCTTGGATACAAGGTGTTTGTGCACACAGACCATAGTGCCATCCACTTTTTGATGAACAAGCCAATGGTGAGACCCCATGTCATATGATGGCTGGTGATCTTGTAGGAATTCAATCTTACGATGGTAGATCAAAAGGATACTAAGAATGTGGTCATTGATCACTTGTCTCAATTGTAATGGAATAACAAAGAGGAAGAAGATCCATTATCTGATATGTTTCCTGATGAACTCCTCTTTGTTGGGGATATAATTGGATAATTACCTAATGAACTTAAATGATATGATGGCATTCTCACCTATCTTCTTACTTAGGATATGCCACAAGGGTTGGACCACTGGAAGAAATAGTAGTTTCTTCACTAGTGAAATCATTTCATAGAAATCAATAGACATCTCTACAGGGTTTATGCCAATGGCCTAGTTCGTTGGTGTGTCACTGATGTTGATTAATTGCGTATTCTCCAAGATTCTCATGAAGGTCCTTGTGGAGGAAACTATGCTTGAAGATGCATAGCCATTAAAATACTAATGGTAGGGTACTATTGGTCAACAATCTTCAGGGATGCTTACCATTATGTCTGCTCTTGTGAATGATGCCAACAAGATGGTGGAATAACTACTCAAATGGTGGAACCTCAACAATGAATACAATGATTAGAATCCTTTGACATCTGGGGCATTGATTTCATGGGTTCCATCATGCCCATGTTAAATGGAAAGGTGTACATCACAGTTGTTGTTAACTATTATACAAAATGGATAGATTAGTAATTTTCATTGACTGTACATCTTCTACTATTGCTCAGTTTGTACAACAAAATGTTGTAAATAGGTTTAGTGTGCCATGTGCATTAATTTCTAATAATGGAACTCACTTTATAGGCACTTACTTTTCAAAAGCTCATGTAATGCTTGGGGGTTAAATACAAACTCATAACACATTACCATCCCCAAGCTAATGGTCAAGTTGAGGTTACCAATAAGAAAATCACAAGGATACTAACAAGAACTATTACCAAGTATAGGAAAGACTGGAGCACAAAACTCAATGATGCCCTTTAAGCCTACTACTCAACATGGAAACTTCCTATAGGCTACTCTCCCTATGAGCTTGTGTATAGAAAATTACCAACACTTCCTATTCAATCCAATCTCTGTACACTTTCAATAACTTGTGACCTCAACCTTGACTTGAGTTTAGCCCAAAAAGAAAGACTAATGAATCTCAACCTACTAGATGAAAACGATTGCTAGCACAAAATGCATCATGACCTAAAAATTAGAAAAGTCAAATTTCAACCAAGAGATAAGGTTCTCTATTGGAAGCCCACACATGTACCTCAACAAACTAGGTTCCAAACATTGCAAGAAGGATCTTACATCCTTTACGAGACTTTTGCTTTTGGGGCCATGATGATCTACAAGCCTAACAGCCCAAACAAGAAACAACTAGTCAAGATCTAACAAATTAGACCTTTCCATGAGCATAAGCCAACTAATACAATAAAATCCTCAATGGATGGACAACCACACTCCATATTTTGGATCTCCTCCTTTCAACTTAGTCATGGAGGAGATGGTTGCCCATGCTAACCATATAAGCAACTCCTCAAATTTTCAACTTGTTATTTGTTTTACACATTTTTTATTTTACATCTTCTTATTTTCATGTTATTAATCTTTTCTAATTTTTCTTTTACACCATCATTACTGCATTTGGTATTTCTTGAATATTTTACATCTTCTGTTATATTTTATTTTATTTTATTTTATTTTTGTGTTTGTGTGACTTTCTAACTTTTTGTTAATAAGTGTTAGGTACAATGGTAATGCATTGCTTGATGGTGGTATGTACTTTCTTGTTATTTGATTGTTGGTGTCTAGTTCTAGCTTTGAATTTCATTATAGATAATTAGGACATGGTTTCTTTTTCATGCAATAGGTAGTGAGTCCACAACANAACTTTAATAAATTTGTGACTTTGGTAGTTTTTGGAATTGGAAAGGATTTAAAGGTTGAACATGGTGTTTTTAAGGAGATTTGGTATTCTTTATGCCTTTCTATTTGCTTGGGTGCATGTGTGTTTTTATGGATTTCTTACCATTTCATGTTAACCAATAAAAGGAAGTTGAATAAGTCTTTGCATGGTGTGCTTCTCATTAAGAAAAAAAATGAGAAAAAAAAGATAAGAATTCAAAGCAAACCTCTTAAACAAAAATCAATGCATACGTCTTTGCATGGTGTGGTTATCATCAAGAAGCGAAAAAATAAGAAGATGAGAATTCAAAGCACACCCCTTAGACAAAACAAATGAATGTATCTTTGCATGGTGTGGTTCCCATTTCAAAAAAAATATGGGAATTCAAAGCACGCCCCTTAGACATAATAATCGGCTACAAGTACTAGTTATGGGACTAGTCCTCTCTAACTAAGGCCCTTCCTCACTTCTTACTTCTCTTTTCTTCTCTAATAAGAAATGGTGGTCATTTTGTGGGAGCACTCTTGTGTCTTAGGGGATGGATTAGTCTTAGAATGATGATGCAAAGTCATTGAATGTAGTTGGTTTTGGTCTGGACTAATGATGGATCTTACCAAGTCATTTAACCATAAAATCCACAAGGGGCTTTATGTGACCTTAATCAGGAACTCCATTTCACTCTCTCTCATCCATCTATGCTTTCCATGTCTCACCTCACTACTAGTTGCATGTTCTTGTTTGATGTTCTAGTTTGATATGTTGGAATTCTTAGTTAGTTTCTTCTGGGTTTGTGTACTTGACTTTTTGTAATCATTAATCATCCACGGAGACCATGAACTCTTTGGTTTGAATTTATTCAAGGGCATAAAAAGGCCTGTGCTTGCTTTGGGAAGGACCCACTTGCATATCTTTTGCTTGGATTAGTTAGGTTCTTTACCCTTAAACACTCTTACAATCAAATTATTTTTGTTTATCCCAACAATGATATCCAATTGTGCACATATTCACAACAATTTTGAATGAATTTTTCTTTTTATTGTTGTAAATTCTTACACCCTCTTCAAATATTTCCTTGTGCTAAACGTTTTCAAATTTAATGGACCGCTTATCTATTTGACCCTATTTGTCAACCTTCCCACTAAAACTACTAAAGGAATCAATCTACCATAGTCAAAACTTATCCAAGTGTAACCATCAATGAGACAAGGCATTTAATAGCTATGTGTTACACTTTGCATACTAATTCATGATTCTATTGTGATTGTAGTGAGAAGCATGAACTGAAGCAAGACTATCTTCACCAAGGATGATGTGACAGTACCACATAATGAAAATCATTCATGATCATTGGATCTTCTCTTTCATTTTTTTTCTACTAAGAGGTGTTGGGTGTTACTATTATCCAGGGTGTTCCCTTCTCTTATCATGAACATCCAATTTTGTAAAGATCGTATCTTTGTACACTTGGACACTCAAAGCCTATATGTTCCATCTAAGTCAGTTTGTATGTCAGTCAATAATCCCATACCTACCTAATATTTTGTAAAGAAGTTGTTCTTCTTCTTCTTTACTCAAGAATGAGTTTTCATTTAGTCATGGGGGTATGATGAAATGTGTTTTTCATTTGTTCCAATGTTGGGGTCTTGATACAATGTTGGGTATCTGATGTTGGGGGGTATACACCTATAAACATAGCACTTGGGCTCCCGATTTGAGTCGATTTTTGAGTTTTCAGTCAAAGTAGCAAAGTTATTGTAGTTTATTTTCTCCAAAGTTAGAATATTTTTTGAGTGCCCATTGAAGAAGTCTAAGTGTGTACAGTTCTTTGTTCAAGCATTAATGTACTTGAGCGTAGCAATGTGACAGGAATAAAAACGAATTGTTTTGATAATCCTTGTAGCACTGAGAATAGATTAATGTTTCTTTTAATAGAATTTACTTTCATGCACTGCACTTCAATGCATTTGAACTTGCATGTGTAAAATATCCCTATCATGGCCTAGTCATGAGTTCATTATGACCCATGCCCTATATAACAACATAAACCTAAAGTGCAAAAAAATTTAACAAATTCCTCAAAATCATATGAACAAAACCTGGCAGAACTCTGAAGTGCTATAATGAATCCCTACAATCTCCAGTAAGCTTCATCTCATGCAACAAGCATCAAACATGCATCCACCAATTTCCACATACTGAATTCATCATAAATAGATAGTACAAAATGATATAATTTTTATATACATAATCAAATTGAAATCAAACACATCCAATCCATCTAAATGTACTACAAGCCCATACACACAAGGGTACAATTTGAATTAAAAATAAGGAACTAAGGAAAAAATAAATAAAATCTACCAATCAATATGATAATCATGAAAGTACAAAATGACTACAAAGAGTCTAAAACATAGAGAAGACTATTCTAGTTCCATCGGCTCCGAAATGTAAGCACCAAGAATAGCAACAAGCTCGAATCCAAGTTCCAAACAAATTCATAGGTCCAAAACAAGCATCAAAAATCAACTATAGTAGTAAGAAATATTTCTAAAGAAAATGCACATGAACCTAACAAGAGAAATAAGAAGGAAATATGTTTATGTTTTTTAAAATATAAAAATACAAAATATATAATATAAAATATGTTTATACTACAAATGAAAAGTTTCATAAGTCTACTAATATCTTCCCAACCTAACTAATAAACCTTGGGTCTACTGCCCATAATTAATACATGAAGACTTAACATCAAAGTTCAACCCCTAATAATGTCATCATACATACATCATATCCATATACCAAATACAAATCGAGCATCACCACATAGCTCATATGCATAAATACCAAGCATGACATATAAAGCATAAATACATACCATACGACTACCATTGTTACCAATCCTCCATTCCAACTACCAATCACAACATCTAACACATCACATAAGATCAGAATGCATAAGACCATTGCTATTGTTACCAATGTTCCATCCTTACCAAAGGCTCAATGTGCATAAGGCACTACTATTGTTAGTAATCTTCCATCTCTACCAAAGGCTCAGTATGCATAAGACACTGCTATTGTTACTAATCTTCCATCTCTACCAAAGGCTGTGCTACTTTGACCATTGAAGCTCGTTTATGGGAGCTTTTAATGGAGAAACAAAATCTAACAGACACTGGGATGAAGCATTGTCACCTACAGAACCGGCTCAAATAGCAGAAGATGAATTTGATTCTTCAATTTCTCATTTGCATGGGTGAAACCGTCTCCATGGGCATAGAAGAAGTGAAATGCCCTGGTCATCCCCAGCACTACTTTTTTGGCAGACATTTCATTTTCACTGTCGTCATTGTCTTCTTCTTTTGCAAGATAGGCCTCTGCCATTTGCTTTATATGTTCCCGAAGCATCATCTTCAAATGTATCAAACCATCTTCTTTGCTGCACCCTGGATGCTCTTTCAGCCAGCACTCGACTACCGTTAAACCTTGCTCAGACTCCTGAAAATCAGGTACAGAGAAACAATTAAAATATTGAGTCATGTAAAATATAAATCTAGCTTCCCCAAATGTTTTTTCACTCGCCTCAAAATCTTGTATATCGTCATGAAGCCTGCAACTTCTTCCACATATTTCATCCAACTTGGTCATACATGGAATCGGATTTTGCAGGACTTGAGCAGGTAACGAGTCGCATATAAAAAGTTTTCCAGTAACATAGACAATCCACATTGCTATGCTCACGGCACCATTTCTAAGGTACTCCTCCACCGTCGGTGCGTATCCAGTGCTATCCCTCCATGCCAGCTCCTGTTCATAAGCTTCCACCACTTGCAACCACTAAAAAAGATTTTTCATAAAGCAATAGTTAAGCGAAAATCAAATTTAACAAGGTATATGATATGTTTGTTAGTACTTAGTACAGTATAGCTAATCCTTGGTCTTTACCGTATTGGGAAGATAGTTTTCAACATGTCTACCATGCTTCTGCACACACTGGCGATTCAGCTCTGAGGCCATTTCTAGGAAAACAGAAAACGCTGTAGGAATGGGCTGTTGGATTTAAGAGTGAAAGGTATCTTACTTTGATGCTTCTTAATTAATTCCATAATCAAGATATTCCTCTACGTATTTAAGTGACGAATGAATATGCTCTTACTTTGCTATTGCGTCTGTAAGCTTAGGGATCTCGGGCGATGTGGCATAACTGTCGTAGGTGTCATCAATGATATATATAAGTTTTACAGTTTTAGCTAAAGCAAGACGAAGATCCGAGAGACTTGGGTCGAAGATCCCCACTGCGGTGCCAACGTACGCTTCCACAGGTCTATGTCGATAAATATTCAGCTTTGATACTTGGGTATCATTCCACCATCTTTTATAAAAGACCACAGCCAAATTAAAAACGGCATAAAAAATTAGACAATTTTTAATTTTGTTTTCTACTGCACACCTTGAAAGTTGCTGTAACTCCTGTTGTTGCGATGCCTGCACAATGTTGAAATCTAACTTGGCAAAGTCGAATAATTTCCTGTTGCCCTCGTCCCTGTCACAAAACGAAATTACACTCAGATTTAAGTTCCAGGTTTTGGAGCTGCTAAATATTAATTAACATAGACAATAAATACCGCATCCATGCATGGTTTGCTTCGTAGATGTTAATGGAAGTTCTTGCTTCCCATCTTGAATTGTTCATGTACCATGGATATTTCAAAGCGTGTTTCACCTGATCAAAAATAATTTGCTGGTCAGAAATATAGATACTTTAGAATCCAAAAAGGTAAATGAGTTACCTCATCCACTAAATAGCACGGATAGTCATTGGATGTTTGTGACTGGTGAGAGAGCCACGATGTTAACAAGTGAATAGAGTAATCCTCAGCCTCTTGCAAAACGTCTTCTCCTGGAAACTGAATATACGCTCCTGCAAGGAGATTGAGCGTTGTTTTTATCCTCTGCACCTGGTCTTCTGACTCTTCTCCATCAACGTTAATTTCTGCATCTAAAAAGCTTCCTTTCCCATGTCTAAATTTGTGAAACTTCTCTGTCAGTGTATTAGATTAAAAACTTCATTAGGATTTGGTCCAAACTCTGAAGTCTGAACCTCTAAATTTAGAGATGATGATGTGCAGATTAAAATTTAAAAACAAAACAAAAAATTGTTACAGCCTTATTCATTTGCAGGTTAAACCTGGGGTGATATTATGATATCTATGAAGGCGCAGCAGTTTGAAAGCCAAAGCCGAAGTACTCAAGTCAGGCTTAACGGCTTTTGATCCCAAGCCAAGGTGTCCTCCACGTTTAATCCAAAATCTTGCAATTATAATTATAGAGTTAATCCGTATCTTAAAAGAAAACGTTATGAAACACTTATGCAAACGGCTGGGTTAAACATGCAAATTTCACAAAAGTGAAGTACCGGTAAACGTAGTCAAGAGCATCGGCAATTTCCTGTTTGAAATAACGATCGATGCCGAGGCGAAGTAAAGAGTTCACCGTTGAAAGACGTGTAATTAGATCTGCTACGCCGCCGCAGTGCATAAACTTTTCATTGAGCTGCTTTTTGATATCCTTTACCATATATTCAGACCTTACAAGATATGAAGGCGCCTGTAAATAACAGCAGCAGCAACGGAACTGGTTAATACAATTAGTAAAACATGTAAACATGAACGGGTGGAGGTAACCTACCGAGAAAGGGGAGTTGAGCGACTGTATAAACTCATGGTTCCAAGCGTTACGAGGAAAATCACGGAAATGCCTTAAACGCGCTTCAGTTTTATTATTATTCTCCGACGAAGATGAAAAAGCCACCGATGCGACGCTTTGATTTTTGCAAAGCTCATCCATGGCCAAAAGAATTGTCTTCCACCAGGCAAGGCTTCCACCAGCTCTGCTATTGACGGCACTTCTCTACATCTTGTTTCGCTTTCTCAGTAATCTCGAGTTCTACTGCACCACGCCGTCTGTGTATTTAACTTGGCGCTCTTCTGGTATTTGATTGATTTCACAGGAACACTGGTTTCGCAAGGAGGATTGTGATTTTTATAAACGATTGGGAAATGAGAAGAAGAACGGCTCATGCTGAAAATAGACAAGAATTCAATGACAACAGTGCTGCAATATAAATTTACCGGACGACCGAGGCTTGGAGTGCGTTTTTGTCGATTAGCAATGACAACTCTTTTTCTGTGTATTAACGCGTGCCATGGACGAGTGGCGATTTCTCTTTCCGTCCCGATTGGGGTATTAATGCATGCCATTGGCTACGTGGGTCAGAATCGACATTCGTCCATGGCAATGGACTCTTCCATGTCCATGTTTTATCATCTCTATTTCACCATGCTTTGGGTGTTTCGAGAAAAAATATATATATATATAGGTTTTTTCCATTTCTATGATTATATTTCTTTTTTGCACTTGGCCGTTCATTTGGTGTGCTCATTTTGTTTCTGTCGCTGCTTATTTCCATTGTTTTTTGGATATTCGTTGTAGTCAATTTTGTGTAAGGTTGTTCTTGAAGATGGCCTCGTATTTGTGCTCAGAAATCTTGGGTAAGGTGGTCTGTGTCATGCCGATGCCATGCATCTTGATTGCTGGCTGGCCACTTAACAATGAAATGAAGTTTCTGGTAAGATTCAGAGCAGGAGAGGTTAAATAAGATTTTAATGCACAATGCAAATATTGAGAAAAAAGGCAGAATAATATAAGGCGAGGCAAGGCAAGGCGACCATTTCAATATATATATATATATATATACAGATTTAGACAAAAATTTCATTGAAAATTATGAAATACGCACTCATTGTAGATTTTCTGTCGGTGCTCCCGAATCCAACAGGAACAGTTCATCAAAATTTATTTGGAATCATGAATCTCCTGTGCACAGAAACATACCCCTCATGCTCTTAAAATGGAGAGTTATTTTATTCTTGGAAGCCGCAGCCACCAATGACAAAACATCGCGATCAAAAAAAAGAAAAGAAAAAACATACCCCTCATGCTCTTAAAATGGAGAGTTATTTTATTCTTGGAAGCCGCAGCCACCAATGACAAAACATCGCGATCAAAAAAAAGAAAAGAAAAAAAAGACAGAAACAGTGATCGTAATTAATAAAAAAGATGTGAAACAGGAGCACCTTCTTTCATTTGAAGGGAATTGAAAGTGAGTGTCTGCGTAAACAAATCAGTTTGTTGTACAACCCGATAAAAATTCCAGTGAGTGGCAAGAAAGATATGGGGCAGATTCATGTACTCTTCTGATGGGATACTCCCGGTAGGTTTACAAAGGAACAAAACGATAAAATTGGTAGGTTTACAAAGGAACAAAACGATAAAATTGGAACTATACTAGGATAAGAAAGATATGGGCCATTCATGTACTCTTTGATGGGATACTCCGGGTAGGTTTACAAAAGGAACAAAACAATAATGATAAAACGATAAAATTGGAACTATACTAGAGTCACATGGATATAAGTTGAGAAGACATTCCATCTTCCATAAATATTAGACACGTTAATTTTACTTGGACTTATTGATACTTATATTGATATTTTTTGGCACAAGTTTATTTATTTAATACATGTTTTAGGTGTACTAAGACATGATAAAATATGATTTTACTTTCATTAACATGCAAGTATAGTATAATAGCAGAAAAGCATCAAAGAAAAGTAAAACTCTAGCAAAAGATAAAAAGAATGGCTTAACGATTTTAGAGATGCATTTTAAGATTTTCATCTTTATAACCAATCCTTAAAAACCTCTCCTTTAGGGTAGCAAAAGGATCAAGCATTACCCTTTCTTAGATTTCACTTCCTACTAAAGACTTTTTGTAATTCATTAAAGGCTATAGTTGAAGCATGAGCTATAGAATGATGTCACCTTGAGTACACAAAAGGAAAACAATAGTCAAAGAATCTCTATAATATATCATATTATATTTAAATTTCCAAATGGCATAAAGAACAAGGAAAAGAAAGTAACTTCAAGTGTGAAGAAAAAAAATTCCTTGAAGTTGAGTATCGTGAAATGAAACTTCCTCCAACCTTGACTCAAAACCATGTAAACACAAACTACACCAAGAGCAAAAACACTAAGTAAGCTAACAAATAAAAAAGTGGTAGATGGATAAATCTTCCATATTGCAAAGAAGACGTCTAGGATCACGAACATCCAAATGACAACAACAAATATTAATTGGAAAACCTTGATAAATCAAATACAATAAAAAGGTTTAAATTTTTAATGAGTGAGAGCATTCAATATATTTCAAATTCAATACTTTCAGAACTACACATTATGGTTGACACTCCATAGATAATTGAATCTTGAGCAAATACTAGTATCAGAACTAATAATAGTATTGGTAAGCTTTAATTAGAATGGAAAAATTGAATGGTCATTGATTAATAAAAATTCAAGAAGACCATTATTATAATCTTTAATAGTTAAAGTTTTGTTTAAAATGTGCAAAGGATCCAAAAAAGTTGGATATTTTAGAGACATTAATGGCATAGAGAATATAACATTTAGACTAATGACTCTATCAATTATGCCTAGAAAGAGATGAAAGGGAGGTAATGTCAAGCTTACACCATGTACTTTCAAACATGTGAATACTTAATAGTTGTTAGTTTAATATTAATGAGAAACTAGTAAGGAAATATCTTATTAAGCATTAAAGCATGAACTATGAAATTGTTATAAGCCCAAAAGTCACTAATAACATACCATGTCTTCCGGATGTGTTTTATAATAATAGAACCTAAGATAATTATAACTTTAGGAAAAAGAACCCACTTTTTAAAATGAATATTTTTCTAGAATCATTACCTCTAGGAGTAACAATTTGAATATCCTAAGTAAAAAAAGAATGCTTTTAAGGCTCCATACTAGCTAAGCACTTTATGATCCACTTGGCACATAAGGCAATAATTTGCTTATAATAATTTACCAAGTTTGAGCCATCATCGTCATTGTGAGAAGTATAGATATGTTAGGAAACACAACATAACTTCTTTCTTGAGTGGTTACTACTCCAAAGAAATTTTGCATAAGTTGTTTAATGCAATAATATGTAGTCTTACTAGATGTTCAATACAAGGAATAGTACACATAAGTTGCTTAGATGATATCCTTGTAAACAATATACTTTCCATCCATTGAAAGCTTCTTGTCCTTTCACTTATAAAGTGTGTTCTTAATCTTCTTCATTATAATATTCTAGAAATTTTTAGAGGATCCAACAAAGGAAAAAGGAATGTCATATGAATCACAAGAGTTCATGCACATTCCAGTCAAATTCCATAAATGGGANATCGCTTGCTATGATGCTACCTAATTTAGAATTAAAGGCACATGCACAAGGGTTAAATTTCATTAGAGGCAAAGTTTTCAAGAGGATTCTATTTGTTGATAGTGTAGCTAATTGGCCAAACCCATGTTGGAATTCTTACCCTAGAAATGAACTTCATCATGAGTGAAGTTTCTTCTTAGAAAAAAAAGAGGATTGTTTTCATTTGTAGTGCAATAAGTTTGTAAGTGCAATAAGGTCCACTAGTGATCCTTACCCTACCTTACCCAACCCTTTCCCATATATTTTGAATTTTTTTTTTCTATTTTTCCTATACCCTTTTCCTATTCCCAAAAAAGAAAAAGAAAAAGACGCCCAAGGAAAAATTTGAAAGTTATGGCTAGCCATGATCTAAAAGAAGCATTTGCTCTTGAAAAAGTTTGATATAAATCCCATTCTCAAAGGTATTCTCTATGCTAATAGTTTTTATCTTAGAAATGATTAAGCTTACAATCTTAATTGTAAGCTATAATTTATAAAGTATACATACCATGATTATATTGTAAATGATATCACAAGGTGGTGTGAAATGTGATTTATGTCTAGGTTTTCAATATGATTATATAATTATTTTAATAATTGCTGAACATTATATTCCATTTCATAATTTTGTAAATTTATAATAAGTTTCATGTTTTAGCCTTATCTTGAAAGCATAAAAAAGAAGTTTCTAACTTGGAGTTATCATCTTTATAATAACAATGAAAAAACGAAAAAATCAGAAGAAGAAGAGAAAAGATAATGGGTACCTGGGTGGTGCGATGGCAGAGGTTTGACTTTTTATGTAGTGTGCACGATAGGAAAAGTGTTACTACCTGGGACTTAAAATGGCACAGCCGACTAAGGTAGGAACTTTTGTAGCAACACAAACGTTTTTTGTTCGCTGGGCTTCATGTAATTTGCTCCACGCTCCTTCCACGGCTTTTCTAAGTGGTTGCATTGCTAGAGCTGAAAAGTTCCCCGACAACGTGGTTCGATCCCGGGTCCCCGGGGCACTTCTTTTTACACTATTTCGGAAACCTAGGGTGTTTTGAGTGGTCCGCATGGCTTACGCCAACCAAACCTGCATCCATTTTAGTGGCTGTACAGGGTTTAAACCATGGAGTTCTGGGTGTCTAGCACTGCTCTGTATGGATTCCATGCATATCAAGGTACTCGTCGGCAATTTGGAATGCGTTTCTTGTTGTAACAGCAAGAACAAAAGCATAGGTCATGCATTTTGCTTTTCAGTTATTATCTATTTAGTTTTTGTCTCTTTCCTCTTTGCATCGTGAACGCCTATTTATTGTGACATGTTTCATGATAGCATTTTGAGGTATGAATTTGTTTCTGGATCATACGAGCTTGTTACAAATTTGTATGTATATATACACACACATAGACAAGTAAATATCTTGGGTTTTCTTGTTGTTTGTCCTTCTCTCCGTGATTTTAGTTTCCTTTTTCAAGGCTGTTGTGCTCTTATTTTTCTTCTATTTCTATCGTTTAGCCACACATTTTCTATTTTAACTATTTTCCTAGTAAGGCTAATAGCTTATTGTAGCTTATATATATATATATTATATGCCAATTATTAAGCATGTTTCTTGTTGTTTGACTGGTTAAGGGTAGCATGTTCAAAGAAATACAATAAGAAAAACCCATACCTAATGATCTGCAACCTTATACTTTATATTTTATATGTTAGGTGCTATTTTATTATTTTCCTTGGTTATGATACAAACAAGGACCTTATCTTTGTGGGTACTGTAAACTTGAAATGATTTAATTTGAGTGATTTTCTATAAAATCGTTAGGGAAATACTTATTATTGTTTTTTATTTAATTTTCTAGGACCATAGCCATTGTCCTATTTTCATGAAATGATGAATTTTGGCTACTTTAATGTTGTGATGCTTTTCTAGAGATTTATAATTCAGTTGTAACTAATCCTCATATTATTTAGTAAAACCTAATGTTTATTTACTATTATTTCATTAAAAAATAGAAAAAGAGGAAAAAAGTTCTAAAAGATTTCAACTTCTCAATGTTTTTCTTTCTAGTTAGTATTTTCAATGATGTAATGATAACATAAATTTTGATATTTCTATCCCTTCCTCTTTTATTTTATTTTTTTTTGGAAAAAATCGAGCAAATTTTTATTCCCAAAAAAGAAGGCTATACACTAGTACAGCGCAGGCTAGAGCTGTTGACCCCACACCGACCCCGGGTTCCCCGCAAGTCCCTACCACTGTAGGGAATCCTTGTTAGTGGGGGATATGTCCCATCCCCAAACACTTAAACAATGATTTGGACCAAGCTGGGTATGCTTCCTCTTTTATTTTTAAAAACAATGATTCTGTTTAGTTATGCTTAATGTGTGTAGGACTTGTGAAGATGAAGAAAAGTAAATGAGTAGAAAATGTGAATGATTTTGAGGCCTCTAGCTCCAAAAGATAGAGGGTGCTTGTAAAATAGAGAAGGAGGATCAATAGGGGAAAAGAAGGGCCAAGCAAATGGAAGAGAAGTGGGAAATTTTTAGATCTACTTGATTTCAATTTTCATGATTTAGAGTCTAATTTTCATTCCTTTTTAAACTTTGTTTCTAAAGTGGAAGAGGAAAGTTTTAAATTGTCAAACTTCTTACCATAGTTAGAGATTGTTCTTACCCTTAACCTTATCCCTTTTGATTCATTGTTAGACAAGTTTTAGTGATTAAAAACTAAGGAAGAGAATATTGACATTGGTTGCTACCTCAATAAGGAGTTCTTTAAGTAGCTCTCAAAAGAATAAATGGCTAAGTGTGAAGACTTGCTAGAATAGGCGTACCTCCTAGAGCTATGGGTAGGCAAGCTTATACAAAAGGAAATCTATCATACAACTGAAATTTGGGGCTCTATGAGTTATGGACTTTAGTTATCATTATATGCTTGGTTATGTATGCTTGTATGAACTTTTTATTTGAATGCAATCTAGTGAAAAAATTTGATTATATAGCCTTTATTTCAATTTTAGGATCTCTGTTATTTTCATTTTAACTTTATTTTCTCCAAATTACTAATTATTTCCTCTATTCAGTTTTAGAATTTATTGAACTTACAGTCATTATTTTAATAGTATTCATGGCTACCTGGGATTTCTACTCATGATCTATTTTCTAATCAATTTTAAAATTTATTTACTATCATTTCTTTTTTAGGTTGTATTCCTAGTTCATTATTGTTCAATGCGAAATAATTAGAAAAAATTCAAAGTACATTATATCATCAACATATCAAAATGTTTAAAGAAAAAGCGAAATTGTTTGGGGATATCTTTTTAGGTTTTCATCCTTATAATAAATCTTAAAAATCTTCCATTTGGAATAGGAAAAGGATTAAGCCTTATGCTTGTTTTATACATGCCCTTATAGGTTTTCACATCTTAGTAACGAGTTTCTTATAAAGAGAAGGAAAATAATCTCTCTAAAGATAAAAAATAAAAAAAAAATTAATAACAATGAGGTGTTATCCTAGTGGTAAGATTCTTGATTTGGAAACTCTAAGTGATGAAGTGTATTTCATCTAACTCTGATATCAAATATCCGATATCAGAGCCTTGATATCGAATACCTAATATTGGGGGCTCAATCATGGTGTTGGATATCTAATGTCATGGGATGTATAACAACCTATAAATATAGTGCTTGGGTGCATGGTTTGGTGGTAATCTTATTCATAGCATAGAAGAGCTCTTGTAGTTTTTCTTTTCCATAGTTAAATATTTTCCCAAACTGCCCACAGTAAGAATCATTAAGTGTACGAACCTTTATTCAAGCACTATTATACCTGAGCATAATAGTATATGTAATAATAAAGATGAGCTTTTTGATAAACCTTGTAACACTTCAGCTACATTAAATATTTTATTTATGCATTTAATGTTTCATGCAATTTCCTTTAATGTTTTCAATAATTAGGCTAATTAAGAAATTAAGCTAGCTACATTAATATCAATAAATTAAGCACATAAATATGATCACTTCAAGCATGCGAATGATCATTGGTAATCCTAGTAATGCTTAATGCTTGATAACCCAACAATGTTATAGATGTTTAGGATGTGCATGGAAAGTCAAACCAGATACTTATGTTAGGAATAGTTAGACCTTGGTTAGTTAGTTAGATTAAATTAGAAATTGAATTACTTCATTTCCTTCATCCTTTCTTTTAAGCACTCAAAATATAAAACATAAAAATAATAAAAACCATATGCCTTGATTACACTTAACCATACCTTTGTATATCACAAGTGTAATTGGGAAGACAATGAATGACTATTGGGACAAGTTCACTTCCTAGAGACTAGTGTATTGGAAGACATAGAATTCATAGAATTCAACCACATCGAGCATGAATGCTTGTGATTCATATGGTTAAGCATAAGGGTATTCACCACTCATCATTGGCATCATTACCAGGGATTCTTTTTATTTGAAATATGCACTATCTAGGCATTGTGAAGATCATTAACATAGTTGGAAGAACCATAAGGTCAAATGTTGTTGTAGAAATAAATATAATAATTTAAGAACATTGATAAATTATTCTAATTGTAGAATGTCTTCTTCTTACAAACACAATGATACTAAACTGCTAGTGCCTCAAGAATATAGGGTGGTATATACTCATCTAGATGAGTATGTACTTGACTTTACCTTCATCCTACATCAGGATGAACAACTACAATGGTGAGATATGGAGGATAATATTTTAATGCCTTCCACTCGATCTATGCCCAAGATGCTACTCCAAACTTGTAGGAGTTTAGGTATCTAGGATCTTCAACAAGAGTATGTTGTGCATGACCATGAATATAGGACTATTGTCCCACTAAAACACAATGTAGGAGATATTGGCATTAGGAAAATCACCATGAGGCTTTGAAGGAAAAATGGCTTATCAATTCCTTGTTCCTACTTAACCGAAATGATAAGGATGATCCTCCCTTTGGCGTTTCTCAACATAAAGATTTTCCACCCCTTGATATTGGTGATGGGGGCTTGACCCTAAAGCTATAGTTCATTATTAATAATCTAGGTTCAGGAAAAACTGAGAGTCAAAGAAAAGGCTTGGGCAGGCATCAAGATGATAAGAAAGCTAACAAATGTGGCTATGACAAGCATAGAGGATGTGGTAGATATCATGGTGGTGGAAATCTTCCTCCCTCTTCACCCTCTTCTTATACACCTTCTTCTTCCTCTTCTAGTTTTGATAAACATCACAAAAAGGACAACCATAATGAAGGTGAATTGTGAAAGAACAATGATAATCATAGAGACTACCATGAACTATAGGTATCATCTAAATAAAGATGTCAATGAGCATTTTCTTGCCACTCAAAACATGCTAAATATTGTAGAAGTAGTAAAAATTTCAACTAGGCATGTTGATGAGTGGCGAGGTATCCCAACACTCAACCATACGAATACAAGTGTTACATGCACAATCTAATCGAACTTCATAGACTAAGTGCCTACATGCCTTATGGAATACTTAGGGTTAATCATTTGTTGTCTTCCTAGACTCACTTGTAGTTGTCATGGTGTATGGTTAATNTTTAAGAACATTGATAAATTATTCTAATTGTAGAATGTCTTCTTCTCACAAGCACGATGATACTAAACTGCTAGTGCCTCAAGAATGTAGGGTGGTATATACTCATCTAGATGAGTATGTACTTGACTTTACCTTCATCCTACATTAGGATGAACAACTACAATGGTGAGATATGGAGGATAACATTTTAATGCCTCCCAATCGATCTATGCCCAAGATGCTACTCGAAACTTGTAGGAGGTTAGGTATCTAGGATCTTCAAGAAGAGTATGTTGTGCATGACCATGACTATAGGACTATTGTCCCACTAAAACACAATGTAGGAGATATTGGCATTAGGAAAATCACCATGAGGCTTTGAAGGAAAAATGGCTTATCAATTCCTTGTTCCTACTTAACCAAAATGATAAGGATGATCCTCCCTTTGGGGTTTCTCAACATAAAGATTTTCCACCCCTTGATATTGGTGATGGGGGCTTGAACCTAAAGCTATAGTCCATTATTAATAATCCAGGTTCAAGAAAAACTGAGAGTCAAAGAAAAGGCTTGGGCAAGCATCAAGATGATAAGAAAGCTAACAAATGTGGCTATGACAAGCATAGAGGATGTGGTAGATATCATGGTGGTGGAAATCTTCCTCCCTCTTCACCCTCTTCTTATACACCTTCTTCTTCCTCTTCTGGTTTTGATAAACATCACAAAAAGGACAACCATAATGAAGGTGAATTGTGAAAGAACAATGATAATCGTAGAGACTGCCATGAACTATAGATATCATCTAAATAAAGATGTCAATGAGCATTTTCTTGCCACTCAAAACATGCTAAATATTGTAGAGGTAGTAAAAATTTCAACTAGGCATGTTGATGAGTGGCGAGGTATCCCAACACTCAACCATACGAATACAAGTGTTACATGCGCGATCTGATTGAACTCCATAGACTAAGTGCCTACAGGCCTTATGGAATACTTAGGGTTAATCATTTGTTATCTTCCCAAACTCACTTGTAGTTGTCATGGTGTATGGTTAAGTAAGTCTGAGGTATATGATTTTTATGTCTTTTCTATTTTATCTTCTATGCTATTGAGGTGAAGGGTTAAAGAGACTAATTAACTAACTTCAACTAACGAACTAAGTCTAAATTAACCTAGCATCAGCATCCGTTCCCACTTACCGTTCACATCCTGAACCGATGCAACCTTGGTTACCAAACGCTAATCATTGCTGGGATCACCAAGCGTAACGCACGTGCTCAAAGTGGTCGTACTAAGGCACTTAACTAGGAGAGAAGGTGAAACACCACTAATTTTGGCCTAGCACTTTTAGACAAGAATCAAGCTAAGTCATGCTACTGCCCAACATGAGTACAACGTGACCAAACTTGGAGGCCTCCGAAATAGCCCCCGATGGCCCATGATTCAATAGGAAAGGTCCCCCTGGGGCCGACAGGAAACTGCACCAACTTCCAGCATTGAGAATCAAAATTTTCAAGTTCAAAATGTTTTGTTTTGGCTAAGTACACTTTGGCTACTTTTTCAGACACTGCACAGTGTAAGGATCAGTGTCATCAACTTTTTGAGCCCTGAAATTGAGTTAAAATAGGCTGAAATTAATCACAAGGATTCCCCATGATCTTCATCAAGGTCCCCAGCAGCTCCTAGCCTCTAGAAAATCAAGATTTGTGTCTCAAATGTGCCATTTTGACTTGCTTATGTTGGGGTTACTTTTTTAGACGCTGCACAGCGTAAGGATCAGCATCACCAACTTTTAGAGCCCCAAAACTGAGCTAAAATTACTTGATTTCAAGGGTGCAAGTCATCCTTAGGGTCCACTATTGATAACTATGGGTCCCAACCTTTAAAAATTCTAGATTTCTACTCAAAATTGCAAGTTTTGGAGGTCATACTGCAGGTCACACCGGGCACTCAAATTTCTCTTGTTGTACATTTCATTATAAATCCCCATTTGTGGGCATGTCAAGCCCTCATGGCGTTTGACTTGCCATCCACACGTGTGCAACTACGCTTTGACTGGTGCATATTCCTGTTTAAGAAATACAATACAGTTTCATTATTTCTTTTCATTTACATTATTTACTTCAGTTTATGATTTGTCTATAATATAGCTCTGTTTACGCTTTATTTAAAATTCAATACACTCTATTTACATTTCATATTGTTGTTTGCATTCCATTTACATCCTGTTTACGATAATCCCAGTGCTAGCCGTAGCTTACGCCTGGGGAAGTCCTTGGTTGATCTACATGCAGATCATCCAAGGCACTCTACCTTCGTTTACTTTTCCAGCTTGCCCTCAGGTGAAGGCAGGGTTAGCTATGGCTATCTGATGATCTCTCGGTGTCTATTTCCTTTCTAGCTTTACACCAACGATTTAGGTCAGTATAGTTTTTGGCACTAGAACGAGGACCACTTTCTTATTATTGGTTAAAATGTCACTACCTATCAAAACTCATTCACCTTGCCCATTTAAGTCTGCTTGTCCCTGTTGATTACACTGAGCTTGTATCACACCATGCTACAACTGCTTATGATCCAACTCCATTCATCTACCCCAGTCCATTCACATTTATCATGGAATCTTTCCAAATCAACCTAGTAACACTACCGATTGCTGACTTTGGCGCCGAAGCTTCAAACCCTGTGACTGGTATGGAATCCATAATCATTATTAAACACATAAATCCTCAAGGCCCTACACGCCAATCCCTCAGGCTACAGGGCAAAGGCCCCATTCATGCAACTCTTACACCCGAACAGTATAATTTTATCTGTGTCAAAATCCAAGCCAACCTACCCATTGATCGTGTAGAGAGGAAAGCTAAGCGAGAATATGAATTTATCCACAAAGGAGGACGTGAGTTCATCCCTTCTGCATTTGACATAATCCCACTATCTAAAAACCATCATAAACTCATATCTCAGCTTCTTATGGCTAGAAGTCAAGCCTTACAACTACCCCCCATAAAGCCTCAAGATGAAGAAGATGACTTTGCAGCCCAATCTAAACATGGAGAATCATACCATACTATTAGCCCCCATGCCCACACAAACCCATTATCCCATCCTTTCCTAGAAGAAAATGTGTTTCCTTCTTCATCTGCAAAAACTCGAGCACCTATTCCCCATTCCATTCTTATCTTCTCTGTGCTCAATAACATTGACTCTGATGCATCCACTTTCATCATTCCTCCACTAGTGCAGTCCCAAAAACTCCTCCAAACCAATGTAGGGTCAATCTTCCAACCTCAAGTAATTGGAATACCGTCAGTCATACCAGCTTCCACATCCACCCATTACATACCATAGATGCAGATTCATGGGGCACCACTGATTACTCCAACCCAACATGTTCAAGGTGTTACCTCACAACCTGTAGCTAGGTAGTGGGCTCCACCGATAGTCTCAGTCCTGAATACCATCCACAACAAATGTTAGCCCAACAACCTACCTTTCCACAAACAATGCAACAATTAAACTATTATCATCCACAATCCACTCAATCCATCGGTTTGCCTACCGCCCAAGAATGGGCATACACACAAAAAATGATGCACTCGTAGGTAGAAGAATTAAAACACCTTAAAAATTTCAACAATGAGGAAGTCAAGGTACTATATTTCTATCAAGATGATCCAATTGACCCCTCAGTTCCACCCTTGACCTTGCCAAAAGGAGTCTCATTACCTCAACTGACCAAGTACAATGGAGAAGGGGACCCAAATGCCCACCTAGTGACATTTAGAACTAAAAGCCTTTTACTTCAAGCATGGCCCCATGTAATTTTGCGAGTGTTTGCAATGTCCTTAATCAGAAAAGCCTTAGACTGGTACCAATCTTTACCTCATAGCTTCATATCTTCTTTAGAGAGTTTGTTGCATCAGTTTGTCACCCGTTTCAAGTACAATTTGAAACTTGAAGCCACGTTAGATAGCTTGATTCAAGTTAAACAAGTTCCATTGGAGTCAACACAGAAATTTATCCAAAGGTGGAGTGCAGCCTTAAACAAACTTCATGAACCTATCCCCGAAACATATTTGCTCACTATCCTTAAGTCAGCCATGAATGACTTTATTAAGTCAAAAATTTACTACCTAAAACCCTGCACATTGAGCCAAGCATTTGTACAAATCAAATACATAGAGGAAGCAGCACAAACAAGTAATGACCTAGCCTACTCAACCTTTAGGAGCCAACATACGAGGAAAGATAAATCCAAAACAACAGTAGCAGCAGTGGCTGAAGGAAAACAACCTGTTATCACAAACAACTATGAAAGAACCACACCCACTCATACACCTGGAAATTCCTTAAATAGAAACAACAACACAGGTCATGCCCGTACCTTTGAAAGAAAATACCCTGTTCAATACACACCATTGCCCATGAAACCTTCACAACTACTTGATCAACTTCTAAAGGCTGGGCTAATTCAACACAAACAAATGTCTCCTACGGCCTCGCAAAGACATGATCACTTTTGCTAATTGGCCAAAAATCCAGCTTTAGCAATAGCCAATGAACCTCCCATTCCAAAAGTCTTTAGGTTGGATAGGTTTTGTGAATATCACCAATGGTGTGGTCATGGGACTGATTACTGCTTTGTGTTGAAACATGACATACAACACATGATAGATGGGGGTGAAGTAGTGTTCGATGAGACAAACTCGGTAAGGCCTCAAAACCAATCCATGGGGGTCTACAAGGATCTTCTCAATACCAAAACCAACGATGCCCCATATGTGATTAATACTATCCATGTCGAAGATAGACAAGATGTTCCTCGAAAGCCTTTTGTGATTTGTGGGCATTCAGAAAACACACCTACCTCAATATATCCTCAAACCCCTTTTACCATGCACACATCCCCCACACCATCAAAACCATTCATCATCCACATACCTCCTCTGGTTGCCACCACAACAAACATACCATCTGAGGGGTAATCCATTCCCTTTGTGGTCCAGGTGCCAAAACACCTTGGCACACAACCCACCTCCACTTCTCGATGACCTTTGCGAGAACGTCTTACCGATAGGCTAATAAGAGAGTGCTTGGAAAAAGAAAAAAGAGAGTGCATGGAGAGAGAAAATCATGGACATAAATTAGGACTTCCAAAGCCTACACTACTAAGAACCGTTCCCATGAGTCCATCCGTTAATGAGCCTAGTACAAGTCACAAAAATAAAGATGAAGTCACAAGTTATATCCCAAACCTAGCATTCTCATCTACTAACCTAAAAACCCCTCCATGAGAAATACGAATGCTAGGTCAAATGGACCAAATCTCTACGGATAAGAATGTCCCAAATGGTAAAGACCTAGCAAATGTGTTGAACCAGGTCACACAAGTCTTAAAACAAAAGAATACTTCTTTAAGTCTATATGACCTAGTAATGACTTCACCAGTACATCGAGAGGCTCTCGTATAGATTCTAACTTCAATTCCTGTTAGTGAGGATATTCCTGAAGATGAACCATCCATTTATGCAGTATTATCCCCACAATTTCAGGAATCCAAGACCACATCCTTAGAGTTCTGCGTTAAGGACATTAAGCTAGATGAGAAAATAGGGGAAATCACTATAGCCCCTATGTTCATAATAATACAGGTTGATCATTTCAAAATACGTAGGGTGCATGTCGACAATGATGCAACAACAAATGTAATACATTTTTCTGTCATCGAAATATTGGGACTCACTGAACAAGTATAGCCCACAACAACCTCTTTCTTGAGATATTTCAATGGTTCCCATGTGGGAGTGAAAGGCATGGTTACCTTAGATTTCATAGCAGGTGACCAATTCCCTACATTGGCTGAATTCATAGTGGTTGATGAAATGCTAGGGTTTAATTTGATCCTAGGACATCCTTGGCTAGCTCAACTTAAAGCTATATCTTCACAAATCCATCAGGAGATCCACCTAGCTTACGAGGGAGGTGAGATCATCATACATGGGGATACAACAGCATCGATCACTTTCTCATACCTTGAGGTAGGTCAAGGGTTAGAAATTGAGTTCATTAAGTCTAAACAAGAAACCATGAACATACATCAGAATGTGAACCCAATGTTGACTCACAATCCAACTAGCACTGAAGAAACACAAGAAGACACAGACATAGGAGCCATTCCTGTTGATGTTTCTTGGTCAGAACTACCCTTTGAAATCACCGATGAAGGGGAAGGTGAGTATAAGATCATTCCCATACACCCAGCCCCACACATTAAGTTACAAAGAATCAAGAAGCAACTCAACAACTAGAACAAATAACATGGACTGTCCGAAATGACGTTAAACTATGAAATGTCCGAAATGAAATTAAACTACAAATTGTTCGAAATGACGTTAAACTAAGAACTATCCAAAATGATGTTAAACTACGAACTATCCGAAATGACGTTAAACTATGAACTGTCCAAAATGACGTTAAACTATGAACTGTTTGAAATGACGTTAAACTATGAACTATCTGAAATGACATTAAACTATGAACTATCCGAAATGACGTTAAACTACGAACTGTTCGAAATGACGTTAAACTACGAACTGTCCGAAATGACATTAAACTATGAACTGTCCGAAATGACGTTAAACTACAACACGTCTGCAATGACATTAAACTAGCCATAGTTAGAAATGGCTCGTTCGATTTAAAAATTCTTGAAAACGTTATTACCTTTGGTCCACCATGGCATAAAACTGGTAATCCTTTCTTTAACAATAGATGCAATAGTCCATCAAGACTTTAAATTGATGTACCAAGCCCGAAATGGCTTTAAACTATAGCCAACAAATTACAGATTTACAAACTCTCATCTTCCTACATTGAATTTTTTCTTACAGGTTACAACTTATGATTTAGATTCTTGCATGGTCGTTGCTTTATTTTCCAAGTATTTACCTTACATCTTGCTCTACACTTTAGAAATTTATGTTACATTTAGTTACACACACATACTCTAGAAAACAAAGAAAAACAATAAAAAACATGAAAAATGACAAGAATATTTACATGAAACATAAAGATAACGATGCAACCATTTTATACCATAATTAAATTCAGGCCATTACATCACTCTTTATACATTCCACTAGCTTAGTTATCCTATGTTCATTTACACTTTGTAACTCTCCTACCTAGGGAGTGTCTCTTATTTTGCTCCTGTTTTAATTGGCAGGAGCGAGCATCATGGCCAACCACAACTAGAATCTTTGGATCTAAGTCCATCCACCTGTACCGATTTGATAGCCTCCACTCAAGAAACATCAGACTAGCCTAAAAATATAGCTAAAACTCTAGATCTAGAAGCTAAAAATATCACTGAAGATTCTCTGGTTGAAATTCCCATTACCACAATCAATGACAAAGCCAAGACCTTGAAATTAAGTGCCTTAATAGATCTACAACTCATAGGTGACATGACTCAGGGTTTAAAAGATAACATAAAAACGTTTGCATGGTCATATACAGACATGCTGGGACTAGACCCCCAGATCATCCAACATAACATAATTCTTGATGAAAAAGTTAAACCAGTAAAACAAAAAGCACAAAAGGCTAGACTTGAAGTAGCATTAGTAGTTCACGCTGAGATCACAAAGCTCTACCAAGCCAGTTTCATCTGAGCCATCGACTATTCCGATTGGGTATCAAACATTGTTGTAGTCCCCAAGAAGAATGGTAGTATATGCATATGCATTGACTTCCGTGACCTCAACATAGCCACTATAAAAGATGACTTTCCTTTGCCCAACATTGATCAACTTATTGACATGATAGTTGGGCATGCGCTGTTATCCTTTATGGACAGATTTTCAGGCTACAATCAAATAAGAATTAATCTAGAGCATTAACTTAGATTATGACACCTTGGGGAACATTTTGTTATACGATGATGCCATTTGGCCTTAAAAATGTAGGTGCTACATATCAACAAGCAATGGCATACATATTTAGTGACTACATGCTTAATTTGCTTAATGATTATGTTGATGATATAACGGTCAAGTCTAAAACAACGGAAAAACATGCAAAATATCTAGACTTAGTGCTTAAATGTTGTCTCAAATATGACCTTAGGCTCAACCCAAAAAAGTGTGTCTTTGGTGTTAAAACAAGCAAAATGCTTAGTTTCCTAGTTTCTAAAACAGGGATATAGGTAGACCCTGATAAGGTTAAAGCGATAACCAATATGCAACCACCAAGAAACCTTACTAAACTATGCATCCTCCAAGGTAGGCTGCAATTCATTAGACGCTTTATTGAAAGGCTGACGGATAAGTTGAGTGCCATGCAACATCTATTACAAAAGAATGTACATTTCCAATGGACTCAACAATGCCAAGAAGTGTTTGAGAACATAAAACAAGAGTTGTCCCAGCTACCAACTATTTATCCTCCACAAAGTGACAAACCTTTCTACATCTATCTTGCAACTTTTGGTTCTTCCATCGCATCCATACTTTGTTAAAAACGTCAAGATGGGGCCGAGATCCTTGTATACTATCTAAGCCATGCTTTAATAGCCCATGAACAACAATACAACAACATAGAAAAATCATGCCTCGCCCTCGTCTTCTCTTTAAAGAAATGGTGGCATTATCTCTTCTGTAATCAGGTTTACATCATTTGCAAGGACAATGTTCTCCATGTCATTACTAATAACATTTATGAGTCAAGTAGGTTAGCTAGGCGGAAAGCGATGATTGCAGAGTTTGATTTACACTATGTCACTCAATCTTCCACAAAAGGTCAGACAATAGCCACACAACTAACTATCTCACCGATGCACGATCAAGCAATGATAAACCCTGAATTCCCAGATGAGAATGTTAACAATATAGACACCGTACTTGATGACCATGAGGCAATTCTCTACTTCGTTGGGGCCTCAACCTCTCGTGGATGAAGTGCTGCAGCTATTTTAACATACCCCTCTGGGGAAATCCAACCTTCTACTAACCACTTAAACTTTCCTTGCACCAATAATGTAGCAGAATACAAAGGTCTTANGCCACACTAGCCTTAAACATGACACCTAAAATGTTCCATGCATTACCTAGTTCTAGAACCAGTTGTGCCGAACCTATAATTAACACTCTAAATCAAGTACCTATAGCATCTATTAGTACAACACACGTAATAGAATGGTATGATGATGTAAAAGAGTACCTTCTAAGAGGCGAACCTCCACAACACTTGACAAATGCTCAAAAGGATGCCGTACAAAAACGTTCCTGCCAATACACATTAATAGGTGACACCTTGTGTCGTAAATCATATGAAGGTATTCTGCTAATGTGTGTTAGTAGCACTGATGGTCAAACGATTGTAGAACAAATCCATGAAGGACTTTGTGGAGGGGACATAGCACCTAAAGCAATGGAAACAAAGATTAGGTGCTTAGGCTATTACTGGCCACACATGGAATACGATTGCATCTCCAAGGTTAGAACATGTGACATCTACCAAAAGCACAGTAATCTCATACATGTGCCACCTAACGAATTTCATACTACAAAAATCATGTGGCCCTTCCAAAAATGGGGTTTAGACTTAATTGGACCAATAACACCGTCATCTTCGGCAGGCCATAGGTTCATTATGACTGTAACTGAATATTTCACAAAGTGGGTGGAAGCTATTCCTCTTAGGAAGACCACATAAAAACACATTTTCACCTTTATAATGGAAAATATTATAACTCATTTTGGTATTCCAATGACCATCGTTACTGACAATGGGCCACAATTCAGCAGCGCAGATACCAAAAGCTTTTGTGAAAGTCTGGGCATTAAACATGCGTTTTCATCATCTTACTACCCACAGAGCAATGGTCAAGCAGAGGCTACAAATAAAACTATCATCATGGTGCTCAAAAAGATGCTAAATCAGAGCAAGAAATGATGGCATCAACAATTAGTCTATGCATTGTGGGCGTATAGAATGACACATCGAACATCCATAGGTAAAACTCCATATAGTCTTGTATACGGATCTGAAGCTGTTTTACCTTTAGAATTGCAGGTTCCCTCATTGTGGATAACTCTCTTCGGTCTCCTCGATGAAAGTCAAAACAATGAATTTCACATTGCATACCTCAACTTGGTAGAGGAGGAACATGTACGAACTCTTGATCAAATTGAATGGTACCAAAAACAGCAGAGACAAAGGCACAAGCATGATCTCCACAAACGCCTGATCAAAGAAGGAGATCTAGTCCTTAAGGCCATCTAAGAACATCCAAGTAAATTTTTAGCCAACTGGGAAGGACCTTATTTAGTCACCAAGGCATACAACAATGGAGCATTCAAACTTGCTAACATGGACGGAAACGAGTTCACCAATCCTACAAACCACTTGTACTTGAAGAGGTACTATGTCTGACAAACATGAGGTACATCATAGACCTAACATCATGACTTAAAACTGATATCATATAGTAATACTGGCATCATGACTTAAAACTGATACCACATAGTAGTCCTGGATCATGACTTAAAACTGATACCACAGAGTAGTCCTGACATCATGACTTAAAACTAATACCACAAAGTAGTCCTGGCATCATGACTTAAAACTGATACCACAGAGTAGTCCTGGCATCATGACTTAAAACTGATACCATAGAGACATGTCTCATATGACACTAAACTACTACATCCATTTGCCATGACATGAAACTAGCATCCAGAGTCTACTAAGACTATAAACTAGTTTACCTCTTCATAGTCTGCTATGACTATAAATTAGCAATGCACTGTCCGCCGCGATGCTAAATTGGCATCATCCAAGGGGTTATGATGTGAAACTAATCCACAATAGTCCACTAAGACTATAAATTGGTGACATCATCGATGACCAGGAAAAATTTGAAAAGATCTGTTGTTGTAGTTGGTTGTTCCTATTCCACAAAGACTTGTTGCATGATTCATCCCATGGAGCCTAATGAAACTGATGTTGTGCATGATTCTGTTTGCTTTGAAAATTGCATGTGGTGACTCCATCTCCTTATTTAAAGTATTTAGTTGACTATTTCATTTGTGGTTTTTCTTATCTTCTTGGAGTTGTGTTTGCAGGATGACACTTCTGAGGCATTCGTGCATAAATGTACTTCATCATGACAATAAGGTATTACATTTTTTCTGATGCATGCAATTGGGTTAATCAATCCGTTCATAAGTACAACTCTTAACACATTCCCTATTTCCCATCATGCTCCCTTAGCCTATTCAATTACATCTTCCCTTGATACATTCTGCTCACCTCAAAACTCTTGATACACTGTTGCACATTGTAACTCTCTAAGCAATTGCGATGCAAAACATGATACATAGTACATGATGCAAAATGCAAGTGTTCATACACAAGCATGGCACAAAAAGAAAGCTTTTTCAAAATGACAAAAAATAAAAGAAAAAGAAAAAATACAAAAAAAGGAAAACAAGAAAAGGTCAAAGTGCAAAATGCACAGAAAAGGTCTTGATAACCCCATTAACATTATATACAAAAGACTATTGGCCATTCTCATACAAGCCCCAGGTGAGAAGGCAATTGTCTTGAAAAATAACTACACTCGTGTCTCAAAGAGACCATGTTACACATCATCGCGTGGCTTTGGCTATTTACAACGGGCCCCACAAATACTCTATAAGAGTTCCATTCTCCAAAGAACACACCTCCTATGTCTTGGTTCCAAGTCTGCTGAAAACCTGGCTGTTGATAAGGACCAATGACATGACTTGTGTACAAGAGAGCATTCCTCTCCCACAAATCCTAGCAGCAATCATAGCCCTTAACCTCCTAGCTTCCCTGGTTACAACCGATTCTCTTGCATCTTGAACCACATTCCCTCAATCCCATGTACTTTTGAAAATGGTACGATGACACTCAGCCAAGGGCTGATTGATTAATGTTTGATGCTTTGTTGCTCATTGTGTTTTGAACTTCTTTGTCGATGCCTCTCAGGTAGATTCCTCCAGAAATCAACAAATAGGTGCCAATGAAACACCACTAATTTTGGCCTAGCACTTTTAGACAAGAATCAAGCTAAGTCATGCTACTGCCCAACATGAGTACAGCGTGACCAAACTTGGAGGCCTCCAAAACAGCCCCTGATGGCCCATGATTCAATAGGAAAGGTTCCCCTGGAGCCCACAGGAAACTGCACCAACTTCCAGCATCCAGAATCAAAATTTTTAGGTTCAAAATGTTTGGTTTTGGCTAAGTACACTTTGGTTACTTTTTAGACGCTGCACAACATAAGGATCAGTGACACCAACTTTTAGAGCCTTGAAACTAAGTTAAAACAGGCTGAAATCAAGACAAGGACCCCCCATGATCTTCATCAAGGTCCCCAGCAGCTCCTAGCCTCCAGAAAATCAAGATTTGGGCCTCAAATATGCCATTTTTACTTGCTTACGTTGGGGTTACTTTTTCAGATGCTGCACAGTGTAAGGATCATCTTCACCAACTTTTAGAGCCCCAAAAGTGAGCTAAAATGACTTGATTTCAAGGGTGAAAGTCATCCTCAGGGTCCACTATTGATAACTATGGATCCCAGCCTTCAAAAATTCTATATTTCTACTCAAAATTGCAAGTTTTGGAGGTCACACTGCAGGTCATGTTGGGCAATCAAATTTCTCTTATTGTACATTTCGTTATAAATCCCCATTTGTGAGCATGTCAAGCCTTCATGGTCTAAAACAACAACAAAAAATATAATTTTTCAAGTGGGCCGGAGATAGAGCTAATCCTCCTAAAATTTCTTTAAATTTTTATCGCTTGAGGGCTTGTTTTTCTAATTTGTTTGTATTTTCATGGGCTTGAATGACCCACAAATTGTAAAATACATTGAATATGGTCAAAGAAGGCAAATATCCAGCACACATCTAACTCGTACACAACTATCCAAACATAGATACATTGAACTTGGTCAAAGAATGCAACTATCTACCACCCAGCCCAACCCTATAACTACCCTATAAATTCACATAGATTGGGAGGCAAAAATTGGAGAGATTGGAAACTCTGAAGAAGGACAGAATTTGCAATCCTTGGGTGCTCGGAAAACCTGATTGTTGGCTTCCAAGTATTTCTCATATTCATCCCATTTCATCGTCACATAATCACGTCATATCATTCTGGGGCTAGGCATTTGACTTGCCATCCACACGTGTGCAACTACACTTTGATCGATGCATATTCCTGTTTAACCAATACAATACAGTTTTATTATTGCCTTCCATTTACATTATTTACTTTAGTTTATGGTTTGTCTACAATATAGCTCTGTTTATGATTTATTTAAAATTCAATACGCTTTGTTTACATTTCATATTGCTGTTTGCATTTCATTTACATCCCATTTATGATAACCCTAGCACTAGCCGTAGCTTATGCTCGGGGAAGTCCTTGGTTGATCTGCATGCAGACCATCCAAGGCACTTTGCCTTCGTTTACTTTTTTAGCCTGCCCTCGGGCGAAGGCAGGGTCAGCTGTGGCTGTCCAACGATCTCTCGATGTCTGTTTCCTTTCGAGCCTTACACCGATGATTTAGGTTAGTACAGAAGGGTTGAGAGATAATTAATGATTAATAAAGTAATTAAATAACAAATAATAAATAATAGTAAATAAAATCCTAATTAAACTATTGCATGCACTACAAGGTTTATCCAAGAAGTTCGCCTTTATTGCCATACACAAACTTGTATTCAAGTACAATGTCTGCTCGAATAAAGATCCGTTCACTTTGGAGTTCCTACTACCGGCACATGGAAATTAATCTATCTCTAGAGAGGAAAAACTGCCATAGTTTCACTACGGTCTAGGCCTAGCCTCTGAAACAAGGGAGATCCACATCTTATTTATAGATATGACGGGGCACCATGATATCGCATACGTGATATCATGTGGGATGCGATATCACGAAGGATGCGATATTGCATATGTGATATCGCAACCCATGCAATATCGTGGTGAACGTGATATCACGTACATGATATTTCGGCCCATGAGATATCGCATCCCATCATACCCCCATGACTAAATGAAAACTCGTCCTCGAGTTTCTTACAATAATATCAGGAAGGTATGGGATTATTGACTCAAATGAAACTAATGTGATGACATGTGAACAGATCATCATTACAAGACACAACAAAACTGGTGTTCATGAAAACAAGAGTGAACACCTTATTACATTGACATCAAGCCTCATTTGACAGCTAAGAAAGAGAAAGAGAGAAAGAAGTGTTGTTTCTTCCAATGCCAAGATTGCGCCTTTCATTGTCCATCCATAAGCGCACCATCGATCTTGCTCCTTGCATAGCTGCTTCAGCACTACTCCATTCCAAGTTCTCTCTCCAAGTCCAATCTGTTGTTGTATGATTTCCATCTACACACACAACACAATCTTATATTAGCAAGGGTAAATGAATTTCAATGCGGTTGATACCTTGCCTCAGTGAAAGGTCCATTGGCTGGGTTGTGGTATGGCTGATACAGATCTAGAGATATATTAATGATGACTACCAAAGGTGTAGGGGCTAGGAGAAAATTGAAAAAATTGGGCCCCATACCCCTATGACTAATCACGAACCTCCAGTAGCGATAGAATGAAGAAAAAATAAGAACAAGAAAGAGGAAGAAAAATAGACAACTAGGACATCAATGAAATGGAAGTCAAGATGGAAATGAACAAAACAAAATGGATTGCAAAAATGTTAGGGGAAAGAGTTTAACTAGTGCATCAAATAGGAATGTCAGTGGGCCCTCCCCAGAGCAAGCTCATGCCATTAATATCCTAGAAATCCCACATTCAAAGAGTCCGTAGGCTCTAGAAATGTCATTTGCAATAAGAGTTAAAGTCTTAACCATGAGAATTTACCTAAAAGAAAGCAATGTGTCAACCAAAATATACACTAATGATACAACTAGCAATGAGGTGAACACTAGAGAGAAGGGTAGAGAGAAGAGAACAAGGTGGTGTATAGCCCCTTGTGTGTTTCATGATTAATGTAACTTGGCAAATCTCATTCCAACTCCAGCCTCAAACCAACCACATCCAGTGACTTCGCATCAATGCATTCGACCAAACCATCCACTTGAATAACAAGAATGCCTCCCCGAAGAGCCACCACCATTATGACAAAACAAATGAGGAGAGAATGGGAAGCGAGAAGGGCTTTAGTTAGAGGGAACATTTTTAGTTCCATAACTAGTGCTTGTAGCCCAAAGGATTATTATGTCTAAGGGGTGTGTTTTGAATTCTCACTTGTTTTTTCTTTTTCTTTTTTTCTTCTTTTTGTGTTTTTTTGTTTTTTTTCATGTGTTTATGTATGAGAACCACATCATGCAAAGAATTTGTTATTTTTATTGGCTCAGCTTCCCAATGATTGGGTAACGTCAGAACAGTAAGAAGACTCCAGAAGAAAACATCCAAGCACCTAAGAGAATGGCCAACACAAATGCATCAAATTCCCTTGAAGTTACACCCTTTTCAAACCTTGAGTCCTTCCTTAGTTTGAGAGGTACACAGTTACCGATTCATTAGAGTTCTTATTAGAAAGGGACTATACATTTCCAAGCCAAGAGAGATCATGGACTTTGTGAATATATGGGTGAACTAGACTCATTGCCTGCCATATCAAAAGAAACATACCTTAGTATCAACATCATAACTTAAAGATAAAAACCAAATATTAGCAATCAATAAGAAAATAGTTCATACCATCATGAGGAACACTTATTGGGTGACAAACTTACAAGATGGATAACACACACACAAACACACACAAAAAATTGAAAAAGTATAACAATGTTGTAAAACAAAAATAAGNGAACTGAGGGCCTCAATTGATCAGCATAGGTGGCCATCTCCCCCATGACTGAATTGCAAGGGAGAGATTTGAAATAATGAACATCTATTTGAATTTCATAAAAGTGCCCAACTCCTCCCCATTGATGTTCTTAGATTAAGGGGTGGAAGTCAGCAACGCTCATATTCCAATGTGTCTATGCCTTCGTTGTTAGCATGAGTCGTTCCCTCAGTTCGTTCCATGCATGTTAATGGGTTGCTCTTTCAACTAGCTGTCAAACCACGAGGTGTCTACTACTTGTGTGGTTGCTACATATAGGCACTTTTGAATTTTTGTTTCTGGGGCACACTGATTACATGGAAGAGATGTTGAGCATTCTTCCATGTCATCACCCTCTAAGTCACTGTATGTGATGCATGGAACTCTCTTCTTCTTGATCTTTTCATAAATGTTTACCTTAGATATCTCCAAGGAAAGATTGCAGATCCCTAGGTACGCATCTATCGCCTTCCCATTATGATTGGGAAGTCTGCATTGTTACTGTTAACTTTTAGCACTAGGAAGTTAGCTGGGTATGACCAACCACACACAGTGGTAACTATGTCCTCCACCAATCCCAAGGGAATGGTGATGGACTGGTCAGCCAGCTCAAGTTGAATGTTGCTCCTCTTAAGTTGGGGCAAGTTCTAGGCTTGATACATTTGTCGTGATATTAAATTGATTCCAGAACCTAAGTCAAGAAGAGCCTTATGTGGTTTTTTCCTAGCAGTTTGTAGATAGATTAAGGGGCTTCCAGGATCAGAGAGTTTCCTGAGAATGTGGCCTACTTTGATCCAGTTGATTACGGTATGCATTAACATAACCGTATGCGTGTAGCTTTGTTGTTGGATAGAAGGGAGCTCTAAAGTCTTATTTTTTGGAGGAGTGTACATAGACTCAACCACTTGTTGTGAGAGCTTGTCTAGGCTTTTGGTTCTAAAGAAAGGTCTTCTCTTTTTGTGGTTGTCAGAACCAGCAGCAGGTTGAATGTTTACGGCTCTTGTAGCGTTACATTGCTAAGGTTGAGTGGGCAGTTTCCCTTGCATTGTTGGAGTAGGAGGTATGGGAACTACAGGTGGAAGAGGTGCAAATGGAGTTGGAGGATGGTAGGTATGTGGGGTGTCTCCCGGAGGAGAAGAAGTCCTTCTAAAGTACTCTGAAACTTGGTAGTGACATTGGGGAGTTGTGTGACCCATAGAGTCACTTGGAGAAATTGGCTGCTGTATATAATAACCATAAGGATCATGTTGCTGGTAAGGGTATTGATGTTTAGGTGGTGGCATCCCCCATGACTGTGGGTATTGCCACTACTGATGTTGTCCGATGGGTTGCGGTGGAGTTCCACTTGGATAGTATGTCAACGGTTGGTGGAACTATCTTGGGTTACCTTGGGGATAAGGTAACCTTCGGAGTGTCTGTCATTGGTTAAGTCTCGAATTAAGTGCATACACCCTAGAATCCTATAGATGTGAGATGATTGGACAACATCCCTTAGGATGGTCAAATTGGCATATCTCACATCCACCATCATTGTCTATGTCTAAATCTACAACCTCATCAAAGATAGTAATTTTCCCCTTACCCTTGTTATGTGCAGGGCTTGAATCTTTCCACTTTTTCTTGTCTTTGTCACTACTTCATTCCTCCTTAGAATCCTCTAAAATTTTTAGGACAGTTTCAAGTCTAAAGTCTAAGGAATCCCACAATTGGTCCACCTTAGTTGATACTTCTGTTGTTAGCTTTTGAATCAGAAATGTTTTTCTATTCAACAACTCTTCGAGTGGTGACTCATCCTCCTCATCAGAAAATCTCACTCCCCTCTTTCGAAGGGAGGGTTCACAGTTGTATTCTTCCACACTCTCTCTTTTTCGTAGCTCATCTTCTTCTTTAGCTACTTGCTCCAACAATCGATGAATCTCATGGACTCTAAGTTCTAATAATCTCCCTTGGGCATAAGTCCCAAGGGTTCTCCTAGTCTCATGCCTTAGATCATCTACGATGTGGTGAAGTTGGTCTCGTTGTGCATAACCATGGCTCGGGAAATGATGTAACAATGCATAGTATCATCCCATGGTAGCATCCAAGGGTTCATGATTACCTTGCTTCCATCCTTGGATTTGCTTACACAAGTTAGACACTCTGGATTTATCGTTGAAGAGTTCTAACATCGTACTCGACCTCCTAATGGTTTTTGGTTCTAAGGACCGGTACCAACTCTCTGCTTCCTTGATGAGTATCCTGGGAAATAACTTTAGTTTCTTTCACTTATTCTCTATGTTTTTCAAGGCACATGCATCGTGGAATGCCTGTAAATGATGTTTCAGATCAACATTGTATCCCCCTTCGAAGCGTGGGATATTATTCATATCTAATCATTTGATCCAACTATCTCTTTGATACCTTGTTGGTATCCTAACTACCTCCGTGATATCGAGCATACTTTAGGTTGTAAGTAGGGGCTCATCATGATCATCTCTTTCATGACGTCTATGATGTCTACATTGTTCCCTACTTTCCCTTCGTTCATGTCCTTGTCCTCTCTCTTGACTCTCTCATCGAGGTCTCTCATTTTGTTTACCTCTATCCTCATAGTTATGCTCTTGATGGCTGCACCCAGATGTAGAAGGAGAGGGTGAGTAATGGGATGAAGGAGAAGAAGAAGGGGAACCATCTCCATAGGGATGTTTCTTGCCTTCTCTTCAACTGCTAGGGCCCTGATCATGATGACAATCTAAGTGCCCATCCTTGTCATGTGTTGTTGTTCCCTCAATGAATAGTTGGAGTTCATGGGGATTAGAACCAGGGTTGTGTATCGTGGATCATAGGTTCTAATAGCCCACCTCCTCACCATCATTAGGAGGGGGAACATCATTCGATAGAGAACCCGTTATAAGTGGTTCACCATCTCCGATTTCACTTAGGACATGCGGGACCCCTTTGCCATTCAACAATGTGTGATGGCTCTCCTGCCTTGAGTTCCTCATACGTTGCACTACTGTGGAATGGTAATCCCTTATGTCACGATCTCCTACAACGTATTCAGCATAGAGCTATGTCATGCCTATTTGTGCAAGAGCACGAAGAAGCATGTTTGGAATTGATCAATCTAGAGGTAACACTATGTTACCTTGCAAATCTCTCCATCATAGCTATTCTTCTTGATGGAGGATAAAGGTAAAGTCTGGTATGTACTGATTGGGATGAGTATATACCACTCAATATTGTTGAGGAACCGATAGATTTCGGTTATGTGTTTTTGACTGTAGATTGTTTCTTGTATTATCCCTAGGTGGTGAGTTGCTTTTGTTAGAAGAAGACATTGTTATTTATCGGTGTGCTAATTAACCATTATAATAATTTTTATTTTAATTAACCCTAAGGTTCATTTAAGCTCCCAATGATGTGAGTGATCTCCTATGTTCTCCTTAGCACACAAACACTTACTCCTCGACAATGGCGCCAATGATGAGTGGCGAGGTATCCCAACACTCAACCATATGAATATGAGCGTTACACACACAATCCAGTCAAACTCCACAGACTAAGTGCCTACAAACCTTATGGAACACTTAGGGTTAATCATTTGTTGTCTTCCTAGACTTACTTGTAGTTGTCATGGTGTATGGTTAAGTAAGTCAGAGGTATATGACTTTTATGTCTTTTCTGTTTTATCTTCTATGCTATTGAGGTGGGGGGTTGAAGAGACTAATTGACTAACTTTAACTAACTAACTAATTCTAAATTAACCTAGCATCAGCATCCATTCCCACTTACCGTTCACACCCTGAACTGATGCAACTTTGGTTACCAAACACTAATCATTGTTAGGATCACCAAGTGTAACGCATTTGCTTGAAGTGGTCGTATTGAGACACTTAACTAGGAGAGAAGGGTTGAGAGAGAATTAATGACTAA
Organism: Gnetum montanum; assembly: GCA_015680685.1. NCBI lineage: Eukaryota > Viridiplantae > Streptophyta > Gnetopsida > Gnetales > Gnetaceae > Gnetum > Gnetum montanum. The sequence continues at coordinate 24,746 of MNCI01034802.1, read as the reverse complement.
TAAAGCAATTAAATAAAAAATAATAAATAACAGTAAATAAAATCCTAATTAGCCTATTCCATGCACTATAAGGTTTATCCAAGAAGTTTGTCTTTATTGCCGTACAAAAACTTGTGTTTAGGTACAATGTCTACTCGAATAAAGATCCGTTCATTTTTGAGTTCCTACTATGGGCACATGGAAATTAATCTATATATGGAGGGGAAAAACTACCAGTGTTTTACTACAATCTAGGCCTAGCCTCTGAAACAAGGGAGATCCACCTCTTATTTATAGATATGATGGTGCACCGCGATATCGTGGCAGATGCGAAAGCACAGCCCATGCGATATCGCATCCCATCACATGTGAAAGATAGCTGGATCAACAACTTGACATGAACAATGTCTCTGGATTTGAGGGGGGATATAACTCTGATCCCCAAATGCATATTCAAGCTTTTCAAAATCCCTATCTCTTACATAATATTGAAAATGATTGGTAGAAATTAAAGCTATTTCCTAGGACACTCATCAATAAAGCAAAAATCTAGTATTAGTCCTTGGAGTTGGAATCCATCTGTAGGTGGAGTACAATGCTAGAGTTGTTCAATGATAAATATGAGACATACTATTGAATGTCTCATCTGAGAAGGTATATCTAAGGATAGAATTAAATACATGAACCCTTGGATATTTCCATGGGTAGATACTATTATCTCATACACCGATGTCATGGCCATGATTATTCTTAGCAGGAAAAACTTCGCGACATCATAGATTGACTTAGATAAAAAATGAGGGGTCTATGCCCAAGGGAGACTGTCAAAATTAAGAGCACATCAGATCCAAAGGCTAATACAGTAGGTAGTAAAAGAATAATTATAGCTAAGAAAATAAAAATATGTAGAAGAATATAATAGAGATCCTTCCATAAAAAAAAAAAGGGAAGTCTACTTTTGTGACAATGAGGAAGAGCCACCACTTGATAACATGGTGAACAGAAAGACCTTTTCAATTCAAAAGTATATGTCTGAAATTTCATCCAAGGTGGATAAAATGTATGATTCATTGGATGAGAAATTCTAAAATACTCTAAAAATCATAAAAGAGTAAAGAGAGAAAAGTAGTGATCATGATCGCAAGATGTGAAAAGAAGTTGAATATGCCTACCAAAGGGGTGAGGGCAAAGCTATTGTGGTAGAAGAAGTTGTCAAGACTTAATCAAATGATGATGGTGGGTGTGTCATCTACCATTATGTATAGGGATGTTCATAATAGTTTCCCTATTATGTCAAACTTGTAGAAATCTGGGGTGTATGCTCTAAATCCTATATTAGTAAGGTAGTAGGCACCCAAAAGATTACCTTATCCTCAAGGCAATCTTAAGAAATTCCACCAACAACAAATCTACTATCTAAGTGGAGCTCCACCACAACTGTATGAGCAATGGAAACACTCATAGTCATGGGGGATGCCACCACCAAGGTAGTAATATCCTTATTGGAAACAAGATCCATATGGGTACTATGTTCAGCAACCCATTTCTCCACGTGACTCTTGTAGTCATAATAAATTTCAACATCACTACTACCCTCTAGAGAATTATAGATATCATTCTCCAGCTACTATAGGGAAAATCCCATATCCCTATCATCCTTCTCACCCTTATGCATATGTTCCTCCATCCTCAACCCGGTTACCTCTTATTTTATCAATGCATGGAGAAAGTCCACCTTAGCCACAACAATGTAATGCAATGAGGGCTATTAACTTACAACCAAATTCTCAATTGAGTGTTTTGGAATCTAGATCATGAAAAAGATCTTTCTTTTGAACCAAAAACCCAACTAAACCCTCACATACACTTGCAGTTTTTCAACCCTAGTTCTCCACCTCCCTTTGTATCTAATTCATTTAAGTCCCCTTTAAACCAAACACCTTCCAAGGTGCATACCATCATGTTAACTCATGTGATAACTGATTGGATGAAAGCTTTCCACCTTTTCTAGAAACCTTTTGATCTAGAAAGTCTACTTATTTACCTTCAAATTATTGGAAATGAGCCTTACAAGGCTCTTTTAAATTTTAATTTTGGTGTTAATCTAATTTTTCATGAGGTGTATAAAGCCTAAAACCTATCTCCACTTAAGAAGAGCAACATCTATCTCAAGTTAGTTGATAAGTCCATCATTATTCCCTTGGGACTGGTGGAGGGCATTATGACCACTATTTATGGGTGATCCTACCACACTAATTTCTTGGTGATCTAAGTGGACAAATACATAATTGATGCACAAGGAACTTCCCAATCATCATGGGAAGGGATTGGCTAAGAACTATTGATGCACGATTGGAGATCTGAGATCTTTTTCTTAAAATCACTAAAGAAAATGCATTCAAAAAGATCAAGAGAAAGAAAGTTTAATGCATCATATATAGTGATACAAGGTGCAACTATGTGTAGAAACTATGAATTGTTAATAGTATACCTATCAAGGCATGTAATCAGTGTGTTGATATATTTGAAATTCAAAAGCGCTTGTATGCAAAACCCACAAAGTAGGAGGGCACCTAGTGGTTGATAGCTAGTCGTGCAAGCAACACACGTTGCATAGAACCTACTAAAGGCCTAACATGTGCCTACATGGAAGGCATGGATAAATTGGAGCAAGTTCATCACCAACTCTCCAATGATAAATTGATGATACTAATTGGGGAGAGTTGGAAATTCTTGAAAATTCTAAACAAGAGCCCCTTGAGTTGAAAACTCTACTTGTCGGCATAGAATATACATTGATGAAAAATAAGAAGCTAGTCATAATTAATGCAAATCTTGCTCCTAAACAAATGGAGATGTTGTTGAATGTGGTAAATAGATGGCCACCAGCCTTTTCTTGATCATATCTTAAACTCATAGGGATTGATCCTAAGATGTGCTAGTATCATATCTACACTAATTTGACCATGAAGCTAAGGAGACAATTGTAATGATAGTTGAACCCCAAATTGAAGCAGATCATTAAAGAGAAAATCAAAAAAATCCCCAAGTTTAAGCACTACAAGGGTCATATATATAGTTTTTGTTTTACCCAACGTTAGGTATGCGACGTTGCATTGGACCCAACATTGAGTAGGCAATGTCGGGGCCCATGGATTTTCACTAAATGGGGTATATGAGCATGAAAATTGAACCTCTATGATGGGTTGGAAGGTTTGAAGTTATGTCCATTAATTTGGGGCAAGCAGATAATCAGTTTGAGGCATCAAAAGTGTGATAAGGTGGATTCGTTGACATGAAAAGCACTAGAATGAGCAAGAAAAAGGACATTGAAATCAAAGTTGTGGATGAATCATGTGAACTCTTAGAAGATGAAAAATGATGTGGTTGTGTCCAATAGTTACAAGTCACAAAATTTGCATAAGTGGATCCTCCTTAAAGAAGGCTCTAGCCTATGATGCCCTTATGTAACCACACCTAAAAATGTTCATAGGTACTAAAAGGATTGAATGCAACGTATACCTATGAAACAAAATACACATGTTAAAACCACCAATTTGAGATAATAACTCTATGTTACAAAAAACCATAAGTTATGTTCACCTGGATAATGAGATGAGATGGATTGTAGAAAGGATTGCAGGAATTGAGACATGAGGTGGCTTACCATGGTCACAATGAAACCTTATCTGTTATTGATGGTTAAATAATCATGAATCCTTCTTTCCAAGATTCAAACCAACTGAAAACCACACTACAATAATATCACATTGTTTCATCACATTGATGAACAACCACAAGACTATCATAGTTGCAAGGAGTAGCATCACTTGGCATTTTTTCCAAGGAAGGAGCTTTATTTATGGCACATACATAGTTTTTTTTTCTTTTTTACTCTCTTTATTTTTTCGATTTTGAGAAGCTGCCAACCTTCAGGCATGGGTACATGTCTTTCTAGTGGGACTTGCAAAAGTTTGTTCAATGCCATTTAAGTTACTCTTACTGCCATTTTTTGTTATATCTACAAGAATATGGTTACAACCTTAGCAACATGATAGGACATCCAAAAGTGGCTAAAGAGGATCTACAAATCCTCTTGATGTCACACCCTTCACATTCTGCCTTGGTTCTATAATTTTTTTCTAGACACAATGATTATAGATTTATTATTAGGTTGGATGATGGAAAATATTATCATTATGACTAGGGTAAGAACCTCTTATTAATGGAATGAGTAGATGGATTACGTGATCTCAATGTCCAAATAATCAATTCCTTATGACTCAATAACATAGAGAAAACCTCACCTCAGTGGGTAACATGATCGTTTTATTCACAAACAAGATTACAGAACAAAGAAAAATGAAAATAACAACTAGAAAATTTGGAAAAAATAGGAAAATTTAGATCAAGAAATAGGAAAATGACAAAAAATTGCAAAACAAAAAGATGAAAAGCACTTAAGAATCCTAAAGATTAGAATGGGGGGTAACCCCCATGACTACACATTTAGTTGTGATAAGGATAAATAAGTGGATAAATAGGATCTATGCATGTATGAAGCACTGGTAACCATTCATACCCTAGCCACTAAGTGTCTGTTGGTGGTGCGGTGGCTAGGTAGAAAAATCATTGGTCACACACTTGATTGTTAAATGTATGGTGGGTCAGAGTATGTGGTGTGTTAACATTATGGATGTTTGGCCCATGATTACACCCATGATCATGATATGATATGCATGGATTTATTTGTCTCCCCACACTATTAGATTCATTATTTGGATTTAGGATTAGAGTAATGATGGATGGTGACCCTTGTGTATGATTAGAGGACATTGGTTGTTAAAATGAAGGTGGTGCATCAATTGACATTGTGCTAGTTTAGATGATGTGATGGGTCCATGCATGGTTTGCTTCGCTTTACAGCCTTTCCTTCAGAAGCTATGTTTCCTATGTTGCTGTTGAGACCCACTAGCATCAGTGTGTCTCTACACATTTGCAGCACAAGTCACATTCGTTTATTGGCATTGTGGTGTTAAGCCTTCCTACATCATTGGTGGTGGCCTATAATGAGGAGTATGAGGATATGTAGGATAGGTAGAATGGTAAGAGGCACAAGGTGGTGATTCCTTAGGGGATGTCATGGGTTGATTTTACTCAAGATAGTAGTAATGACGATTTGAAGTAGAGGATCTAAAACTAGTCAAAGAAAGAGGGTGTTGAACATAATATACATGTGACTTCGGTTCGTAAGGTTGATTTGGTGGTGGCCTCCCCATGACTATGATTATTGCCACTGTAGTTGATGATTATGTTGAGGCTAGTAATAAGTCCTCCTAAGATGGTATGATTTTTCATGGGGCTGTTTATAATTATCTTATGGGAGAGGAAATCTCCTAGGCATGTGCTTTTGCACAAACTTCAAATTTAAGGCACCTACCCAATACTCTGGTAGATGCAACAAGACTAGGCAATGGTCCTTCAGATGGTCATATATCTAGATATCACATCCATTATTTTCATTTGTGGTTGAATCTATAGCCTCAATTTCTTTAGCCATTTCTTCCATTTGATGAAAAATGTTCCTAGCTATTTCTTAGTTTTGAGGAGCTCTTAGGCCTTGAGGCCTTTCCTAGTTCAGAATTTACATCATCTCCTCTAGGACTAATTAGAATATTAACATCATCCTTGGCAATAGCATCAATGATGAGCAACAAGAGTTCCTAATGCTCAACCATATAAGTCATACAAGCATACATGTGCAACTAGATCATAATTTGTGGATGGGACAATATGAACTCTAACTAGTTAATATAATACTTATTAATCATAGTCTTCTTACTAAAGTTATGGGTGATAAAAGTGTATGGTTTAACTCATAGTAAGGTATATGATGTGATGATATTGTTTACCTTTGAATTAGTAAGAATAGAACAATGTAAGATCACTATTAATTTCAATTAACTAGAAGAAAATAGAAAATAAATCTAATCTATCCTAATGATAATAAGCATCTATTCATATTCTTCATTCACATCTTGGGCTCATACATCTACTACTAGGTGAACCAAATGATATTACTATTAGGTTAAGTAGCTATACTTAACACTTGAGATTAGTCATACTTTGCCAAATACTAGCATACATTAGAAATGTAAATGATAATTAAAAGGTAATAAGCATATGAAAAGTGACTCTATGCTATGTGAGATGCTACAATGATCATAAATAATCTTGACCTTTATTTTCATCCATGAAGTATGTCTAGGTATAATTTACTCAAATAAAGATGTTATACTACTTAAGATCACATGGTGGGAACTCACAACTAACTATAACTTCAGGAAAACAAATTGCAAGAGTTTTGGATAGGGTGAACCAGAATTTGTCCTTTGGTATGATGAGTGACTAGTATTTATAGACATAATTAGCCCTAGATATATTGTATCAATGACATTGTAAGTGGAGATATGATATCATAGCTGTGATATCATTTACAAATAATAAACAATTCATCAATAGTTAATCTATTTGTGCCTTGTATAATTTCATTTAGAGGAAAGTGGATGGATGCATGATAAAAAATAAAAAGATATTGAGTGAGGAAGAGACTTTGGACTTAAAATACTTCCAGAAACATTTGGACTCCTTTGTAATCATGTATACAAAATTCTTTTGTTGCTCTTTGAAAAAAATTCTCTTCTTTTTCTTGATTAAGTATTTGTACTACTTAATTAATTTTTTTATTTATTTCTATTAAGTATTTTAATGTTCCTTCCAACTAATATACATTTTGTTGCATGTTTTGTGTTTGGTTGCAAGTTTGGCTTTAGAGTGAAGCTCTTGTTTTGTGCAGATTTGAGCTTTCATCTTATCTTTTATTAGGAAGTGTTTATTTGACACATTAGCATGTAAAACCAATTTGTAGAACCACCTTTTTTATTCTACTTAGCTCATCCAAATTGATTTTTCCACCTCAACATCATGTCCACTCAAACATTTTTTTTAATCCAGCTTAGCTATTTATTTTAGCTCTATAAAGATAGCTCAAATTGATTCTACGATGTCAACTTTCATTTTTATTGATGAGACTTAGTGGGGTTGAACTTAAACTATTTTAGAACATGTGAATAAAAGGATTTTTAATCCAACTCAACTTGTAGAACCATTTTTTAGTTCTATGAATGCATGAGAATTAGCTCTTCCATGTCAACAAAGAAAGAAAGTGCTAAATAGAACTAGCTTGTAGAACCATTTTTTTTTATTTTATGAAGGCTCCTTAAATGAACTCTACCATATCAACTTTTGAAATAAGCTCTTATGTATATCCAACTCTAGATTCATTTCTTGGTTCTATAAAAGCTTGTTAACAATAGTTCTATAGTGTTAGTGTTGCTCTTCTTCCACTCATGCTAGCTTGATTTACATGCTTGTCTCCTTTCAGAAAAGCTTCAAAGCCAATTCTATGTCCTGGTACATGCCTTGCCACATCAACTCATAGAACCAAGCTTGAGAACTAGTTTTTGGTTCTACAAACTTCTTCCAAAATAACTATGCCATGTTATCTTCTTTTACCACAAAAACGACAAAGCTTACTTGTTTTATAGAAAAAACAAAAACAAAAAGAAAAGGTGTGAAAATCAAAAAGCTTATAGCAAAGAATATAAGTTCAGCTTTAATAGCTCTCCTAAAGATAAAACTATTTTAGGACTAGATTTTAATTTTATATGAGCTCCACCAAAAAAACTATGCCACATCAACAAAAAATAAAAAGGATCATTATAAGCTTATATTGAAAAGAGCTATTACTATATCTGAAACAGTTGTTATTTCCAATATAAATACAACTTGTTATTTCCACAAGTAGTAAAGGAACTGTTAGCACCCAAAAATAAATGATAGGTTTCTTCCTCCTCTTCTAAGCCCTTAATTCTAACCTCAAGCTCATACCAAATGCATCAATAGAAGCTAAGATGTAATGGATACACCTTCTTCTTCTACAACTACTCTTCCCAACGGATTGGTAACCATTACAGCTTACTACATCTCACACTTCTCTAGCATATTAGCAATAGGTTGATGAATGGCTTTGAAAATGGCTAAAAAAATGATGGCTATAAATTAAAGTTGTCTAGCTTAGCCTGATTAATTTTTGTTTTGGCCTTGTACTTGAGATACAATTTCTTCTTCTTAATCTCTCTATCTCTTTCTTCTTTATAAAATCTCTATTTTCCTTTTCTTATAAAGCTTGGAAAACTCAATTCTTTGTGTTGAGACAAGGTAGAGTATTTTCTCTTCCTCTGTGTTGTGAAAGTGAATTTTTGTGATTTCGACCTTAATGGTTACACTTAGTCCAGGATTGTAAAGGAAGCCATTCAATTTTTCTTTGATTAATAAAATTACTTTACTCCCTAGGATCTATGGAGAGTTGTATGGTTAAGGTAGGTTGGCCAATTTAGCAGCTAAACCATCTTAAAAGCTCAATGTCTATGTGTGTCAATGTTCTATTTTCTACATTAAGATTCTCTGGGGCTTTTTACTGGTCTTTCTACTAGTCTTTGTTTAACTCAAATTTATGTAAGGCCTTAGAAATGTTTGAAGAGAAGCTTAATTGAACCGGGCCCAAAAATGTAATGAGGGCAACTAAAATGCACCAAGTGATGTCTCAGCCTCATTTTTCAGATGTCAACGTAAGTGTGGGATCATGCTTTGTTTGCAAGAGTACCATGAATAGGTTTGATGTGTTCATCAATCATATAGGCCTTGATACAAAGGATACCATGGCCTATCACTTGTATGATCTATTCCAAGATAGAGGGGTCCGGGTGTTTTTGGACAAAGAAGAGTTTTAGGGTGAAGACAGTCTACCAGAGGAAATCCAAAAGGCCATTGATTGTTGTAAGGTTCATGTTTGTATATTTTCCAGTGGATATGTAGAGTCTATGTAGAGTCTCAGAGAATTGGTGATGATTCTCAGTAAATATGAGATAGGAAGATCTTTGCATATTTTGATCTTTTATGATGTGGAACCCTCTATTTCATGAGTTTTGTAGGGAATTTTTTGGGAGGGTTTTTAGAGGCATAGCTTCAAATCTATGCATTGAAGATTCATGATTCCCAAGAAATTTTCACGAATCATTCATGATGGATTCGGGCATGCGTACATAAGCATGTAAAATCCACATTGGGTACCTACATTATAATTTTTCATGCAATGGTTTCTTGATTTTCAACTTTCAACCATAACATTCATTGTCCATTAAAATCTTACCTATTTTTACGTGCAAATCATATCCAATCTTACTTGTTTTTCCTACAAATTGCATCTACGTCCAACAGCTTTTATTGACAAATGCTCTTACTCCGCCATTCGTAGGGAATTGGATGCTTCTACTACCAGACTCTCCAAACTCTTGTGTTTCTAATTTCTCTCTTCCAGCTTTGAAATTCTTTGTTTCATCTTCAGTTTTTCTCTCAATATCTCAAAAAATCTGTGTTTCTCAGTGACAAAGGAGGAGATGAGTGTTTCTCCTAATGAAGGAGGTCTTGTCTGCCCAGTCTGATTTGGGTGAAGACATTGTTGTCAGCTATCATCTGATTTTCTATAAAAAATATCCAAAAAGAAAGGTCCATATTGATGGAAAACTATGACATATATAATGTATCAACTATTGTCTGAATTTCAGCTGCCCAATGGTTGTTAAGGATCGCTTATGCTGCCCTTTTGCTTATCCTAACCATTTGTTTATTTGGGGTCGGCTTGGACGACCCTTCACTTCCCAAAGCTTGCTTCTAGGTTACCTACTCTAGCAGCATTCCTGACATGCTGAGTCCTTTTTTTATGTACATAAAAAAACTGTCTCACTTACTAGTTGTTTGGTTCAATCATTTTTTCTTTGAATTTATTTTAATATTTTTTCAATTTTTTTATGTTTGATTACAATTTGTTCATGGAGATAAAATATTTGGAGGTTCTTGTTGAATCATTTTTTCTGATCGTTCAATTCCTATTATTTTTTGGAACTTTTCCTCTTTTTTTTGTACTTTGGTTAAATACAACAAGATTATTTGACGTTGCAGAGTTTAATGTTAGGGCGAATGCTTGAAGAAAACTAACTGGAGATTTTAGTGAAAAGAGAAGAGATTTGCTTGGCTGAATATTTATTATACTTCTCATCATTTAACAATTTCGAAACAACTTTCTTTTAGTTGCTTACCTCATTGAGACCATTCTTTGATGTTTTAGATAATTAAGTTTTTATTTTTCAAGTGTGCTTAAGTTCTTAGTGCATTGATGTCTTGTCACTCTTTGAAGAAATATTTAAAAAAATTACTAAAGTGGTTTTGCATTATTTTTAAGCTTCCATAAAACATTTCAATTTAATCAGTTAATGCCTCTAATACAACATTCTGTTTGGTTTCTAGTTTAATTGTAGTTATGAAACTTTTTTTCTAGGTTGGTTGGTTTGTTTCTTTTGATCAAAGCAGAAAAGATTGATGAACCGAATCAGAATTATGCAGACCAAACCTACTTGCAGTCATCAGTTAGATCCCTTTTGCATGCATTAAAGCTGCTTTCACTATTCTTCAACTTGGGCTTTATTCTTTCATTCAAAAAAGCAATTCCTTCATGATGCCATATTTCATATTTTATGAAATCCCATCCTTGTTTCAACAGTTATTAAGTACATTTGTCTATGATTTTTAGTTTTTTTTCTATTCTTTATTGAAATTTCATCTTGTTATTTTTAAATTTATCACTATTTTGTATTTTCAATTTTTTTCCTAACTCTATTATTATTTTGCATTTCCAGATTTATTACATGGAATGACATTTTAGTGTTAAAGCTCTTAAGACATTTTTCTAAAATCTTTTTGCTAGCACAAAAGGAAAAAATAGATAGCCTTAGTCACAATAATTTGGGATATTGGTAGGTATATCTATTTGTAATTTTTTTAAAATTCATTTTAACTTTTGTGAAGAGTAGCAGTCATAGCTCATTTTCTAATTTTTACCATTAATATTTATAGAGTCATAAAGATGAGCTCTATTCAAGACATAGATAGCAATGAGAATGAAATAGATAGTACTCTATTGGAAGAAAATGCATCGTAAGAAGAAAATGTCTTAGATTGTAATGTGAAAATTTTGAAACCATTTACAGAAGGTAGATTTATTTTGAAATCTCCATTAAAAAAATTTGTAACACAATTAGACACTTGTAAGAGTGGAGGAGGTGGAAGAAAAAGATGGAAGTGTCATGTATGTAGCCATGAATTCACTGCAAGTTGTATACGAATACATCATTATTTCTTTTAGAAATTAGAAAATAAAATAAAAACAGGTGTTATTACATATAAATTTCCATATCCTGATATTCAAAAAGCTATGTATGACTACTTTCAAGCAAAAGCTATGATAAAGAGCATTACTGTAAGTATTCGAACAAAGGAAAGTAAGAACAAAACAAAGGATGTTGTACAACCAGCAAAAAGAAAAGTACTTAAACAAAAAATAATAATTTTTCAAGTTAAAAAAAAATAAAAGCTGATATTAGTATTGCAAAAATGTTCTATGCAAATGGATTACCATTCAAACTTGCACATACTCCTTCATTCAAAGAAGCAATTCATTGTGCCATTAAAGGGGGTAATATTTTTAAATTTTAAATTATCATTTTTTATTTAAAATTATTACTAAAACTAATATTTTTATATGGCAGGTCCATCTTATATCCCTCCAACTAAAGATAAAATTCGAAATGATCTTCTTGATGAGAGGTATGAACTTGGCATAAAAAGGTTGGAGGAATGGAAGAAATTTTGGTAGCAAAGTGCTTGTTCTATTATAATGGATGGATGGACTGATATTCGTCAACATCCATTAATTAATATTATAATTAGTTGTCAACTTGGACCATTTTTTCTTAATGCTACAAACTGCTCCAATCATATAAAAGATGCTAATTTTCAAGCCAAATTATTAGAGATTGCAATTGCAACTATTGGTTCAAGCTACATTATTTAAATTATAATAGATTTAGCTCCTGTTTGTAGGTGTGCAAGAAAAATGATAGAAATGATTTATCCAAATATATTTTGGACTCCTTGTTGTGTTCATTCTCTAAATAATACACTTTGTGATATTGGTAAAATTGATTAGGTGAAAAAGCTTATTATAGATGCAAGAGACATACAAATATTTATTTGCAATCATCATTATTCAAATTCCTTGTTCAGGGAATGTAGCAAAAATAAGACTTTCAAAAATCCTATAGAAACAAGGTAATAGAATATTAAAATCTATATTGTGTGTTTTTAAGAAATTTGATTTATTAATGCTAAACTAATTATAAATTTTGTGAAAAAAATATGCTTCATATTTCATAATGTTGGAGAGAATGCAAGAGCTACAATAATCATTACAAACAATGGTTATAACCAATAAATGGAAGAATTGGGAGGAAGCCAACACAATTATGGGAAAGAGTGTTAGAGAAAATATTTTATTAGATGAGTGGTGGAAACAAATGAAGTAAGAAATAATTTATTTGAAATATAATTCTTCATTTTTTATTGTTTGCATCTTTATATCTTATTAAAAATAAGTATTTGTTATATCGTAGGAGGATTGTTCGC
>MNCI01034797.1:341537-432174 GCA_015680685.1 Gnetum montanum | reverse complement strand
ACCTGGACTAGTATTATATTTGTCACGTATGGTTTAGTCCGGAGTGAGGTGTATGATGTGTTCCTAATTCTAACACTACTCCTGAAGGTAGTGGAAAGTAATATTAACTAAGCTAAGCTAGGAGGGAAAGGGTAAGAAAATCTAATCTAGCCTAAGTGCGATGAGCAACCGATTCCTTGATTATCCGTACACATCTTGGACTTCGTGCATGACTACCACTGGGATTACCAAGCGCAGATCCTAGGTATGCCACTGGGATACCAAGTTGTCACACTTAAATGCTTGTAATCAAGTCGTACTCATTTCATGTTACTAGGAGATAAGGGTGAGAGAGAAAGTAGTAAATGACATTAAATAAATAAATAAATAACAAAGTGAATGCTGCAATGATGAAGTAATCTCGATCTTTATTGTCGGTCATGTGCGTGTCCAAGTACGTCACACTAGAATAAAGGATGTTGTACAATTACATTCACCACACTGTGGGCAGACACGGGAAAATAATCTATCTCTAGAGAAATCAAATTGCCAAATTTTAGCTACAATCTAACTAGGATGATAAACAAGGGAGAGCCGCTTCTTATTTATAGACATTGCGGCAGATTGGGATATTGTAGGGGAAGATGCAATATCCCGGGAGATGCGATATTGCGTACGCGATATCGCGGCCCATGCGATATCACATCCCATCATACCCCCACGACTGAATAGAAACTCATCCTCGAGTTACAATGATTACACAGTGGATAGGTATGGGATTATTGAATGGAAAAAATAAAATGATGCTGCAGTGTGGGAAGACACAACACAGAAAAATGCTACAACTACAAAAACTTGGAACTCATGTAGTTCCTGGTGGCGGTGGCTCCTCCATGGGTGCTTTCCCTTTGTCATGTACTCTAGGATTTGAAGCTTGATGGCGTTGAAGTATGGCCTGGAGCTTTTCCTTTTCGGTCTGAGGGTCTTATGCCATAGAGGCATCCCAGTCAACCTTCTCTTTTTCTTTCGCCACCCTTTTATTCTCTGTCAATAGTTTATTAAGTTGCTCGATTCTGAAAGGGTCCAGCTAGTTCTGAGCAACCTTTGGCCCTATATTCGGAAGGTTTAATACTTTCGAAATGGCTTGAACAGAGAAATCAATAGTCACACCAAAATTGTTAACCGTGGTGCCTTCTTCTTTATTGTGCCAAAATTGGTATGTTTCCCCTAAGTACCAGGCACCACTTTTAGAGAGGGTAGGCCTTAATTGTATAGCAGCAGGGTCTTCTTGGTGGATACTAAATGATTGTTTCTCTTGCTCTGCATGTTGTTTGGTAGGAACTTGTCCTTCACCTCTCCTAGGTCGTTTGATATCACCTTGAGCAGGACCTTCCTATTATCTGCATTTCGGGGCCATCTGCAATCACATGGGGCCAATTGTTAGTAAGGTTGTTACCAAAGTTAGGTTATACCTTACTGCTTGCCTTAATAGATTTACTTTATTTTTGTGTGATGTTAATTATTGGAAGAACATGTCCCCGAAAGATTATAGTGTTGAGTCCTCTTTGCTTAGGTGGTTTCCAAATTTAATTTTTTTGGTATAGCTAACGGGATGAAATTGTTTTTAACACATTTTATTCTTAATTTTAGAACTAATTACCCTTAAATATGTCCTTCGGGCAATGATGAATTTCAAAAAATNAAAAGGCTATGTGATGATTCATAGGAACATTGAATCAAAGGGATAGTAATAAGGGAAAGAATATTATGAACAATACGTTGAGGATAATAAATTATGTGTGTGAGCTATGTCCTAAGTAAGGATTACAACAAAAATTACACAAGTGGGTCCTCCCCAAAGTAGGTTTCAACCTATAATGCCCTTGTGTAACCACACTTAAAGTGTCCATGGGCATTAGAAGGGTTAAATGTAATCCACACTAACTTCACAAAACACACACATGTAAATAGCATTGGAATGAGATGAAAATTCTATGCTACACAGGACACGAGCTACAATTACACAAACAGTGAGATGAGACGAAGTATAGAAAGGGATCATAGAGATTGGGACATGAGGTAACTGAGCCAGGGCACAATGAATCCTACGTGTAAAGCATGATTAATATGTCATTAACCCATTTTTCTAAGATCAGGACCTTGATAAGCAACTATGAAAGTACCATAACAACAAGGCATACGACCACTTGGCGTTTTATCCAAGGGAGGAGTGATTTTTATTTTATGGCACCTTGTTTTTCTCCTTTTCTTCTTTTTCCTTTTTGAACTTTACTGAATCTAGAGAAGCCGCTAACCTTTAGGCATGGGTGCATGTCTTTCCAGTGGAACCCCCTAGAACAACATTTGATTTTTGAGTTCCCTTTTTCATTACTCTTACTCCCATTTTTGTTAGATCTACAAGGATCTTAGTACAACCACGTTGCATGATAACTCCCACAGACGTCACCAAAAAGAATCCACAAGTCCCCTTGATGTCACACCCTAATCATTCCCTCTTGGTCCATCCTTCTTCATTCTGGGTACAATGAACACAAAATTAATTTTTATTTTTAGAAATTTTAAGAATATCACTGTACCCATGAACAGACCCTCTTATTTGTAGAGTGGATGAGTGGGTGTAATGGGCTCACTGTTCCAAATAATTGATCACTCATGACTTAATAACATAGAACACACCTCAACCAATGATCCACATTAGTGTTTTATTTGTAGAAGAGATTACTTACAAAAAACATAAAAAGACAAAACACACAAAAAGATAAAACAAAAAGTTGAAAAATAAAAAACTGGAAAACAAAAAGTTGTAAAATTAAAGAAAATAAAAAATATTTATTAATCCTTCTTGTTATTGAAATGGGGGATATCCCCCATAACTAAGTGGTTGAGTATGGCTAGGATTAATAAATTGAAGATGAGGATCCTTGCATGCTGGAAGTATTCGAACCGGTCTATACTTGTCCCCTCGGGGTTCACACACTTGATTATAGTAAGCATAGTGGGGCACTTTGTACGATGTAGTTCCCAGATAACGGGTGGACCCACTATGATGTTTGTTATCGTTAGATGGTATGCAAGGATTAGGATGATGCCTCCCATGGTTGTGTTCATTGGGCCGTATGGTTGTTGGAGTGTTAGTTGGTGGCCCTGATAAAGTTACATGAGGCGTTGGGTTCGAAGGTAAGGGTGCACCACAGTGTGAGACCTGTGTTGAGTTGGAACATGCAGTGGCCTCTGAATTAAGTTGTCCCTTCTTATGATTGTGTTTAAAGAAGGGCATTTTTGATGTTGCTAAGGTTTCTCACTACTATTGGAAGTAGTAGCACAAGTGTTGTTCGTGGGCTATTGCGGTGGCACAGACACCTTAGGAATAGTTGGTGGCATTGTGAAAGGAGGGAAAGGATGAGAATGTTGAAAGTTAGGAGGAATATAAGATGTACAAGGTGGCGGTTGTGTTGGAGGTATGGGTTGATAATATTGAGGAGAATGATATTGTGGTGAGATAGAGTATGGTGGCTCAAATGGAGAAACAGGGTGTTGAACATGATAAACATTTGGATTTAGAAAATATGAAGGGTGCCTCCAGTCTAAGGGTGGTCTCCCCCACGACTGGGATGGTTGCCACTGTGGTCTAACACAGTATCTTTGTACAAAATTTGGATGTAACGTGTTTCCCTAATGCTCTTGTAGATGTAACAATATTGGGCATTGGCCCTTGGGGTGATCGTACAAGCATATGTTGCATTCATAGGTATGATTGGCAGTTGAGTGCTTATTCCCTTCATTCTTTTTTTCTGAATGTCTAGTGTTTTGTCCTGCTTCTTGGGTTGTCAAAACTCTATCTCCAATGGTGTTGATATATTCTCCACACTTTTGATATATCCATTCCAACATCTTATTTATCTTTGCCTCGGCTTCTTCTAACGATTGTTGTATTGGCAAAGATGATGTCTCCACCTTGAGATTTGTTGATTTCTCCTTTTTATGATCATGGACCTTTGTTGAGTTAATAGTTTGGTCCTGTTGATATTTTTGAACACTCTCCCATCTAGCTATTTCTCCTTCTTCTTTTGCTACCCGCTTAATAAGCTCTTGGATTTGGTGGATTTGTAAGTTGTATAGTTGACCTTGGGCATATCTTCCTAAGGTCTCTCTTGTTTCATTACGTAGCCCATCAATGATATGGTACATTAGCCTTTCCTCGGAAAACCTATGGCCCGGACAGTTGTTTAACAATGCATAATATCTTTCTAAGGCCATGTCCAAGGGTTCATGTTGTGCTTGTTTCCATCCTTGGATTTGTTTCCTCAAGGCTGACACTCTTGTGTAGGTTTGATATTTTTCATTAAAGAATTCTACCATTGTTGACCATCGTTGTATTGAATTTGGTTTTAACAATCTATACCATACTTTTGCATGGTCAACGAGTGTCATAGGAAAGAGTTTAAGATTTTTCCATCCATTATCAATGTTATTCCATGTGCAGGCATCGTAGAAGGCTTGTAAATGTTGATGTGGATCTAAGTCATAGCCTCCTGAAAATTTAGGAAAGTTATTTAAATCGAGGCTAGGTAGACAGCTCTCTTTCTGATGCCTACATGAGATTCGAACAGCCCCTTGTATTTGCGTTAGGCTTGTAGTGGCCAGTAGGGGTTCATCGTCATCAGGTAAGTTATGTCTTCGTGTGTTGGGATGATGTTGATTTTGTTCATGTTTATAAGAAACTCCTACTTCAGGTTGTATACTCCAATCTTCATCGTCATATAGTTTGTTGTTTCTCCAATGAACTTCCTCACTAAGTGTGGCATTATTATTATCTTGTAGGAGAGGCATTGTTGTAAAGTTGTGTGTGAATTTGGACGTGACTTTTAATAATTATTTCTTCTTGTTAAGAGATATATTGTTAAGTCCTTATACAGCAACCTTGTATGATATAACTAATCTAGATAACTAGCACCGTCCTCGGCAACGACGCCTATGATGAGTGGCGAGATACCCCTATACTCAACCATACAAATACGAGCGTTTTCACACGCGATCCGATCGAACTCCACAGACGGACTAGTTGTGGCACCTAGATCGTTAACCTTAGGTCGTAGTTCGCTGTCTTCCCACCTGGACTAGTATTATATTTGTCACGTATGGTTTAGTCCAGAGTGAGGTGTATGATATGTTCCTAATTCTAACGCTACTCCTGAAGGTAGTGGAAAGTAATATTAACTAAGCTAAGCTAGGAGGGAAAGGGTAAGAAAATCTAATCTAGCCTAAGTGCGATGAGCAACCGATTCCTTGATTATCCGTACACATCTTGGACTTCGTGCATGGCTACCACTAGGATTACCAAGCGCAGATCCTAGGTACGCCACTGGGATACCAAGTTGTCACACTTAAATGCTTGTAATCAAGTTGTACTCATTCCATGTTACTAGGAGATAAGGGTGAGAGAGAAAGTAGTAAATGACATTAAATAAACAAATAAATAACAAAGTAAATGCTGCAATGATGAAGTAATCTCGATCTTTATTGCCGGTCATGTGTGTGTTCAAGTACATCACACTCGAATAAAGGATGCCGTATAATTACATTTACCACACTGCGGGTAGACACGGGAAAATAATCTATCTCTGGAGGAATCAAATTGCCAGAGTTTAGCTACAATCTAACTAGGATGATAAACAAGGGAGAGTCACTTCCTATTTATAGACATTGCGGTGGACTGCGATATCGCGTACGCAATATCGTAGGGGGAGACACGATATCACGTAAGCGATATTGTGGGGGATGCGATATCGCATTGGTCGCGATATCGCGTACGCGGCCCATGCGATATCGTATCCCATCAATTACTAAGTCGAGACTCCTCCCACAAAGCTACACCTCATTAGCATACTAAAGCTTGACACCTAAGAAGAACTAAAGGCATCCTTAAAATACCACGTGAGCTAGCTCATATTGTTAGTCTTTTACAAATGTAAAAAAGCTACATTTCATAAAAAGAATATCTATTGGTAGAATTTTTTTCATACCTTTTATATTAAATTTGATTTTTAAATTTTAATTTTTTGTGTATTTTTCTAATGTACCACAACATTCATGCTAAACATGTGCAACTAGCAAAGTAAATTAAATTTTTATGGAATTAAGAAGGATATCGAATAAGAAGACACCAATATAACCCCTGTTGACTCGGTAGAGTCCTTGTGTGTTGTGCAGGTAGTTGTGGTTTGATTCCCCCTACGCTTTTATTGAACCTATTGAATATTAAAAAAAGAAGACACTAAAGTAGAGAGGGTTGACTATAGTTGCTTACCCGTGTAGTTGCAATTTGATTCCCCCTATTCTCCTACCACACCAATTGAATATTAAAAGAAAGAAGACATCGAAGTATAGAGGGTTGATTGTAGTTAGTTACCCACATAATAAATAAAAATATCATGATTTTGACCATTCAAAGTGCTAATAATATAGGTACACCCCAAGATATATAGTTTAATTACAACTTTATAATTCAACATAACTACAACTTTGTAATTCAGCATTGCATAGGTACATCTCAAAATATCTAGTTCAACTACAATTTTATAATTCCGTCAATAATAATTACATAATTCAGCATTGTCTACTAAAATCAAACTCATAACAATTTAAAGTATATTTAAATGTCTAGAAATTTTTTTTGTCAAATGGCCCCTTTTGTCAAAAAGTTACTAAAGCATCTCCTTGATTAAGAATTCCTGCGAAATTATCATGGAAAGTCAGAAAAATCATATTAAAAACCTTTGATTTCGTCTTGGCTCAACTGGGGTCCACGGAAATTTTAATGCGGCTACTTATTGTCAATACGGCCAGGGTGTGGAAGAGAAAGGCCGATTTAAATTGACCGTCGGCCAAACAACGTGCGTAAATTTTGAGTCAACAATTTGCGCACAGTGGACTTCACTTTCAGGGTTGAGGTTGACCTCCGGTATTCGTACTTTAATATTTTATATCCATCCCAACATTGTAACTCATAACGTCAACCATCGAACATTTAACTTGAGCCTTGAAACCCAATTGGTTAACGACGCCGGTTCTCTGAAATAAAATACCAGACACTAGAGCACCCACCATAAACAATCCGTTTGTGCACTGCTCCCACCTCTGTTATACAAATTACAAAGTGGTGGTGCTTTATTGCTTTTTATTTAAAGGAATTTGGTCGTGGGAGGTGCTGTATGGTTTGTGTGGGAATAATTTTGTAATGCTTTGCTTTGTGGAGGATGACGGCATCGCCACATCCCAGTGCATTGAATAATGTGTGGTTGCAAAATTTTCCATAGGCGGGAGCTAATTAATCATAACGCGCTTTCTCGAATTCAAAAGATACAGTTTGAAATAATTGTTTGAGTATCTTGGAAAATGAGTGGTACTCTGTCCCCAACTCCCCTCTAATTTCTAATGATTAATTTAGGAACGGATTAAGGACACTTCTCTACCGGTTACAAAGATGTCGTTCATTCTATCAGCGGATTGCTCAATAATTTCAACCTTTGACCATTCAAATGATCAGCAGCATAGCGTTTAAAATAGTTTCAGGCTTTCTGGCAATCTGGCTTTGTGATGGTGATTGAAATCTTACTCGTCTATTTCGTTAGCTTCTTCAAGAAGGAGTTCTTCTTAGATCTATGCTTAGCAACCTCCATGTCTCCACTGTACTGTGTAACCACAGTTTGTACCGACGCTGAAAAATCTATTACCACTTCAATGTGTTTTCAGCCTGAAGCCAAGTACAAGCCCTTTGGCATTCTATGCACAATTCCACGTGTCATCTCCACACTTCCCTGTATCAACCGCACACTTCTAGTAAATACTTCCCGTCGATTTTCTGCGTACCTACACCTTTCACCATACCGGCCTAAGTTCGAATATATTTTTGGCAAGGTAATCTTCACCGTAAATACACCTTTCACTATGGTGAGTATATTTCTAGCAAGATAATCTTCTACGTACTTACACCTTTTACCATATCGTGTTAATCTCAAATATACTTCTAATAAAATAATCTTTTTGTAAGAAAAATAATATATATAATACTAAATGTGATAGGCAATAAAAATCAAAACAATAACACATAGAATTTACATGGAAAACCCCAACTCGGGAAAAAACCATGAGCAAAGATGGAGATAACTTTACTAAATCAAAGATGAGTACAAAGGGGAGTGTTTAAGGCAACCTCCAAAACATTACATCGAGCCCTAACTAAAAACAACATATACATTTGTGTGCATATACCATAAACCCTAGGCCCAAGATAAAAAAGAAAAATGGGCCCAACAAAACAAGTCCATACTGCGGGGGCTTTGGGCCTGACCAAAAATAGAATTTTGGTCACCTAATTGTACTTTAACAATCTCCACATTGATGTGAATTCTCTTACAAGGAACAAATCTCCAATCTTCAACAAAAGGTCTCCACCTCTTCAACAAAAGCTCCTAAGGGGAAATCTCAACTATAAACACCAACCAAATTCAAGCAATGCTCAAACTTGGCAATAGGAAGTGACTTGGTCATCATATTAGAAAGGTTATCATGGGTATTAACTTTTCTCACAACAATATGTCCATATTACATCCACTACATGAGCCAAAGCATTATGGGTGCACAGTTAAATTATATCACAACTAAAAAAGAACTAATGACAGTGGTGTATGCTCTCAACAAGTTTAGGCATTGTGTGCTTAGCTATAAAGTATTTGTGCACACAAACCATAGTGCACCTAATGAACAAGCTAACGATAAGTCATCATATCATACAATGGCTTGTGATCTTGCAAGAATTTGATCACACAATGATAGATTGAAAAGGGACCAAAAATATGATCGCTGATCACCTCTCTCAATTAATATGGAATAACAAAGAGGAGGAGAGCCACTCTTTGATCAATTTTCAGACGAACTCCTCTTTATAGGAGTAATAAATGACCAATTGTCCATAGAAACAAAATGGTATGATGGCATCCTCACTTACCTTCTCACTCAGGATATGCCATAAGATCTTGAATTTAGAAAGAAGCAACATTTCTTTAATAGGTGAAATACTTCACGGAAATCAACAAACACCTCTACAAGGTGTGCGTCGATGGCATGATTCGTTGGTGTGTCCTTGATGAAGATCAACTATGTGTTCTCTAGAATTCTCATGAAGGACCTTGTGGAGGCCACTATGCAAGGAGACACATGATCATAAAAATCCTGATGGCAGAATACTATTGGCCTATAATATTCAGGGATGTCCATTAGTTTATCTGATCTTGTGAATGTTATCAATGAGATGGTGGGATGACCACTTGAATGGAAGATCCTCAATAGTGGATTCAACCACTAGAGCCCTTGAAAATATGGGGCATTTACATCATGGGTTCCATCACACCCATGTCTAATGAAAAGGTGTATATCATCATAGCAATCAACTACTGCATGAAATGGGTAGAAGCAACAATTGTTGCTAATTGTATATCATCAACTACTGCTAGATTTATACAACAAAATGTTGTAAATAGGTTTTTGATGCCACATGCATTAACTTGTAACAATGGAACTCATTTCACAAGTGCCACCTTTAGAAAGTTGATGTGATGCTTAGGGGTTGAACATAAATTAACAACACCCTATTACCCCCAAGTCAGTAGTCAAGTAGAGGTAACCAACAAGGAGATCACAAAAATCCTAACAAGGACCATCAACAAATATAAGAGAGATTGGAGTACAAAACTCAATGATGCCCTCTAGGCCTACCATTTAACATGGAAACTTCCTATTGGCTATTCTCTCTATGAGTTAGTGTACGGAAAAATTCCAATGCTCCCAATTCAATCTGAGCTCTGTACACTCTCAACAACATATGATTTGAATCTTGACCTAAGTCTAGCATAGAAAGAAAGACTAATCAACTTAAATGTGATAGATAAAAACTAATTAGTTGCCCTATCTTTGAATGAGGTGCATAAGGCATTCAATAAGCAATGTCATGACCTAAGAATATGAAAGGTAAAAATTCAACTAAGAGATAAGGTTCTCTATTAGAATCCCACACATGTATCCTAGAAGACCAAATTCCAAACGTTATGAAAGGGACCTTATATAAATGATCAAACCTTTCCCTCTGGGATCATGTTATTTTACAAACCTGAGAGCCCAAATAAAAAGTAGCTGATCAACATCCAATAAGTCAAACCTTTCCTAGAACCAAGACAGGCTAGTGCAACTACCACCTTAACGGATGGACAATCACATTCAATTTTTTGGATCTCCTTCTTCCAACTTAGTTGTGGGGAAGATGGTCATCCATGCTAATAATCCATAGGGCTTCTTAGTTTTTCTACTTTTTATTTTCTATATTTTTGATTTTACAAGTTCATTATTTTACAAATTTTTTATTTTCAATTTCTTCCATTTTTTGTCATTTTTTTTTTGTTTTGCACCATCGTTAGTATATTTGAACCTTGTTTGATTATTTTACACTTTCTTATATATTTTACCTTGTTTTGTTTTCTTTGAGTGTGACTTTTCATCATTTTTGCTAATAAAAGTGTTTTATTACTGTAGGAAAAAATGCTACTGTTGTTGTTTACCAATGATGGCTTATGCTTAATGTTGTGATTGTTAATGTCTAGTTTCTATTCTTGAATTCTAATGTCTAATGACTATGACATGGTTTATTTTTCATAGAACAAATAGTGAGTTCACATCATCCACACATCAAATAAAAAAATTCTATGGTTTTCCTTATTTTAGGAATTTGAGGTCCCTTCTATTAAAGAAACTTTTAATCAAGTGGTGACCTTGGTAGTTCTAGAATTGAAAAGGATTCAAAGGTTTGTAGAGGGTGTGAGTTCAAGGGGACTTAATACTCTTTGTACTCTTCTACTTACTTAAGTGCCTAAGTATTTTTCATGA
Organism: Gnetum montanum; assembly: GCA_015680685.1. Lineage (NCBI taxonomy): Eukaryota > Viridiplantae > Streptophyta > Gnetopsida > Gnetales > Gnetaceae > Gnetum > Gnetum montanum. The sequence goes on along the minus strand of MNCI01034797.1, from coordinate 421,239 downwards.
ACTTCTTATCCTTCCATTTCAACCACTTTAGGAAGCCAAATAAGGTCTTTGCATGGTATGGTTCCCATCCAAAAAAAGTTTTAAAGAAAAACATTATGAGAATTTAAAGCACACCCCTTAAACAAATAAAGGGGCTACAAGCACTAGTTATGGGACTAGATAGACATGCTTCCATGCCTAAATGTCCCCTCTAACTAAGGTCCTCTCTCACTTCCTACTTCTCTTTTCTTCTTTTTATGGAATAATGGTTGTTTTGTGGAAGCACTCTTATGTTTCAAGGGGGTGGATCAATCTTAGAGTGATGATGCAAAGTCATTGAAAGTAGCTAGTTTTGATCTAGACTAAGGATGGATCTTTTCAAATAATTTTAAACATATATTCCACAAGGGACATCTTACAACCTTAATTAAGGATTCCATTTCACCTTCTCAGTCATCTATCTATGCTACCATAACTCACCTCACTGCCAGGTTCTATGTTATACTCTATGTCTTAGTTTGATGTGTTTGAATTCTTAGATAGATCCTTTTTTGTTAGTCCTTAACTTTTCATGATCATTAATAAACTATGAGGCCCATAGACTTCTTAGTTCAGGTTATGCAAGAGCAACACAGGCATCCGCCTACTATGGGGAGGACCCACTTGCATATCTTATGGTTTGGTTAGTTAAGTTCCTTACCTTGGACATTGCTACAATCCTATCTTTAGCATATTCCATTGTGCAAACCACTGTGTGCTCCTTGATCTCTCATTTTCCACTCTCTTTCTCAATTTTCTTAATTTTGTCAATTTTTCAGACTTCAACACCCTCTTCTCATATTTTCATCATGTTCATGGTTTTTTGGGCTTCCATGTGATCCTAATTTCATTCAAAATCTCTTTGTGATTTTTAAGTTCTAACTAGGTCAACAAAAGTCAATGGTGTTCAATAGCTGCATCAATGAGATCCCGTCGATGCAGCTGACCACATCAACAAGGCCCTATTGATGCATCACAAAAATCCTATATATACCACTACAAAATTTGAAATTTTTATCATTTTCTTCCTAACACTATGGAATTTTTTGCCATTTTTCAAAGCCCAAAACCTTCCAAAACCCATAACTTCCCAACCATGTATCCAAACCACCCCGTTCTTTGATCTTGCAACTATTGGAGGTAAACTCTTTATCATGGGGGCCACAAACCTTAAGGTTTCTAATGAAATTGTTGTTGAAAATTTTTCTAACTCCCCTAAAGGGTTAATAAATTTAATAATATATACACGTTAATTTTTTCTAGAGTTAACCCTTCCAACACCATCTGGGTTGATTTATTAACAATAAAACATAAATAAAATAATGATTAAATTAATTAAATCAACCATAATCACAACTTAGCCAAATGTAACTATCATAAGGAGATAAAGGTATTCTAATTGTTTCATGTTACACAATAAATTGCTACCCCATGGTCTTATTGTGATTATAGATGGCACCAAGACCGAAACACCCACAAGAAGAAGAACCCTCTCAACCAAGGGAGAAACAACCCAAAACTGGAGGGGCCAACAAAAACAAGCCTAAGAACTATCACATGCAACCCATGCAATGGGACCTCTTCGAGAGGAGCCTAAAGTGGCATTTGTTTGATAAATTCTAGAAGAAGAAGTGCCAACAAAGTAATCACAGCAAGGGGAAGCACCATGACCCATGCCAAGGCTTGAAGTCACTTTAACTAAAGCTTGCCTTGTCATCATCAAACCTTGAGAGATCCAATGCTTAGTTCTCCAAGAACTAGACTTTGAGCCATTTCTAGAGAAATCTCTAGTAGAAGTCAAAACACAATTGCAAACCTCTCCAAAGTGGTCAATCATCACCTCCAATGGGGAGTGGTACATGAGAGAGACATATCTCTTCTAGAACAACAGAAGGCTAGGGTCCATAGTAAAAATCAAGGATATTTAGGTGTCCTACTTAGTTGAGGTTATTGCATAGGCACTGGGGTTTCTTGATATTGGAACACAACTGGTAGAGCTATCAACACAAGTTGACCTTGAGGCCAAAAAGGAGTGGACTCAGTGGTGTTACTAGTTGATTGTAAGAAGTTTGACGCACTCACATTGGTGGAGTACATCTACTTCAAGATAGTGGCCTATCACCTCAATCTGACAATGAGGCCTAGCAAGGTGATAGCCTTGTTTGCCTGAACATGTGCCACTCTAAGTGAGAGATTTCTTGTATACCTTCCACAACTAATTTATTTAGAGATCAAAAAATGCTTCAAGGAAAATGAATGTGGAAGAAAAAATTTTCCCTTTCTATGCCTCATCTAGAAACTCTACAAAAGGGCAAAAATCATAATTAGACATGCTCCTTTGGCTTCATGACCTAAAATCATGAAAGACAAGTGATGAGTGGCAAGATACCCCTACACTCAACCATATGAATACGAGCATAGCACGCACGTTTCAGTCAAACTCTGCAGACTAAGTGCCTACACACCTCATGGAACACTTAGGGTTAATCATTCATTGTCTTCCTAGACTTACTTGTAGTTGTCACGGTGTATGGTTAAGTAAGTTTGAGGTATATGATTTTTATAGTTTTTATGTTTTTTCCTCCTATGCTAACAAGGTGAAGGGTTGAGAAGACTAATTAACTAACTCTAACTAATGAACTAAGTCTAAATTAACCTAGCGTTAGCATTCATTCCCATTTACTGTACACACCTTGAACTGATGCAACCTTGGCTACCAAACGCTAATTGTTGTTGGGATCACCAAGTGTAACGCATGTGCTCGAAGTGGTCGTACTAAGGCACTTAACTAGGAGAGAAGGGTTGAGAGAGAATTAATAAACTAATAAAGCATGTAAATAATGAATAATAAATAATAATAAATAAAATCATAATTAGCCTATTCCATGCACTACAAGGTTTATCCAAGAAGCTCGTCTTTATTGCCGTACACAAACTTGTGTTCAGGTACAATGTCGAGTTCCTCGAGTTCCTTACAATAATATCGAGAAGGTATGGGATTATTGACTTAAAGGAAACTAATGGGATGACATGTGAATGGATCATCATTACAAGACTCAACAAATTGGTGTTCATGATAACAAGGGTGAACACCTTATTACATTGACATCAGGCCTCATTTGGTAGCTGAGAGAGAAGAGAGAAGAAAGAAGTGTTGCTATTGCCAATGCCAAGATTATGCCTTTCGTTGTCCATCCATAAGCACGCCATCGATCTTACTCCTTGCATAGCTGCTTCAGCACCGCTCCATTCCAAGTGCTCCCTCTAGATCTGATCCATTGTTGCATGATTGTCATCTACACACACAACACAAGCTTATATTAGCAGGGGTAAATGAATTATCATGTAATTGATACCTTGCCTCAGTGAAAGGTCAATTGGCTAGGTTGTGGTATGGCTGATTGTGGGTTTGGAGATGTATTAATGGTGACTACTGAAGGTTTAGGGGCTAGGAGAAAATCAAAAAAATTGGGCCCCGTACCCCCATGACTAATCATGAACCTTCAATAGCAAGAGAATGGAAAAAGAAAAGGAATAAGAAGGATGGATAAAAAGAGACAACTAGGACATCAATGAAATGGATGTCAAGATGGAAATGAACAAAACAAAATGCATTGCAAAATGTTAAGGGAAAAAATTTAACGGATGCACCAAATAGGAATGCCAGTTGAGCCTCCCCAAAGCAGGCTCATGCCCTTAATGCCCTAACAAACCCACATTCAAAGAGTGTGTAGGCTCTGGGAATGTCCTTTGGAACAAGAGTTAAAGTCTTAACCATAAGAATTTACCAAAAAGAAAAGAATGCATCTACCAAAATATACACTAGTGATACAACCGGAAATGAGGTGAACAATGGAGAGAAGGGTGGAGAGAAGAGAATGGAATGGAATCCCAAGAACAAGGTGGTGTACAACCCCTTGTGTGTTTCATGATTAATGTGACTTGGCAAATCTCAATCCAACTCCGGCCTCAAACCAACCGCATCTAGTGACTTCGCATCAATGCATTCAGCCAATCCATCCTCTTGAATAACAAGAATGTCTCCCCCAAGAGCCACCACCATTCAGACGAAACGAATGAGGAGAGAATGGGAAGTGAGGAGGGCCTTAGTTAGAGGGAAAGTTTTTAGTTCCATAACCAGTGCTTGTAGCCCAAGGGATTATTTTGTCTAAGGAGTGTGCTTTGAACTCTCACTTTCCTTCTTTTTTTCTCTTTGTTTATTTTTTTTTCATATTTTATATTTTTATGCATGAGAACCACACCATGCAAAGACTTCTTATTTTTATTGTCTCAGCTTCCGATAATTGGGTGACATCGGAACGGTAAGAAAACTCAAGAAGAAAACATCCAAGCACCTAAGAGAATGGCCAACACAAATACATCAAGTTCCCTTGAAGTCACACCCTTTTCAACCCTTGAGTCCTACCTTAGTTTGAGAAATACTCAATCACTGATTCGTTAAGGTTCTTATTAGAAAGGGATTGTACATTTCCAAGCCAAGAGAGACCATAGAACTTGTGGATGAATGGATGAAATGGATTCATTTCTTACCATATCAAAAGAAACATACTTCCAAGCCAACATCATAACTTTAAGGTAAAAACCAAACATTAGCAATCAATAAGAAAACAGTTCATACCATCGTGAAGAACACTTATTGGGTGACAAACTTACAAGGTGGATAACACACACACAACACACACACAAAAAATGGAAAAGTATAATGATGTTGTAAAACAAGAACAAGAAAAGTTAAAGAAATTTGTAAAACAAAAATATGTAAAACAAAAACTGTAAAACAAAAACTTGTAAGAGAAAAATGTGTAAAACAAAAACGTGTAAAACAAAAACTTGTAAAATAAAAAAGTGTAAAACAAAAATGTGTAAAACAAAAACTCGTAAAACAAAAACGTGTAAAACAAAAACTTGTAAAACAAAAACGTGTAAAACAAAAACCTGTAAAACAAAAATGTGTAAAAAAAAACTTGTAAAAAAAATGTGTAAAAAAAAATTAAAAAGAACTGAGGGCCTCCAATGATTAGCATACATGGCCATCTCCCTCATGACTGAATTACAAGGGAGAGATCTGAAATAATGAACGTCTATTTGAATTTCATAAAAGTGCCCAACTTCTCCCGAATGAAGTTCTCAAATTAAGGGGTGGAAGTCGGTGACACTCATACTCCAATGTATCTATGACTTCGTTGTTAGCATAAGTTGTTTCCTCAGTTCATTCCATGCATATTGGGTTGCTTTTTCTAGTAATTGTCAACCACGGGGTGTCCACTACTGGTGCGGTTACTACATACAGGCACCTTTGAATTTGTGTTTCTTGGGCACACCGATTACATGGAAGAGATGTTGAACATTCTTCCATGTCATCACCCTCTGTGTCACTGTATGTGATGCACAGAACCTTCTTCTTCTAAATTGTTCCATATATGTTTATATTAGATATCTACAAGAAAAGATCACGGATCCCTAGGTACGCATCTACTATACTCAGCCATGGCCTTCCCATTATGATTGGGAAGCCCCCATTGTCACTGTTGACTTCTATCCTCAGGAAGTCAACTGGGTATGACCACCCACACACAGTGGTAATGATGTCCTCCACCAATCCCAAGGGAATGGTGATGGACTGGTCAGCCAGCTCTAGTTGAATATTGCTCTTCTCAAGTTGAGGCAAGTTCCAGGCTTGATACATCTCTCTTGATATTAAATTGACTCCAGAACCTAAGTAAAGAAGAGCCTTATGTGGTGCGTTCCTAGTGACTTGTAGATAGATTAAGGGGCTTCCAGGATCAGAGAGTTTCCTGTGAAGGTGGCCTACCTCAATCCATTTGGTTACGGTATGTGTTAACATAATTGTATGCATAGAGCTCTATTGTTGGACTGAAGGGTGACCCAAAGTTTTGTTTGGTGGAGGAGTGTTTGTGGACTCAACCACTTGTTGTGAGAGCTTGTCTGGGCTTCTTGTTCTGAAGAAGGATCTTCTCTTTTTAAAGTTGTCAGAACCAGCAGTGAGTCGAATGTTTACAGCTATCGTAGTGTTACATTGCTATGGTTGAGTAGGGAGTTCCCCTTGCATTGTTGGAGTAGGTTATATGGGAACTATAGGTGGAAGAGGTGTGGATGGAGTTGGAGGATGGGATGAATGTGGAATGTCTCCCGAAGGAGAAGAAGTCCTCCTAAAGTATTCCCGAACTTGGTAGTGATTTTGGGGAGTTGTGTAATCCATAGAGTCACTTAGAGAAACCAACTGCTGCACATAATAGCCATAAGGATCAGGTTATCGATAAGGGTACTATTGTGTTAGCAGTGGCATCCCCCATGACTGTGGGTATTGCCATTGCTGATGTTGCCCGATGGGTTGTGGTGGAGTTCCACTTGGATAGTACGTTAATGGTTGGTGGAACTGCCTTGGGTTACCTTGAGGATAAGGTAACCTTCGGGGTGTCTACCATTGGTTAAGTCTTGGATTAAGTGCATACACCCAAAACTCCTATAGATGTGAGATGATTGGACAACATCCCTTAGGATGGTCATACTGGCAGATCTCCCATCCACTGTCATCGTCTGTGTCTGAATCCACAACTTCATCAGAGATAGTAATTTTCCCCTTACCCTAATTATGTGTAGGGCCTGAATTTCTCTGCTTTGCCTTACCTTGGTTAGTACTTTGTTCCACCTTAGACTCTTCTATGATTTTCAAGACACTTTCAAGTCTAGAGTCTAAGGAATCCCACAACTGACCTACCTTAGTCGATACTTTGGCTGATAGTTTTTGAATCGGCAAGGTTTTTGGTTCACCAACTCTTTGAGTGGTGACTCATCCTCCCCATCACAAAATCTTACTCCCTTCTTCCGAAGGGAGGGATTGTGGTTGTATTCTTCTGCACTTTTTCTTTTTCATAGCTCACCTTCTTCTTTTGCTACTTACTCCAACAAGCGATGTATTTCATGGGCTCTAAGTTCTGATAGTCTCCCTTGGGCATAAGTCCTAAGGGTTCTCTTAGTCTCATGTCTGAGCCCATCTACGATGTGGCGAAGTTGGTCCCGCTGTGCATAACCATGGCCTAGGCAACGATGTAACAATGTGTAGTAGTGGCCCATGGCAGCATCCAAGGGTTCATGATTACCTTGCTTCCATCCTTGGATCTGCTTAATTAGACACTCTGGAGTACGTTTCATACTTATCATTGAAGAGTTCTAGCATCGTACTCCACCTCTTGATGGTTTCTAGCTCTAAGGACTAGTACCAACTCTCTGCTTCCTTGATGAGTGTCCTGGGAAACAACTTAAGTTTTTTTGCCACTCATTTTCTATGTTATGCAAGGTGCAAGCATCGTGGAATGCCTGTAAATGATGCTATGGATCAGCGTTGTATCCCCCTTCAAAGCGTGGGATATTGTTCATGTCTAAGCATTTGATCCAACTATCCTTTTGATGCCTTGTTAGAATTCTTACTACCTCCATTATGTCAAGCATAATTTGGGTTGCAAGTAGGGGTTTGTCATGATCGTCTCTTTCATGATGCCTGTGATGTCTTCGGTGTTCCCTACTTTCCCTTCATTCATGCCCTTGTCCTCTCTCTCAACTTTCTCATCAAGGTCTCTCATTTTGTCTACCTCTATCCTCACCGTTATGCTCATGATGGCTACGCCGATATGTGGAAGGAGAGGTTGAGTGATGGGATGAAGGAGAAGAAGAAGGAGAACCATTGCCATGACAATGCTTCCTGCCTTCTCTTCGGCTGCTACAGCCCTGATCGTGATGACGATCTAAGTGCTCGTCCTTATTATGAGTTGTTCTTTCCTCTGTGAACAGTTGGCATTCATGGGGATCAGAACCAGTGTTATGTATCATTGATTGTAGGTTCTGATACCCAACCTCCTCACCATCGTTAGGAGGGGGAACATCATTTGATAGAGAACCCATTATAATGGGTTCATCATCTTCTCTTTCACTAAGGACGTGCGAGACCCCTTTTCCCTTCAACAATGTATGTTGGCTCTCCTACCTTGAGTCCCTGATACATTGTGCTTCTATGAGATGATAATCCCTCATGTCAAAGTCTTTCGCAATGTATTCAGTATATAATTCTATCATGCCAATCTGTGCCAAAGCACGAAGGCGCATGTTAGGAACTGATCGATTTGGAGGTAACACTATGTTACCTTGTAAATCTCTCCATCACAGCTGTTCATCTTGATGGAGGATAAAGGTAAAGTATGGAATATAATCATTAGGATGAGTATAGACTATCCAATATTGTTGAGGACTTGGCAGATTTCGGTTATGTATTTTTGATTGCCGACTATTTCTTGTATTATCCCTAGGTGGTGAATTACTTTTGTTAGAAAAAGACATTATTTCTTATCGGTGTGCAAATTAACCATTATATAAATTTTTATTTAATTAACTCAAAGGTTCATTTAGGCTCCCAACGATGTGAGTGATATTCTATGTTCTACTTAGCGCACAAACACTTAGTCCCTAGCAACGACACCAATGATGAGTGGCGAGATGCCCCTACACTCAACCATACGAATACAAGTGTAGCATGCGCAATCTGGTTGAACTCTGTAGACTAAGTGCCTACACACCTCATGGAACACTTAGGGTTAATCATTCATTGTCTTCCCAGACTTACTTGTAGTTGTCACGGTGTATGGTTAAGTAAGTCTGAGGTATATGATTTTTATAGTTTTTATGTTTTTGCCTCCTATGCTAACAAGGTGAAGGGTTGAGAAGACTAATTAACTAACTCTAACTAATGAACTAAGTATAAATTAACCTAGCATCAACATCCATTCCCACTTACCATACACACCTCGAACTGATGCAACCTTGGCTACCAAACGCTAATCGTTGTTGGGATCACCAAGTGTAATGCACGTGCTCGAAGTGGTCATACTGAGGCACTTAACTAGGAGAGAAGGGTTGAGAGAGAATTAATAAACTAATAAAGCATGTAAATAACAAATAATAAATAATAATAAATAAAATTCTAATTAACCTATTCCATGCACTGCAAGGTTTGTCCAAGAAGCTCGTCTTTATTGCCGTACACAAACTTGTGTTCAGGTACAATGTCTACTCGAACAAAGATCCGTTCACTTTAGGACTCCTACTATGGGCACATGGAAATATTCTATCTCTAGAGTGATCAATCTGCCAGAATTTCCCTACTATCTAGCCTAGGATGATGAAACAAGTGAGAGTTGCCTCTTATTTATAGATATGACGACGCACCGTGATATCGCAAGGGAAGACGCGGTATCATGTACGCGATATCGTGGCCCATGCGATATCACATCCCATCAACAAGGCACCTACCACAACTAAAGAAGAGGAGCAACCACCACCTTTACCACCTACTCAAGAGAGAACACTGGAGGCCCGTGTAGCCATTAAATGCTTACATCAATAGTGTGGACCCATCTGTGTATCGATCAATGAGGAGTCACCTTAATGAGGTGGCTCGGAGAATTAGCCAGATGGAAAGGGGTGGGCCAATATTCTCTACCCAACAAACATAGTTTCCCACAAGGTTTGATCCCAATGCTTAAGAGGATATAATGTCATTATTGCAACACCATTTGTTCCTAGAAATCTCTAGGAATGTAGCTTCCTTTTCATTGTGCTTGGAGGAAGGGAAGGGGCCATTGTACTCATAATGCAGCACCAAGGGAAAGAGACTACAGCTAAATTAGTTGCTAACTACATCGCTAAAGCACTTAATGCATTGGCGATGTCTGTACCAATTGTATCTACACTTTGAGATGTGTAGACATCTATAGGTGTGGTTAGTGGAAGATTGAGTGCAACCCAACATGAAGAATTGTTGGATCAACTAGTAGGGACTGGGCAATCAATTTTGAATATCTTTAATTTTCCAAATAACATCACTGTAACCCAATCAGAGCTACTAAAACCAAGGGGTAAATGCATCATCTTGGACAAGCAACTTGAAATGGCTCAAGCACAGAATTAAGGCTTGGCCACCGAGGTTGCTAAATTACATGCTTTTCTTACTCATCCCACACTCCTTAGCTTGGTAATAACCAGAGATGAAGCTTTTCAATAGCTTCAACAAAGACTAAAACAAGCTAAGGAGGAAACTATGATAGTCATCTTCAACTAGTCTATTGCAGAAGTAAAGACCTATTCAGGTTAGAAGGAATTGGTTTAGATGCACCAAGGAAACGAGGCACTGATCACTGACAATCATTGCCTACACAATGTTGATGCTCAAAAAGAATAGATGTAGGAATTCATTCATCAACAACAGGAGGAGCTAGCTAGGGTGAATATTGAATTGAGAAAATTAGCTACAAAAAATAAAAATTTGTTCATGGAGGATTGTCACCTAGAAAAATAAAGCTTTGAAGTTTGAAAGAGTTAAAAATCACTATAAAGACCAAGTTCACTTGCAAATGGAAGTAAATGAGAAGAACATCTAGATGGAAAAGGCAAAAGTAAATGAAGCGCTCTAGCAACTTCAATAAGAAAGAGAAGTATGGTAGCCCATCATTGATGGGATTAATGCCTATAACAAGTGGAGATCAACCTAATGGAGTTTCAAACTGAAAAGATGAAAAAATACATGGAGTTGGCCAATATCCACTATGCAAACATGGCAATGCTGATTACTGGACAGCCATGGTCAAAGTTGAAAAAATAATTGGCTAGCTCATATTTGCTATAGGAGGTAGAGTTAAAGCATCATAAAGACACCAAGTAAATGATTGAGACTACAAATGCTAAACTTGGAGTTCTCAAGGCACGATTCATGGATCAACGATAAAGTGCGAAGAACTTGGCTAAAGAAATGAATGATTAACAAGAGCTAAAGGATGTAGTTAGAGCATTCAACATTGAAAGAAAACAATTCTTTACCTAGTTTATCAATGCAAAGGAGCTCTTTCTAGCAATGCCATGTCCCTGGGATGTGCCTATTCCAACCTACATTAGCGAACCTACATGGATGGTGCATGATCCTAGAAGTAAGAAGGAAAAAATGAAAGCATTGTTGGATGCTTTCCTCCTTCCCTTGAAAGTTGCAGCAGTAGCAAGACAACCATAGCCACCTCGACTACCACACATGCTTGAAGCCGATGAAGGTCCCTTAGAACCTCAAGAACCACCACCTCCTAGGATTGTCTAACCTTTTCCACCAAATTCACACCATCAAATGGCATGTTGTCCAAGTTTGAAGAGTCACATCATGGTGTTCAATTTTGTGTCATAAATATCATAATTTTTTTAATGTGTTGATATGTACACTCAAGCACTTAATTTTGTCAAGTCAGTCTATTTTTTTTGTTTTGTTAAGAGTTAGTCAATAATTCCATACCTTCCCAATTTTATAAAGGAACTTGAGGATGATTTTTCATTTAGTTGTGGGGGTGTGATGAGTTGTGGTTTGGTTGCATTGATGAGGCCTCATCGACTGGGTCTCGTCGACAAAGCCCCATCAACATAGGGTTTGCTTTTTGGCTATAAATACATGCTCACCAGCCACATTTATGGTAATGAGATTTTCGTAGTAGTTAAACTCTTGCAGTTTTTACATTTAAAAGTTAGAATATTTTTCCCAAGTGCCAATAGCAGGAGTCAATGAGTGTATAGATCTTTATTCAAGCATTGTTCTACCTAAGCATGATAGTGCAGTAATAAAAATGAGCTTTCTGATAAACCTTGTAGCATTTTGGATAGATTAAATATTTCATTTATGCATTCAATGTTTTAAATTAGTTATTCAATATTTTCTAGTAATTAAGCTAATTAAGATAATTAAGCAAGATAAGCTAGATAGATTAAATACATAAGTACAATTGCTTCAAGCGTAACATGTATTTGCTTGGTAATCCCAGTAGCGTTAGTGCTTAATGCACCTAGTAGCATAGTGCTTGGTAACCCAGTAGTGAATACGTGGGTTCAAGACGTGCACAAAAAGTGGGAACAAATGCTTATGTTAGGATTAGTTAGAGACCAGTTAGTTAATTTAGATTAGTCATTAAATTACTCTTTCTCTCTCTCTTTCTCTTCAAGTACCCAAAAAAATAAAACATAAAATGATAAAAATAATATGCCTTGATTACTTATTATCATATCATTATGCTTCACAAGTGTAATCAGGAAGACAATGAATGACCTTAGGGCAAGGTTCACTTCTAAGGAGACTAGTGTATTGGAAATTGTAAAGTCCACGAAATTCAACCGAATCGTGCGTGAATGCTTTGTGATTCGTATGGTTGGGCATAGGGGTACCTCGTCGCTCATCACCTACAAACTATAGTTGCATTGTCTACTACTGAGGCTAAGTATATGGTTATTACTAAGGCTTTTAAATAAGTCATTTGGTTGAAAGGACTATTTGGTGAACTTACGCAGATTACCATAGTTTCTTGCAATAATCAAAGTGCTATTTTCCTCACAAAAGATTATATTTTCATGAAAGGACAAAGCACATTGATATGCGGTATCATTTTTTATGTGATATCATTGCTTGTCATATTCATCTAATTGTGTAAGGATAGCTCTCAAAGCATAACTAGATGCATCTATCATTATGTGAAATGATCTAGACAAGTCTGGTGCCTGTAGAATTAGAGTTTCTACAAGTTTTTTCTTCAATTGTTGGAATGCATGTTCACATTCCTTAGTCCAAATGAATAGAGAATCTTTTTTCGTTAGCTCGACCAATGGCTTTGCGATCTTAGAGAAATTCTCTATGAATCACCAATAGGAGCTAGTATGTCCAAGGAATGATCTAACATCTTTGACTATCTCTAGTTGATGTGTAATTCCTTGGATGACCCTTATCTTTTCTAGGTCTATCTCAATCTCTTCATGTGAAATTCAATGCTCCAACACTATGCCGTCTTGGATCATAAGATGACCTTTTTGCCAGTTGAGCTGTAGATTTGTTTCCACACATCTTTTTAGTACTTGCTCAAGGTGGTCCAAGGCTTCCTCAAACATAGCTCCATAAGTGGAGAAGTCATCCATGAATACTTCCATACCACTACCAATTTTCTGTTTGAAAATACGAAGGACTAGGTGTTGAAATGCTACAAGGGCATTACATAGACCAAATGACATCTTACAATATGAAAAAGTTCCCCAGGGACCCTTGAATGTTGTCTTGGCTTGATCTTCTGGTGTAATTTGGATTTGGTTATAGCCATTATAACCATACAAAAAGCTATAATAGTAATGCTTGGATATGGTGTTCAACACTTGATTCACAAATGACAATGGAAATGATCTTTAAATGTTTCCAATTCAAGACAGATGTTGCTCTTCTTAAGAGGAGGTAGGTCCTAGGCCTTGTACATGTCATGGAAGATGAGATTGACATGGGAACTAGAATAAAGAAGAACCTTGCATGGCTCATGTCTACCAATTTGTAGGTGAATGAGTGAACTTCCTAGATCAGATCTTTTCATAGGAAGATTGCTAGCCTTGATCCAGTCAAAAGAAATATGAGTTAACATCATAGTGCAGATTTGAGGTAGCTTTTAGTTTGAAATACACTCAAAGGTATTTGATACAGAGGATGAGGGTATTGGAGATGAAAGGCAATTAGCTATACTAGGTCATGAGGGTTGGAGAGGACTATTGAACTGGAAGAAGGATCTTTTTGTTTTGGATTGATTGTCCAAATCACTTGGCTGGAAAGTCGGTTGTGAGTGTACAACCCTCATAGCATTTCATTGCTACGGCTATGGAGGAGTCTCATCCTACATGGATGGAGTAGGAGGTAACTAGGTTGAGGATGGAGGTGTGTGTGTATATGGATGTAGAGGATGGTATGGATATGTATTTTCTTCTTGAGTAGATGGTGAATGTATTTAGTGATAGTTTGGAGGGTAATAGTGATGCTAAAATGAGGCATGACTTGCAAAACTTCTTGGAGAAATGGGTTGTAAACATAGTATGCATATGAATATGGTTGCCTATAAGGGTACTACTACTTTGGTGGTGGCATTTCCCATGATTTTGATTGATTCCATTGTTGGTATTACTCATATGGTTGTGGTGGAGCTTCACTTGGGTAGTAAGCTTGTTGCTAATGGTGGAATTGCCTTGGATTGCCTTGAGGATAAGGCAATCACTTGGGTGCTTGCGTACATGCTAGTTGAGGATTCAATGCATACACCCTAGACTCTTGTAAGTGTGATACCATATCCCTCTGGATGTTCATATTGATAGATGTCATAACCAATTTCATCATTAGAGTTAATTTCCACAACTTTCACTACGGCAACAATTGTGCCCTTACCTCTTTAATAGGTACATTCAGCTTATTTTTGTCTCCTGTGATTATGATCACTATTTTGTTGTTTGGATTCTTCAATAATCTTCATAGTAATTTTGATTTTTTCATCCAAAGTATCCCATAATTTATTAACCTTTTCCAAAATATTAGAAATAGATTTTTGGATGGCCAAGGTTTTCTTATTCACCACTTCATCGAGTGGTGACTCCTCCTCATCATAAAATCAGTCCTCTCATTTCCTGATGGAAGGGTCCCTATTATACTCTTTTGCACTTTCCCTTTTTCACAACTCATCTTCGTCTTTTACTACCTAATCTATCAACCTTTGGATTTTATGAGCTCCCAATTTAGAGAATCTCCCTTGGGCATACACCCCAAGATTTTTTCTAGTTTCTGCTCTAAGCCTATCTATGATGTGATGAATTTTTTTCCTTTGAGAATAATCATGGCTAGGGAATTAGTGTAAGAGTGAATAATATCTACACATGGTGGCATCCAAGTGTTCATGTATTTTCTATTTCCATCCTTGGATTTACCTTCTTAGATTAGACACTCTGGAGTACATTTGGTATTTATCATTAAGAAACTCTAACATGGTACTCCATTGGTGAGTGGACTTTAGTTTCAAGGACTAGTACTAGATCGTAGCTTCCTTAATGAGTGTCTTGGGGAAAATCCTAAGTTTTTGCTAGTTATTTTCAATGTTTGGTAATGCAAAAGTTGTGTGAAAAGCTTGTAGATGATTTTGCAGATCAGAATTGTATCCACCTCAAATCATGGGATATTATTCATGTCTATGCACTTAATCCAACTATCTTTTATATGCTTAGTTGGAATTATAACTACCTCTGCAATGTTAAGCATACTTCTAGTTACCAACAAAGGTTCATCAGCATGATTGTGTTGATGACGTCGATGATGGTTTCTATCACCTCTACATTCTTGATAGCCTGGACGGCCTCTATTATCTCGTTGATCACCTTCATCACGACTATTTTGATAGTGGATTTTATAAGAACTAGAAGATGAAGAGGAATGTTCAGAGTTAGATGAATAGGATGAAGAGGAAGGTGGACTACCACCACCATCACAATGTCCTCCACCACCTTTTAATTTATTACAATCATCATATTTAGATCCTTTTCTATTGTAATGTTTACTCAAGTCCGTACCTTGATTGTCACCTTTTTTGAACTTGGTTTATGAATAATGGATTGTAGATTTAGGGTTACACCCTCATTACCAACAATAGGGTGTGAAGAATCTTCATGTTGAGAACCTTCAAAGGGAGGATCCTCATTATTATCTTTATTTAGGAGGAACAAGGGATTAGTAAAATTTTTCCCCTTTGTAAGCTCATGGTGCTTCGCTTGATGTCGATCTCACTTGCCTTGTGTTTTAGTGGGATGGTAGTCCTGAGTGTCATGATCGTTTACAATGTATTCCTTGTGAAGATTTGAGATGCCCAACTTTTTAAGGGTTTGAAATAGCATCATAGGCATAGATCAATTAGGAGGTAATACAATGTTACCTTTCATGTTGCACCATTGCAACTATTCATCCTGATGTAGGATGAAGGTGAAGTCCAGTACATACTCATCTAGATGAGTATATACCAATTTGCACTCCTATGGGATTAGTGGTTTAACATTTTCACACTTTTGGGAAGAAGACATTTTGCAATAATTAAAATTATCAGTGTGCTTAGTAGTTATATGTCATGTGAGAGTGATGTTGCCCTTGAGTTCATCTAATGATATTAATAATATTTACTGATCCTAGATAGCACACGTTTCAATAACAAAGTTCCCAACAACAATGCCAATGATGAGTGACAAGGTACCCCTACACCTAACCATATGAATCATAAAGCATTCCTGCGTGATCTGGTCAAATTCCATGGACTTTACAGTTTCCAGTACACTAGTCTTCTAGGAAGTGAACCTTGCCCTAAGGTTATTCATTGTCTTCCCAATTACACCTGTGAAGCATATTGGCATGGTTAAAAGTAATCGAGGCATATTATTTTTATCATTTTATGTTTTATGTTTTTGGGTGCTTAAAGAGAGAAAGAAAGATAGAGTAATTTAATGACTAATCTAAATTAAATAAGTAATTGGTCTCTAACTAATCCTAACATAAGCATGTATTCTCACTTTCCATACATGGCTTGAACCCACATATCCATTGTTGGGTTACTAAGCGCTACACTATTGGGCACACCAAGCACTAATGCTACTAGAATTACTAAGTGAATACATGTTATGCTTGAAGTGGTTATACTTATGTATTTAATCTATCTAGCATATCTTGCTTAATTATCTTAATTAGCTTAGTTACTAAAAAATATTGAATAACTAATTGAAAAAATTAAATGTATAAATGAAAGATTTAATCTATCCAAAATGCTGCAAGATTTATCAGAAAGCTCATCTTTATTGTCGCACACATTGTTGTGCTTAGGTATAACAATGCTCAAATAAAGATCCATACACTCAATGACTCTTGCTATGGGCATTCAAGAGAAATATTCTAACTTTCAAATGTAAATACTGCAAGAGTTCAACTACCACTAAAATCTCATTGTCATAAATGTAGCTAGTGAGCACATAATTATAGTTGAAAAGTGGACGCTACGTCAACGAGGCCTTGTCAACGCATCATTACATCCATCAACGGGGCTTTGTCGATGAGGCCTCGTCGACATAACCAAACCCTTGCTCATGAGCAAGGTAGCTTTCCAACTAATAGCACAACCACCAATGGTGAAAACATACCTTGTAAGTGATTTCCTCTTATTAATATCTCCAACAAAATCAGAATCAATATAGCGAATGACCCCATCTCTAGTCCTCCTAAAATGCAAACAAACATTAGTAGAATCACCTAAGTATTTGAAAACCCACTGAACTATTTTCTAATGCTCTTTACCCAGATTAGCCATGTATCTATTGATTACACTAACTGCATGTGATAAATATGGATGAGAACAAATCATAGCATACATTAGAAAACCCACTTCACTAGAGTATGGAACTTGTGATGTATAATCAACCTCATCATCTGATTATGAAGATAAAGTAGATGAAATTCTAAAATGTGCAACTAATGAAGTACTAATAGGTTTAGCATTCTACATATTGAATCTATAAAGAACTTTCTGAATGTACCCTTTCTAACTTAGGTACAGTTTACCTACCATTCTATCTCTCAGAATCTCCATGCCAAGTATCTTCTTTGCTACCCCCAGGTCCTTCATCTTAAATTCCTTACTAAGTTGGGCCTTAACATTTCTTATCTCCTCTTTATCCTTGGATGCTATCAACATGTCATCAACATATAAGAGTAGGTATACAAATGACCCATCATTAATCTTCTTGAAATAAACACAATTATCATAACTACTTCTTTTGAAATCATGAGTGATCATGAATGAGTCAAACCTCTTACACCATTATCTAGGTGACTATTTCAGGCCACAAAGAGAGTTTTTCAGCAAGCACACATAGTCTTATTTTCTTAAAAGTATAAATCCATTTGGTTGTTGCATGTAGATATTCTCCTTGAGTTCTTCATATAGGAAAGTTGTGTTCACATCCAACTATTCAAGCTCAAAATCATGCACAGCCATAATACCAAGCAAAGCTTGAATTGAACTATGCTTTACAAGTAGACAAAACACATTTGTGAAGTTAATACCTAGAACCTAATTGTAACCTTTTGTAACTAGCCTCATCGTATACCTTGCTTCTTCAACTCTTGGTGTGCTTCTTTCCTTTTAAACACCCATTTACAATGAATAGCTTTCTTACCCTTAGGTAATTTCACCAAGTCCCATGTGTCATTGTTATGAAGAAATTCTATCTCCTCTTTCATGCAATCATTCATCTCCCAAAGTTATCACAACTAACTACCTTTGAATAGGTGGAAGGTTCTACACTGGAAATAATACTTGCAACCACTTTAAAGCATAAGCTACGAGGTCAACTTCAGCATATCTTTGTGAAGGTCTAACATCTCGTTTGGGTCTATCTTTAGTAATTGAATACTATGGTGGCAGTGGTGGTGGTGATGAAATAGTAACACCCTGCATCTCTAAGCTAGGGAGAGATGTAGACTCTGGTGCAGATTTTGACCCAATCAAAAACTCTACTTGTATGTTTAACTTTTTCTAATTTAAATCACAAGAATTTCTAGAAGGAAAGTCTTGAAGCATAGTAGTTTCATAAAAAATAACCTATTTACTAATTATGACTTTACTAGTTTTTGGACACCATAGCTTATATCCCTTAACACCAAACTTATAACCAAGAAAGATCCACTTTCTAGATCTAAGTTCCAGCTTTCCATTATTAACATGAGCAAATGTAGGACATCCAAATATCTTCAAATTAGAATAATTAATAGGATTACTAGATTATACCTCTTCTATGGTTTTTTTGTCAATAGTAGTTGAGGGAGATGGATTAATAAGAAAACAAGCTACAGTAGTAGCTTTGATCCAAAATCACTTAGGTAAACTAGAGTTGGAGAGCATAAAACATACTTCATTAAATTCCTATTCATTCACTCCACCACATTATTTTGCTATAAAGTACCAAGAACTATTAGGTGTCATAAAATTTCTTCTATCTTGTAGAAGCATTGAACTCATTAGAACAAAATTCTAAGCCATTATTAGTGTGGAGATGATTTATCTACTTCCTTATCTACTTCTCAATCATAGTCTTCAACTACTTAAATGTAGCAAACACATCACTCTTTTGCTTTAAGAAGAACATAAAAACTTTTCTAAAGAAGTCATCAATAATAGTTGATAAATCAAAATTTGACAGACTATGATATTGGATATATGATATCATAGCTTCGATATTGTAGCACTAGCTATGTTATCATATATGTGATATTGCAAGATGCATACCAACCTATAAATATAGCACTTAGGTGCATGGATCCACATAAGTTTGTTTTCATGAGTTATTTTTTGTACTTAGAAGTGTGAATACTTCTAGTGTAGTATGACATAGTATACAAAGTCTTTATTCAACATCTTATACTTGGGAACAAGTATGAAAAATAATAAAGATCAAGCTATTTCATACTATTGTAGCATTCTTCTAGTTTAATGTTTCACTTAGTATAATGTTTACTATTTTCTTAGTTAATGTTTACTTTTCCATGCACTTTACCATTATTGTTGCCAAGCAAGAAGAATATGATTGATTTCGAGTACTTAAGTGTAATTTCTTGGTAACCTAGTAGTGTTATCACTTGGTTTGCCTAGTAGCAATGTACTTGGTAATCCTAGTGGTAGTTACACAAAGCCCAAGTACTTGGTAATCCCAGTGGTAGTTACATGAAGCCCAAGATGTGTATTGAAGATCAAGACTAAATATTCATCACCTTAGAATAGAATAGATTTATTTACTATTTTAGTTATACTTAGACTTAGAAACTCTTTTCACTTTATTATGTTCACTAGGAGCTAGATGGCTAAACAACATCAACATATCATATACATCACTATGAGCTAAACCATACACGTGGACTTCACTAGCTCCATGTGGGAAGATAATAGTCTCAAACTTAAAGCAATTACTAGCATAATCACATTGCCTCATCCATGGATTATGATTTGGTCACATGTGAAACACTTGTGACTTGTATGGTTGGGTGTTGGATTGCTCCACCACTCATCATTAGTGCCATTGTCGGGGAATAGTCAATGTATGCTGAGTAATTGATTTTACAAAGTTCATTATATTAATAACTCAAAGTTAAAATCCTAATTTTTTAATAACTCTAAAAATAAACACACTTAAAAAAATGTCTTAAACCACAACATGGCTTCAAACAATGATACATAATCACCTACCAAAGAGACAAGAAGGGACAATGATAGAATCAACGATGAAGAATAATGAAGGATGCAAATGCAAACAAGAATCAATTATGCTCAGACTAATCTTTATCATCTAGATTTAACTTTCATCTTCCATTAGGATAGACAAATGATATGGACAGACATGCAAGGCAATGTAGTCCTACCTCCAGAATGTGTAGCACTTAGCATGCTCCAAACTACCTTAAGGAGAATGCATTTTGACCAAATCTAGGAAAGGTACCATGTGACTCATCACATGACAAGACCCTATGAATCCACAAAGGAGTAGATGAGGAAAGATGCCACTATGGAAATCAAACATGTACAAAATAAAGGAAAGTAGGCCAACACTTTTTTTTTCTTGGAGGAACTTGATGCTGATGCATTCATTATAGAACAACTCTAATAGAATCATGAATAGCCTTCAAAAAAATCTATCATTAGACCTAAGAAACTTGTCAAAGTTCAATTTCATGCCACTCGAGTAGAGATACCTGAGAGGAGGGATATTGACTTAAAGCATAAGCAAGACTTGAGGTCAAGAGTTTCTACCAACTCTTGTAGAGAAGAATACTAGAGTCATGAAAGGAGGATAAATTGACATTATTCTCCTACTACCCCATCCTCATACTCATAATCATTAGTAGACTCTAATAAGAGGAGGCTAAGGCACCAAGATCATAATAGGAAGGAGAGAAGGACTCATGATCACCATGACAATCACTTGAGATATTCAGATGAGGAAGATGAAGGTTATGAGTAAAGAAGATGAAGAGATCGAAGACAAGATTGCAAAAGGTATGAGCACAAAAGGGTGTATTGCTATAATAGAGCACATGAACTCAATCATAATGATGAATTCCTAATGGCAACTCAAAGCATAATTAACATTGAGAAAGCTATTTACATTTCGAGTAAGCACATGAGGGATAGCCATATTAAATGGCTTGATATGAATAACATGCTAAGATTTGAAGGGGGTTATAATGTTAATCCAAAATACCACCTCTAAGCTTTCCATGATGCTTGCAGCCTATAGAACATTGAAAGTGACTGGAAGAAGTTGAAGTTATTCCCAAGAACACTTGTGAAAGAAGTAGAGAGTTGGTATCGATCACTCAAACCTGAATCAATTAGAAGATGGAATACCATGTTTGAATGTTCAATGACAAGTACCAAACCTACTCATGAGTATCTAACTTAAGAAAACAAATCCAAGGCTAGAAGCAAGGAACTCATGAAACCCTTGATGTGGTAATGGGTAGATACTATTCACTACTACATAGATGCCCAGGTCATGGATTCTTACAATGAGAGAAACTAAGACACATTGTAGATGGGTTATGAAACAAGACTAGAGAGACCCTTGGGGTTTATGTCCAAGGTAGATTATTTGAGATGAATGCCCATTGAATTTACAAACTAATTAACCAAGTGGCAAAGGAAGAATATGAGTTAAGGAAGGAAGAATTAGAAGAAGAGTATGATAGAGATCCATCCATTAGGAAGAGAAATGCATTAGTTTGTGATATCCAAGAAGAGGATACCTTGGAACAAAAAATTCAAAAGAAGACTCTAATAATTCAAAAATTCATAGCTAACATTTTAGCAAAGGTAGAGAAAATTTTGGATTCCATTGATGAAAAATTTTCAATAGCATTGAAAGTTGTGGAGGAGAGAATAGAGCATGCCTTTGGAAAAGGTAGGGACAAGAAAAAAAGAAAGATTTTGAATGGAATGGTAAAGTGGCTTCTATGGTGAAGTGTTCAGACACAAGCTCCATCAATGAGGAAAGATGTGTTGTATGTTGCATATTTACAAAAAATTTAGGATTAAGCACATATGTTGTTTACAAGATAGTTTCTAGGCCTAGAATCTACCATTGCCAAAGAAAACTAACATTCAGTTAGAGTTTCTAGACCAGTCAATCACAGTTCCTCTAGGATGAGTGGACAATGTGATTACAACCATTAGTGGCTCAACTTACCTTGTGGATTTTGTAGTCATTCATGTGGGGAAGAATAAGTGAGAATTTTCAATTATTAAGGAAAGATCTTGGCGTAGTGCTATTGAAACTAAGCTTGAAATTTGTGACTTGTCCTTGGAAATTTCCAAGGAAGACAAAGTCAGCATCATACAAAGATGAAGAGTTCCATGTATCGCATACAATGATAATGGGTGCAATTGTGTGTAAAGAATATGGGCTATTAGACGAGATGACACCAAAGCATGCAAAAAATATGTAGAAAAAGTATGGGCTATCAAACAAGCTCACACCACATAGCAAGAAGGCACATAGTGGTTGATCACAAATGAAGATAAAAAATTGTACAAGTACATGGAACCAAAGGAACAAATTGTTAATGCCTACATTGAAGAAATTAATAAGTTAGAATAATTAAGGGAAAGACACTTCTACTCATGAACAAATCAAGAGGAAGAGACAGAATAAGGATGCTTGGAGATCCTAGACAATATGGAACTAGAACCATTGGAATTGAAGGCCCTACTAGCCACTTTTAATATGAATTTTTAAATAGAAAGAAGCTAGTAATAATCAACACCACTTTAAAATAAGACCAAAAAAGGAAATTTTTAAAAGTGATTAACAGATGGCTATAGCCTTTGCATGGTCTTATGATGAGATCATGAGAATTGATATGGGAATTTGTTAACACCAGATATATACTAACCTTGTAGTCAAGTGATGAGCCGTGATATCATGTACGTGATATCGTGTATGCAATATCACATCCACAATATTATGTCCGCCCCGCGATACCGCGTATGCGATATAGCGACCTGCCTTAATTTCTATCAATAAGAGGTAGCTTTCCTTGTTCTAGGAAGTTAGACTTAGACCCTTAGCTAAACTCTTGCAGTTTTACCATTCTAGAGTTAGAATAATTTCCATGTGGCCATAGTAGGAGTCTTAAAGTGAACGGATCTTTATTCGAGCAAATTGTACCTAAGCACACATTTGTGTATGGAAATAAAAAATTACTTTATGATAAACCTTGCAACATGTGGATTAAGCTAAATGGTAATTAATTATTGTTGAATGTTTAAATGCTTTCCTAGTTAATTAATCTCTCTCTCCATTCTTGACTCTCCTAGTTAAGTACACTCAGTACGACCGCTTCGAGCATGTGTGTAGCACTTCGTAACCTAGTAACAAGTAGCATTTGGTAATCCCAATAGCGTTGCACTGGTTCAAGATGTGTGCGGAAAGTGGGAATGGATACTGGTGTTAAAAACAATTAGAACTTAGTTAGTGAATAGTTATGAAAGTTAGTCACTTAGTTCTCCTTACCTTCCCCTATTATCATAAGACATTAAAAAGATAAAAGTTATAAAAATCATGTACCTCAAGCTTACTTAACCATACAACCATGACAATACAGGTAAGTTTTGGAAGACAATGATTGATTAACTCTGAGTGTTCCATTAAGGCACATAAGCACTTAGTCCTTGGAGTTTGATCAAATCGTGCATGAAACTCTTGTATTCATATGGTTGAGTGTAGGGGTACTTCATCACTCATCATTGGCACCATTGCCAGGGACTTAATTGTTTGTGTGCTATGTAGAACATAAGAAATCATTCATATCATTGGGATGCTAGAACGAATCCTTAGGGGTAATCAAGAAAAGATAAGAAAATGGTAAATTGCACACTGAACAAGACAAAAATGTCTTCTTCTTCTCACAAGAGCACTTCACCACCTAGGACTAACACAAGAGATAGTTGACGGTATCATACATGTAACCAAGATCCGTCAATTCCTCAACAGTTTCGGATAGTATATACTCATCATGATGAGTATGTACCCAACTTTACCTTTATTCTTCATCAAGATGAACAATTTTGTTGGAGAGACTTGGAAGGTAACATAGTATTGCCTCCAGACCGATCAATCCCCAACATGCTCCTTCGTGCTCTCACATGGATAGGCATGCTACTTTTATATGCAAAATACATTACATGCAATCATGACACAAGGGGCTATCATCTCACAGAAGTGCAACATCTATGGGACTTGCAACAGGAGAGTTACCGTGCATCTTTAAAGGGTAAATGATCCTATAATGCCCTGCACATTTTAAGCGAAATTGGGGATGGCGAATTAGTTTCAACAGGTTCCCCACCAAATGATGTTCCCACTCCTAATGATGGTTAAGAGGTGGTGTATTAGAACTTCCACTCTATAGTTCAAAACCCTGGTTTTGATCCCCATGAACATGAAATGTTCAACGAGGGAACACAAACACATAATAAGGGTGGATGTTCTGATCGTAATCACGTTCAAGGCCAAGACCACCGAAGAGAAGGTAGAAAACCTCGTCATGGAAATGGTTCTCCTTCTTCTTCACCTTCATCTTCACATTAACCCTCTCCTTCGGTGTCTGGATGTAGTCATAAGGAAACTAATTGCGAGGATAAAGGAAAATAGAGTGAAAAACATCGACGAGATAGTCAAGAATGAGGATGAGGGCACTCTAGGGAATCAAGGCATAGAAGAAGGAAGAGTAGGGAACCACGTAGACATCACAGACGCTATGAATGAGATGACCATGAAGAACCCCTACTCGCAACCAAAAGCATGTTAGATATAATGGAGGTCGTAAGAGTTCCAATAAGGCATCAAAAGGATAGTAGCATCAAGAGGTTAGACATGAACAATATCCAACGATTTGAAGGGCGATACAACAATGATCCTCAAAACCATTTACAAGAATTCCACGATGCATGTGCCTTGTAGAACATAGAAAAAAAATGGAAAAAACTGAAGTTGTTCCCAAGGATACTAGTGAAAGAAGCGGAAAGCTGGTACTAGTCCTTAGAATTAGAATCCATTCGAAGGTGGAGTAGGAGGTGGAGTATGATGTTAGAACTATTTAATGATAAGTATCAAATGTACTCCCAAGTGTCTAACCTATGAAAGCAAATCCAAGGATGGAAACAAGAAAATCATGAACCCTTGGATGTTACTATGGGCCACTATTATGCATTATTACATCGTTGTCCTGGCCATGGCTATTCACAACGGAATCAACTATGCCATCTCATAGATGGACTTAGGCATGAAACAAGGGGAATCCTTGGAACGTATGCCCAAGGGAGATTATCAGAGCTTAGGTCTCATCAGGTTCATAGATTGCTAGAGCAAGTGGCTAAGGAAGAAGGGGAGCTATGTAAGAGAGAAAGTACGGAAGAGTACAACCGAGATCCTTCCCTCTGAAAAAGGAGAGTGAGATTCTGTGAGGAGGAGGAAGAGTTACCACTTGAGGAGATGGTGAATAGGAAAAATTTTTTGCTCCAAAAATTAATAATAGAAGTGTTGGTAAAGGTAGACCAAATGTGGGACTCCCTAGATAGTAGGTTCAAAACTATTCTTAAAATCGTAGAGGAGTCTAGGGAGCGAGGTAGTGACTATGACAAAAGGAAAAGGAGAGAAGTGGAAAATGCATGTAACAAAGGTAAGGGTAAAATGGCCATTACTGATGAGGTTGTGGATTCAGATATGGACAATGACAGTGGGTATGAGATATGCCAAGATGACCATCCTAAGGGATGTTGCCCCATGATCTCACATCTACAAGAGTCTGGGGTGTATGCACTCAACCCACGACTTAACAAATGGCAAGCACCCCAATGGTTACCTTATCCCCAAGGTAACCCAAGGTAGTTCCATCAACCTTCAACGTATTATCTAAGTGGAACTCCAACACAACCTGTTGAGCAACACCAACAGTGGCAATACCCACAGTCATGGGGGATGCCACCACCAAGGCAATAATACCCCTACCAACAACCGGATCCATATGGCTACTACGTGCAGCAGCCAATCTCTCCACGTGACTTTGTTGATCACATGACATCACAACATCACTACCAAGCTCAGGAGTATTATAGGACTCCTTCTCCTAGGGGAGATAACCCACAAGCATACCATCCTCCAAATCCATCTGCAACTCTCACACCGATAGCTCCACTACCACCCGCTCCAGCAATGCAAGGGGAACTCCCCACTTAACCATAGAAATGCAATGCTATGAGGGTTGTGAATCTTCAACCTACTACTAGTTCTAACAACTGTATGAAGAGAAGACCTTTCTTCAAAACCAATAGTCCAACCAAGCCCTCACATCCACAAGCAGTTGAACCTTTGAATGCCTTTACATAAAATAGTGCTTTAGAGCTCCCTTCAAACCAAAAACCAAGCTCGATAGACATGGTTATGTTAACACATGTCGTTACTAATTGGATTAAGGAGGGCCACCTTCCCAGGAAATTCTTTGACCCCAAAAGCCCTCTAATTTATATCCAAATCGTTGGGAATGAGTCATGTAAAGCTCTTCTAGACTTAGGTTCCGAAGTGAACTTAATATCACAAGAGATGTACAAAGCCTTGAACCTGCCTCTATTAAAGAAGAGCAATATTTACCTAGAGCTGGCCGATCAGTCCATCACTGTTCCCTTGGGACTGGTGAAGGACATCGTTACCACTGTGTGTGGGTGATCATACCTAGTTGATTTCCTAGTGATACAAGTAAACAATGGTAAAGGAAACTTCCCAATAATCATGGAAAGGGCATGGCTAAGTACCATAAATGCACTCCTAGGAATACATGATCTTTTCCTGGAAATATCTAAGGAAAATTTTTTTGGAAAGATCAAGAAGAAGAAGGTTCCATGCATCACATACAGTGATACAGGGTGTGATTGCATGCAGGAATGTTTAGCATTACCTGCATGCAACCAGTGTGCATAAGAAATTAACATAAAAAAGTGCCTGTATGTAGTAACCACATAGCAAGAAGACACCCAGTGGTTGATAGCTGATCAAGAAAGTAACTCACCAATGTGCATGGAACTAACTGAGGGAATAAATTGCGCTCACGTTGAAAGCATAGATACACTGGAGCAAGAGCATCACCAACTTCCAAACCTTAACATGGGAAACATCAATTGGGGGAAGTTGGAAATTACTAAAAGGTCATAAAAAATATTAATAAAAGATTACTAGTCAATGTGCAACAAGCCAAACCCTTCCATGAACTTAGAACGGCCGATGCACATAATACCTATGAGAAAGGATGACCCTACTCATTATTTTGGATCTACTCCTTTCAACTCAGTCATGGGGGAGATGGCCACCTCTGCTGATCAATTGAGGCCCTTAGTTCCTTTTTAAGTTTTTGTTTTACACATTTTTGTTTTACAAATTTCTTTAACTTTTCTTGTTTTTGTTTTGCAACATCATTTATACTCTTTTCTTTCTTTGTGAGGTTGTTTATTTTGTTAGGTTTGTCACCTAATAAGTGCTCCTGAGGGTGGTATGAATTATATTCTATTGATTACTAATGTTTGGTTTTTACCTTTGAGTTATAATGTTTATACTAAGGTATGGTTCTTTTGATATAACAGGCAATGAATCCATGTCATCCATGCATCCATGAATTTCTATGGTCTCTCTTGGCTTTGAACTGTACACTCCCTTTCTTTAAATAATAAAACTATCAAAAAATTGGTGACTGGGCATTCCTCAAAGTAAGGAAGGACTCAAGGATTAAAAAGGGTGTGACTTCAAAGGGATTTGATGCATTTGTGCTGGCCATTTTCTTGAGTGCTTGGATGTTTTCTTCTTGAGTTTTCCTTACCATTTTTTCGTTGCTCCATTATCAAGAAGTTGAGCTAATAAAAATAATAAGTCTTTGCATGGTGTGGTTCTCACGCAAAAAGAAAAAAGAGAGAA
Organism: Gnetum montanum; assembly: GCA_015680685.1. Classification (NCBI taxonomy): domain Eukaryota; kingdom Viridiplantae; phylum Streptophyta; class Gnetopsida; order Gnetales; family Gnetaceae; genus Gnetum; species Gnetum montanum. Next base: position 393,285 of record MNCI01034797.1, on the reverse strand, counting down.
AGAAGAGAGGTGAGAATTCAAAGCACATCCCTTAGAAAAAATAATCATCTGGGCTACAAGCACTATGGAACTAAAAAAACATGTTTCCTCTAACTAAGGCACTCTCTCACTTCCTACCTTTTCCTTTCTCGTTTCCTTGAAATGGTGGTGACTTTTTGATGGAAGCATTCTTGTTACTTCAGGTGGATGGATTGGCCAAGTGTATTAATGTGAAGTCACTAGATGTGGATTGTTTGAGGCTGGATTTGGAATGAGATCTACTAAGTCACATTAATCATTAACACACATGGGGATGTACACCACCTTATTCTTGAGACTCCATTTCATTCTCTTCTTTCCATAATTTTTTCTCTATTTTCCACCTCATTGTCAGTTGTATTAATAGTCTATATTTTGGTTGATGCATTGTTTTCTTTTTGGTAAATTTTTATGGTTAAGACTTTAACTCTTGCTTCCAAATGAAATTTCTAGAGCCTGTGGACTCTTTGAATGTGGGATTGTCAGGGTATTAAGGACATGAACCTGCTTTTGGGAAGGACCCATTGGCATTCCTATTTGGTGCATCAGTTAACTTCTTTCCCTTAAACATTTCCTCAATCAATATTTATTTTGTTCATTTCCATCTCCAACATCCATTTTGTCGGCGTTTCCATTGTTTCTTTTTCTCCATCTTTCTTATTCCTTATCTTTTTCCATTCTATCGCTACTGGAGAATCGCTCTTAGTCATGGGGATCTTAGTCCAATTTTTTCAATTTTCTCTTAACCCCTACACCTTGGGTAGTCACTAGTGTTATATCTCCAAAATCCACATTAGCCATATCACAACTCAGCCAATGGACCTTACACCGACGAAAGGTACCCATTGCATTGTGATTTATTTACCCTTGCTAATATGATACTATGTTGTTTATGTAGATGGCAATCATACAACAATGGATTGGACCTAGAGGGAACACTTAGAATGGACTGGTTCTGGAATAGTTATGCAAGGAACAGGATTGATGACGCGCTTATGGATGGCTAATGAAAAGCGCAATCTTGGCGTCGGCAGCAACAAACTTCTTCTTCTTTTCTCTCTCTCTCTCTTCTCTCTCAGCTGCCAAATAAAGCTGGATGTCAAATGTATATAGTGTTCACTATTGTGGTCATGAACACTAATATTTCCATGTATTGTAATGATGATCCATTCACGTGTCACCCCATTCACCATTAGTGTCATTCAAGTCAATAATTCCATACCTTCTCAATATTTTGTAAGGAACTTGAGGACAAGCTTTCATTTAGTCATGGAGGTATGATGAGCCATGATATCACGTACATGATATCATGGCCTACCTAAATTTCTATAAATAAGAGGTGGCTTTTCTTGTTCTAGGTAGTTAGACTTAGATCCTTAGCTAAAATCTTGTAGTTTTACCATTCCAGAGTTAGAATAATTTCCATGTGCCTGTAGTAGGAGTCTTAAAGTGAACAGATATTTATTTGAGCAAATTGTACCTAAGCACACATTTTTGTACGACAATAAAGACAAAATTTATGATAAACCTTGCAGCATTTGGATTAAGCTACATAGTAATTAATTATTTTTGAATGTTTAAATGCTTTCCTAGTTAATTTATCTCTCTCTCAACCCTTGACTCTCTTAGTTAAGTACACTCAGTACGACCGCTTCAAGCATGTGTGTAGCACTTGGTAACCTAGTAACCAGTAGCACTTGGTAATCCTAGTAGTGTTGCACTAGTTCAAGATGTGTGTGGCAAGTGGGAACGGATACTGATGTTAGGAACAATTAGGACTTAGTTAGTGAATATTTAATGAAAGTTAGTCACTTAGTTCTCCTTACCTTCCCCTATTAGCATAAGGCATTAAAAAGATAAAAGTTATAAAAATTAGGTACCTCAAGCTTACTTAACCATACAACTGTGACAATACAAGTAAGTTTGGGAAGATAATGATTGATTAACTCTGAGTGTTCCATTAAGGTGTGTAAGCACTTAGTCCTTGGAGTTCGACTAGATCGTGCGTAAAATGCTCATATTCATATGGTTGAGTGTAGGGGTCCCTCACCACTCATCATCAAGCCACAACATCAACTCTAATGAAGGCTCAATCTACAATTAAAAGAAGTATCCAAGTAAGAACTATTAAAATTGCTAGCAAATATTCCAAAGAAGGGGGGTAATGGTGAGTTTGCATTGACTTTTGGATGTTGAACATTGCTACATTCAAGGATCATTTTCCTCTGCCATTTTTTGATTAGGTTCTCAACACCATTGTAGGACAAGAATATTATAGCTTTTTGAATGAATACAATAGATACAATTAGATCTGCATTGCACTTGAGGACTAGGAGAAAATAATGTTCACTAGTTCATGGGGAATGTTTGCCTACAAACAGATGTCATTTGGTCTTTGTAATGCACTCATCACATTCCAAAGACTTGTGCTCAACATTTTCTAAAAACAAATTGGAAATGGTGTAGAAGTTTTTATGGATGATTTTTCAATGTATGGGATTGATTTTAATCAAGCACTAGACTAGTTGGAGCAAGTAATGAAGAGATGAGTTGAAACTAATATTAAGCTCAACTGGTAGAAAAGCCATCTCATGGTCCAAGAAGGCATAGTGTTGGGACATAAAAGCTCCTAGAAAGGTATATAGGTAGATCCTAAAAAGATTAGAGTCATATTGAAGATCACTCAAAGGTCATAAACAGTAAAAGATGTGAGATCATTCTTAGGCTACACATGATATTATAGAAGATTCATAGAAAATTTTTCAAAGATAGCAAAACTGCTCATGAAACTCATGAAGAAGGACCCACCATTTGAATGGATAGAGTTAAGTGAAAAGGCATTTGAAGCCCTAAAATAGAAACTAGTAGAGATGCCAATCCCTCAAGATTTGGATTAGTCTAGACCTTTTCACATCATGACCAATGCTTCCAACTATGCACTTTGTGTAGTATTGACATAATTAGATGGTCAAAATACACTATTAGTTGGAGCATCACTAGAGCACAATTAAACTACACCACAATAGAAAAGGAGCTACTAGCCATGGTGTATGAGCTTGAAAAGCTTAGACATTATGTGTGTTGATATCCAATCTATGTCCATACTAATCATAGTATCATCCAATTTCTTATGAACAAACTAGTAGTCAGTCTCAGAGTGATAAGATGGCTCATTATCTTATAAGAATTCGACATCATGATGATTGAAAAAAAGAGAATAGAAAATGTGCTTGCCAATCATTTATTAAGACTAAAAGAAAATTTCAAAGATTAAGCAAAATCTTTATTTGACTATCTCCCTGATGAAGATCTATTTACCAAAACAGTATAAGTTGTAATTGCAACAGGGAAGCCATTGACTGTAGAATATTTGACTTATCTATAAATAAAAGAGATTCCTACTAAATGGACTAGGAAACAACAAAAATAATTCCTTCACAAATTAAAATAATATATGGAAATAAATGGCAATCTGTACAAGATCTATGCAGATGGACTCATCAGATGATGTGTGTTACAATGTTAGCAATGAACAGTCTTACAAGATGCCCATGAAGGACAATGTGGTGGCCACTATGTGGGGCATAGAATGACACTCAAGTTGATGATGGTAGGCTACTTTTGGCCTACCTTGTTTAGAGATTACCATACTTTTTCATAATCTTCTGAGTGATTCCCAAGAGATGGAAGAGTTATAGCTAGATACAGAGAACCAAATTACTAGATATAGCCACTTGAACCTTTTGACATTTAGGGAATTAATTTTATGATACCCATATGATGAGTGGTGAGATACCCCTATACTCAACCATATGAATACGAGCGTAGCATGCGTGATCCAATTGAACTCCACAGACTAAGTGGCTACACACCCCATGGAACACTTAGGGTTAATCATTCATTGTCTTCCTAGACTTACTTGTAGTTGTTACGGTGTATGGTTAAGCAAGTTTGAAGTATATGATTTTTATAGTCTTTTATGTTTTTGTCTCCTATGTTAACAAGGTGAAGGGTTGAGAAACTAATTACTAACTCTAACTAATGAACTAAGTCTAAATTACCTAGCATCAGCATCCATTCCCACTTACCGTACATAGCTTGAACCGATGCAACCGTGGTTACCAAACACTAATCGTTGCTGGGATCACCATGCGTAACGCACGTGCGCGAAGTGGTCGTACTGAGGCACTTAACTAGGAGGAAAGGGTTGAGAAGGAAAACAATAAATAATAGGTAATAAATAACATGTAATAAAATCCTAATTAGCTTATTCCATCTACTGCAAGGTTTATCCAAGAAGCTCATATTTATTTCTATATACAAACTTGTGTTCAAGTACAATGTCTGTTCGAATAAAGATCCATTCACTTTAGGACTCCTACTATGGGCACATGGAAAATATTGTATCTCTAGAGTGATCAATCTGCCAAAGTTTCCCTACTGTCTAGCCTAGGATGAGGAAATAAGGGAGAGCTGCCTCTTATTTATAGATATGACGACGCACCGTGATATCGCGTACGCAATATCGCAGCCCATGGAATATTGCGTCCCATCATAGCCCCATGACTAAATGAAAACTCATCCTTGAGTTCATTATAATAATATCGGGAAGGTATGAGATTATTGACTCAAAGGAAACTAATGAGATGACATGTGAATGGATCATCATTACAAGACACAACAAAACTGGTGTTCATAACAACAAGGGTAAACACCTTATTACATTGACATTAGGCCTCATTTGGCAGCTGAGAAAGAGAGAGAGAGAAAGAATTTTTGCTGCTTCCAACGCCAAGATTGCACCTTTTGTTGTCCATCCATAAGCACATCATTGATCTTGCTCCTTGCATAGCTACTTCAGCATTGCTCCATTCCAAGTGTTCCCTCTAGATCAAGTCCGTTATTGCATGATCGCCATCCGCACACACAACACAGTCTTATATTAGCAAGGGTAGATGAATTTCAATGTGGGTAATACCTTGCTTCAGTGTAAGTCCATTGGCTAAGGTGTGGTATGGCTGATTGCAGGTTTGGGGATATAATAAGGATGACTACCGAAGGTGTAGGGGCTAGGAGAAAATCGAAAAAATCAGGCCCCGTACCCCCATGACTAATTGTGAACCTCTAATAGCGATAGAATGGAGAAAGAATAAGAACAAGAATGATGGATAAAAAGAGAATGGTAACGTCGATAAAGTGGATGTCAAGATGGAAATGAACAAAAAAAATTAATTACAAAATGTTAAGGGAAAGAATTTCATTGGTGCACCAAATAGGAATGTTAGTCGGTCCTCCCCAAAGCAGGCTCATGCCCTTAATACCCTGACAAACCCACATTCAAAGAGTCTGTAGGCTCTGGGAATGTCTTTTAGAACAAGAGTTAAAGTCTTAACTGTAAGAATTTACCCAAAAAAATAATGCATCAATCAAAATATACACTAATGATACAACTGGCAATGAGGTGAACAGTGGAGAGAAGGATGGAGTGAAGAGAATGGAGTGGAATCCCAAGAACAAGATGGTGTACAACCCCTTGTGTATTTCATGATTAATGTGACTTGGCAAATCTCATTCCAACTCTGGCCTTAAACCAACCACATCCAGTGACTCCGCATCAACTCACTTGGCCAAACCATCCACTTGAGTAACAAGAATGCATCTCCAAAGAGCCACCACCATTCCTAGGAAACAAATGAGGAGAGAATGGGAAGTGAGAAGGGCCTTAGTTAGAGGGAACATTTTTGGTTCCATTACCAGTGCTTGTAGCCCAAGTTTATTTTGTCTAAGGGGTGTGCTTTGAATTCTCACTTTCTTTGTTTTCTTTTCTTTTCTTTTTCTTGTTGTTTATTTTTTTTTGTTTTCTATTTTTATGCATGAGAACCACACCATGCAAAGACTTCTTATTTTTATTGTCTCAGCTTCCAATAATTGGGTAACATCAGAACGGCAAGAAAAATTAAGAAGAAAACATCCAAGCACCCAAGAGAATGGCCAACACTATTCATCAAGTTCCCTTGAAGTCACACCCTTTTCAAACCTTGAGTCTTTCCTTAGTTTGAGAAGTACCCAGTCACCGATTCGTTAGAGTTCTTATTAGACAGGGACTGTACACTTCCAAGCCAAGAGAGACCATAGACTTTGTGAATAGATGGATGAAGTGGACTCATTGCCTGCCATATCAAAAGAACATACCTTAGTGTCAACATTGTAACTTAAAAGTAAAAACCAAACATTAGCAATCAATGAAAAAATAGTTCATACCATCATGGAGAATACTTATTGGGTGATAAACTTACAGGATGGGTAACACACACACACACACACACATACACACAAAAATTGGAAAAGTATAACGATGTTGTAAAACAAAAACAAGAAAAGTTAAAGAAATTTGTAAAACAAAAACATGTAAAACAAAAATGTGTAAAACAAAAATGTGTGAAACAAAAATGTGTAATACAAAAATGTGTAAAACAAAAACTAAAAAGAACTAAGGGCCTCTAATGATTAGCATAGGTGGCCATCTCCCCCATGACTAAATGGAAAGGGAGAGATCCAAAATAATGAGCACCTATTTGAATTTCGTAAAAGTGCCCAACTTCTCCCCATTGATGTTCTTAGATTAAGGGGTGGAAGTTGGTGATGCTCATATTCCAATGTGTCTATGCCTTCGTTGTTAGCATGAATTTTCTCAGTTCGTTCCATGCATATTAATTTTCTCTTCCTAGTAGCTATCAACCACAGGGTGTCTACAACTGGTGTGGTTGCTACATACAAGCATCTTTGAATTTGTATTTCCTGGGCATACCGATTACATGAAAGAGATGTTGAACATTCTTCCATGTCATCACCCTCTGAGTCACTGTATGTGATGCACAAAAATTTATTCTTCTCAATATTTCCATAAACGTTTATCTTAGATATCTACAGGGAAAGATTACGGATCCCTAGGTACGCATCTACTGTACTCAGCCATGGCCTTCCATTATAATTAGGAAGCCCCTGTTGTTACTGTTAACTTCAATTACCAGAAAGTTAACTGGGTATGATCACCCATACATAGTGGTAATGATTTCCTCCACCAATCCCAAGGGAATGGTGATGGACTGGTCAGCCAGCGCTAGTTGAATGTTTCTCTTCTTAAGTTGGGGCAGGTTCCAGGCTTGATACATTTCTCATGAAATTAAGTTGACTCTGGAACCTGAGTCAAGAAGAGCCTTATGTGGTTCATTCCCAATGATTTGTAAATAAATTAGGGGACTCCCAAGGTTAGATAGTTTCCTGGGAAGGTGGCCTACCTTGATCCAGTCGATTACAGGAATGCATTAACATAACTGTATGCATACAACTCTATTGTTGGACTGAAGGGTGCTCTGAAGTTTTGGATGGTGGAGGAGTGTACATGGGCTCAACCAATTGTTGTTGTGAGAGTTTGTCTAGGCTTCTAGTTCTGAAGAAAGGTATTTTCTTTTTATAGTTGTCAGAAACAGCAGTAGATTGAATATTAACAACTCTCGCAATGTTACATTGCTGTGGTTGAGTAGGGAGTTCCCCTTGCATTGTTGGAGCAGGTTGTATGGGAACTACAGGTGGAAGAGGTGTAGATGAAGTTGGAGGATGGGATGAATATGGGATATCTCCCGAAGGAGGAGTCCTCCTAAAGTACTCCCGAACTTAGTAGTGACGTTAGGGAGTTGTGTGATCCATAGAGTCACTTGCAGAAATCGGCTGCTGGACATAATAACTGTAAGGATCATGCTACTGGTAAGGGTACTGTTGTGTCAGTGGTGGCATCCCCCATGACTGTGGGTATTACCATTGCTGATGCTATCTGATGGGTTGTGGTGGAGTTCCACTTGGATAGTACATTAGTGGTTGGTGGAACTACCTTGGGTTACCTTGTGGATAAGGTAACCTTTGAGGTGTTTGTCATTGGTTGAGTCTCGGATTAAGTGCATACACCCTAGACTCCTATAGATGTGAGATAATTGGACAACATCTCTTAGGATGGTCATATTGGCAGATCTCACATCCAGCGTCATTGTCTGTGTCTAAATCCACAACTTCATTGGAGATAGAAATTTTCCCCTTACCCTTGTTATGTGCAGAGCCTGAATTTCTCCACTTTGTCTTACCTTTGTCACTACTTCATTCCTCCTTAGACTCTTCTATGATTTTTAAGACACTCTCAAGTCTGGAGTCTAAAGAATCCCACAATTGTCCTACCTTAGCTAATACTTCAGTTGTTAGTTTTTGAATCGGTAAGGTTTTTTGGTTCACCAACTCTTCGAGTGGTGACTCATCCTCCTCATCAAAAAATCTTACTCCCTTCTTTCAAAGGGAGGGATTGCGGTTGTATTCTTCTGCACTTTCCCTCTTTCGTAGCTCACCTTCTTCTTTTGCTACTTGTTCCAACAAGTGATGTACTTCATGGGCTCTAAGTTGTGATAGTCTCCCTTGGGCATAAGTCCCAAGGGTTCTTCTAGTTTCATGCCTTAGCCCATCCACGATGTGGCGAAGTTGATCCCACTGAGTGTATCCATGGCCCGGGCAATGATGTAACAATGTGTAGTAGCAGGTCATGGTAGCATCCAAGGGTTCATGATTACCTTGTTTCTAGCCTTGGATCTGCTTACGCAAATTAGACACTCTAGAGTACGTTTCATACTTATCGTTGAAGAGTTCTAGCATCGTACTCCACCTCCTGATGGTTTCTGGTTCTAAGGACCAATACCAACTCTCTGCTTCTTTAGTGAGTGTCCTGGGAAACAACTTAAGTTTTTGCCACTTGTTTTCTATGTTCTGCAAGGCGTAGGCATCGTGGAATGCCTGTAAATGATGTTGCGAATTTGAGTTGTATCCCCCTTCAAAGCGTGGGATATTATTCATGTCTCAACATTTGATCCGACTATCATTTTGATGCCTTGTTGGAATCCTAATTGCCTCCATTATGTCGAGCATACTTCGAGTTGCAAGTAGGGGCTCGTCATGATCATCTCTTCCATGACACCTATGATGTCTGCGTTGTTCCCTACTCTCCTTTAGGTCTTGCCCTTGTCCTCTCTCTCGACTTTCTCGTCAAGGTCTCTTGTTTTGTCTACCCCTATCCTCACCGTTATGTTCATGGTGGCTACGCCCAGATGTGGAAGGAGAGGGTGAGTGACGAGATGAAGGAGAAGAAGAAGGGGAACGATTGCCATGATGATGCTTCTTACCTTCTCTTTAGCTACTACAGCCCTGATCATGGTGATGATCTAAGTGCCCATCCTTAGTATGAGTTGTTGTTCCCTCTATGAACAGTTGGCGTTCATGGGGATTAGAACCAATGTTATGTATCGTTGATCATAGGTTCTAATACCCAACCTCCTCACCATCATTAGGAGGGGGAACATCATTTGTTAGAGAACCCATTATAATGGGTTCCTCATCTCCTATTCGCTATGGACGTGTGGACCTTTTTCCCTCATCAGTGTATGTTCGCTCTCCTGCCTTGAGTCCCTGATATGTTGTGCTTCTGTGGGATGATAATCCCTCATGTCAAAGTCTTCCACAATGTATTCAGCATATAATTCTATCATGCCAATCTATGCCAAAGCACGGAAGAGCATGTTAGGGATTGATCGATCTGGGGGTAACACAATGTTACCTTGCAAATCTCTCCATCATAGCTGTTTAGCTTGATGGAGGATAAAGGTAAAGTTTGGAATATACTCATCAGGATGAGTATAGACTTTCTAGTATTGTTTAGGACTTGGCTGATTTTGGCTATGTGTTTTTGATTGCCGACTATTTTGTGTATTATCCCTAGGTGGTGAGTTGCTTTTGTTAGAAGAAGACATTGTTATTTATCTATGTGCTAATTACTGTTATATAAATTTTTGTTTAATTAACCTGAAGGTTCATTTAGGTTCCCAATGATGTGAGTGATATCCTATGTTCTATTCGACGCACAAACACTAAGTCCCCGGCAACGGCGCCAATGATGAGTGGCGAGATACCCCTACACTCAACCATATAAATACAAGCGTAGCACACGCAATCTGGTCGAAACCCGCAGACTAAGTGGCTACACGCCTCATGGAACACTTAGGGTTAATCATTCATTGTCTTCCCAGACTTACTTGTAGTTGTCACGATGTATGGTTAAGCAAGTTTGAGGTATATGATTTTTATAGTCTTTTATGTTTTTGTCTCCTATGCTAACAAGGTGAAGGGTTGTGAAACTAATTACTAACTCTAACTAATGAACTAAGTCTAAATTACCTAGCATAAGCATCCGTTCCCACTTATTGTACATACCCTGAACCGATGCAACCGTGGTTACCAAATGCTAATCGTTGCTGGGATCACCACGTGTAAAGCACGTGCTCGAAGTGGTCATACTGAGGCACTTAACTAGGAGGAAAGAATTGAGAAGGAAAATAGTAAATAATAGGTAATAAAATCCTAATTAGCCTATTCCATGTACTGCAAGGTTTATCCAAGAAGCTCGTCTTTATTTCCGTACACAAACCTGTATTTAGGTACAATGTCTACTTGAATAAAGATCCGTTCATGTTAGGACTCCTACTGCGGGCACATGGAAAATATTCTATCTCTGGAGTGGTCAATCTGCCAGAGTTTCCCTACTGTCTAGCCTAGGATGAGAAAATAAGGGAGAGCTGCCTCTTATTTATAAATATGACGATGCACAGCGATATCACGTACGCAATATCGCAGGGGAAGACGCGACATCCCGTGCACGATATCTGGAGGGATACGCGATATCGCGGCCCATGCGATATCACATCCCATCACCATAACACTGATGTTGAATGGAAAAGGATACATAATTGTGATTGTGGATTACTGTACAAAGTGGAAAAAGGCAGTTGAAGTAAAAGATTGTACAACAAAGATAGCCACCAAATTTTTCCAACAGCATTTGGTGAATAGATTTGGAGTACCATGAATGCTCATATCAGACAAGAGGACTCACTTCACTGGTGCTACATTGAAAAATCTAATGTAACAACTTGGGATAAACCATAAGCTAACAACAACATATCATTCCCAAGCAAATGGTCAAGCCAATGTTACTAATCAGGAAATTACTAGAATAGTTAATAGGTTTAGAAAGGACTGGAGTACTAAATTGAATGATGCTCTATGGGCCTATAGGACATCTTGGAAACTGCCTATAGGGTACTCATGATATGAGTTAGTTTACGATAAGTTTCCAATGCTCTTGCTCCAAGTAGAGCTCCACACTCTAGCTACTACTACTAGTGAACTTAATATTAACTTGAGCTTAGCCCAATGAGAACACCTCATGAATCTAAACCTTCTAGATGAGAATAGGTTGGTAGCACTTATGAGTAATGAAGTTCATAAGCATTACTCCAAACTTAGGCATGATACACAAATACAACATGTAGCTATATAACCAAGTAATAAAGTCCTCTACTATAATTCTAATCATTTACCCCAAAGAGGTAAATTCCAGACACTTTGGGAGGGACCATACATTGTTCAAGCCACTTATCCATTTGGTGCCTTACATATTTACAACCCATCCTATTGACATAAGCTCATTCTTATCAATATCCAATAAGTCAAACCTTATTATGAATATTCCAAGGATTCTACCCAATCTACCCAATAGTCTTCTACCTATTCGATCTTTCATTTAAATGATCCTAATGATAGTCATGGGGGTGTCAATCTAGAATGGTAGGTACTCCACTAAATTTTTCATTTTCTTTTCATTTTTCACATTCTTTGATATTTTCTTATTCTTTTATACTTTTTCATTTCTTAAATTTTTGATATTCTTTTACATTTTTTAATTCTTTAATAAATTTTCATTCTTTCATCCTTTTCTAATTTTTACTATCTTTATCATACTTTTCTTTCATAACCTTTGTAAATAATTTTTAGTGCTAATAAAACACATTAAGAATAAGGCAAGATGTAGTCCAATAATGTGAAGATTTTTCTATGTTATCAAATCATAAGGAATTGATTATTTGAACAATAAAATCACAACATTCATCAATTCATCCATTAACAAGAGGATCTTACCATGACCATAATGATATTCTTTCCATCATAAAACTAAGAATAAATTTGTGATCATTATGCCTAGATTGAAAAGAGAAGAACCAAGTGGGAATGTAAAGTGTGTGACATCAAGGAGATTTGTGGACTCTCCCAAATCACTTTTGTTAGTTTTATCACATTGCTTAGGATGTATTATATCTTTGTAGATCTAAAGAAAAATGGAAGTAAAAGTAAAATAATTGCTACCTTACCATGTCACTGGAAAGACATGTTATCCATGCTTGAAGGTAGTCCTTTGGTAAGGTTAACACAGATAAAAATCAAACTCATGAATAGAATAAATTTCTAGGGTTCCCATTGGAAAGACATGTAACCCATGCCTGAAGGTAGGTAGCTTTTAAAAAAATTTAATAAATAAATAAATAAAATGTGCAATGAATACACTCCTCCCTTGGACAATATGCCAAGTAACAATACTCCTTGTAACAATGGTAGTCTTATAGTCGTAATTCCAAGAGAAAAAATAATGTGATGTCACTAGAATGTGGTTTGGACTTGATTTGAATGTTGGAAGAAAGGCTAGTGATTACTTTAACCACTAATAGAACACAAGAATTCATAATGCCTATGGTAAGATACCTCACGTCCCAATTACTGCAATCCCTTCTAAATCCATTGCATCTCACTGTATGAATAATCATAGCTTGTGGTTTTGTGTAACGTAGTGTAATTTTTCTAACTTGATGATACTAACATGTGTGTTTCACTAAATAGGTATGCATTACATTAAACTCCTTGAGTGCCTAAGGACACTTTTAGGTGTGGTTATACAAGGGCATTAAGAATTGGAGCCTACTTTGGGGAGAAGCCACTTGTATAATTGTGGTATCTTATACCTGCCAAGCAATTCTACATCATCTTAAGCCTTCCAACAATAATAAATGTTAATAAAAACTTCCTTTATCATTCAAACCATCCATTCAAATAACATGAACTTATTACCTATCTCATCCATCTTATCACAACTCCATAAACTTTCATAGCCCAATATTCCTTCTTCATAAACTTTCTATGCCAAATTTTCAAATAATACGCATCATTCCTAGTCCAAGATCTTCTAAATGTGTTTCATACCTTCTAGATACTCAAAAGGACTTATTTTTATTCCTTAATTATCAATAAAAAATGTGTAAATTTAGACTTAGAGCTCCTTTGAGCCTACAAAACCTATATACACACAGGGGACTTAGTTGAATTTTCATTTTTCACTTTTACAACTAAGAGAGTTTTTGCCAATTTTTTTTAATTAGAGATCTAATCTTTTCCCAAACCAAAACTTAGAGGTGATTCAAGGAAAAGAAGGTAGGGAAGCTTACACTTCCATTTCCTTACCTAATTAGGAAGCTGTGCAAATGTGTTGGAATCCTAGGGTATAGTAATGATGTCCTCATAAAGGCTCAAAATGACTCATATGTTAAAATGGTCAAGCTAGCACCACAAAAGAAAGATTAGGTGGAGGAATAAACAAAAGCTAGGGAAACCACATAAACTATTAAACAAAAACAACAAGTGGGACCCAGTGGTTAGCAACAAGAGTAGTAGCAACAAGAATAGCAGTAATAGAAAGTCCTACCACCACTGCATAGGGCTACAAACCATTAATGATTCATCTACAATAGATTGCAAAGATTATCAGTTGGAGAATGTGTGAGGAGGCCAAACTCTATATAGTTATCAATGATGCCATATAGCCCATAGTTTTCACATATCTTGCAAGTGGACAGCTATCTTTGTATTCAAGGGAAGGGTCCTAATGATCAGAACAAATTTTTAGAAATGTTGCATTGTTCCCAGTGGTGCTTAAAATCAAAGAAGAAGCCATAGTTGTGATTATGTAGTAGAAGCCATAAAAGTGATCATATATTACATTAAGGAATCCTTTAACATACCTTTTTTGCCACCAGTAGATCTAACTAGAGTTAGAGATGCTCAGATGTTAGTTGGTATCTCAATGACTCCTATTGATCATGACAATGTGCTAGATCAATTGGTATAGACTGGGCAAGTAATAACAACTCTTTTCAACATATCAAGTGATGTCACTATAGTGCATTTAGAACTAATGCAACCAAGGGTAAGCTAGTAATGGTAGAGACTAGGTTGGAGCATTCAAAAGTTGAAATCCTTAGACTATAGAAAGAGCTCATGACCTTGAGGACAGAACACAAAGATCCTACTTAATTCATTATGCTTGACCAGCTAGAGCAATTCAAAACAAAATAAATGAATTTCCATCTAGAGAAAAACCAATAAATGGATAATGAAAAGAAGAAAGTGATGTGGAATGCCTCTGTAGTAGAAGCACAAGCATACGCACATGCTAAGGCACTTACCATAACATAAGAAGAGAATAAACAGTTCATTGAAGATAACACTAGGTTAACCAACATTGAGAAGTAGAAAAATTTCCTAGAAGAAAGCATTCATTACTTGAGAGAACAATTGATAAGGATTAACCAAGACATCAGCCACTTAGTAAGAGAAAATAGAATCCTCTTAACAAAGGAGGTATGTGCAATTAGGAAAAAATTAGCTATTGAGATCAACATGTGGCAAAATGAAGCTAAGAAGCATGAAAGGGTCAAGAAATACTTCTATGACCAAACAAGGATGTATAAGTAAATTAATGAGAAGGAGATCCTAATGGTAAAGATTCCAATCAATATCAGTGCAGAATTTAGACTGGCAACCCATCTTGGACAATTATGCTCACATCCACTAAGAGGAAGTCAAAAACAAAGACCTATAGAGAGAAGATTTACAAAAAATACATGGGCTTAGCTAACCTTCGCTATGCTAACTTGGCCATGTTAATAGCAGGTAGGCCCCAAAACAAGCTTGAACAACAAGTAGCAACCATGTATGCATTGTACGAAAAGGAGTTTGTAGATTAGAAAGATGTTCTATAGAAACTTTAGGTGGTCACAACTCTAAACTAGAAGTAGTTAAGGCTAGTTACCAAGGGCAAAAAGATGTTGCAGTGAACTTGGCTAGGTGATTGTATGATTATCATGAGTTATGAGCCAAGACCAAGATGTTTGAAGAAGAGAGGAGATAGTTTGCAACATGGTACATGAAGGCTAACTAGATGTTTCTACAGCTACCATGTCCATGGGATGTACCAAATCCATCACATATTGCACAAAAAGCATGGATGGTACATGGCCTAGGAACGTAGGAGGAGAAACTTCAAGTACTCCTAAACAAATATAAATTTCAGTAGCCTGACAACAAGGGGAAGTAACCAATGGAGGAGCCACCACCACCAGGAACTACATAGGCTACATTAATCCTAATCCAGTTTTGTTTTTTGTCAAAGTTTATCCTGTCATGTCTTGTTGCATTTTTGTAAAAACACCATTGTGGCATAAAGTTTCATGTAATTTTACCTCCCAATTTTGTAAGAATCTCTATCCTCATTTTGTTTTCACTTAAGGATGAGTTTTTAGTTAGTCATGGGGCTATGATAAATCAAAATTTGACAAACTATGATATTAGATATATGATATCAATGCTTTGATATTGTAGACCTAGCTACATTATCATAGATGTGATATCGTGGGATGCATGCCAACCTATAAATACAATACTTAGATATAGGGATCCACATATTTTCATTCCATAGTAGTGTAACTTTTATAGTTTGTTTTTGTGAGTTAGTCTTTAGTACTTAGCAATGTGAATGCCCACAATGTAGTGTGACATAGTGTACAGAATCTTTATTTGAGAATCTTGTACTTGGACACAAGTGTGACTAGCAATAAAGATTGAGCTATTTTATACTATTACAATATTTTCCCAATTTACAGTTTTACTTAGAATAATGTTTACTATTTTCTTAATTAATGTTTACTTTTCCATGCACTTACCATTACTGTTGTGCAGAGGGATGAGTACAACTAATCTCGATCACTTAAGTGTAATTTCTTGATAACCTAGTAGTGCTATCACTTGGTTCACCTAATAGTGAAGTACTTGTTAATCCTAGTATTAGTTACACAAAGCCCAAGTTGTGTATTGAAG
This sequence comes from Gnetum montanum, assembly GCA_015680685.1. NCBI lineage: Eukaryota > Viridiplantae > Streptophyta > Gnetopsida > Gnetales > Gnetaceae > Gnetum > Gnetum montanum. Next base: position 377,142 of record MNCI01034797.1, on the reverse strand, counting down.
GTCAAGACCAGATACTCATCACCTTAGGATATAAAGATTTGTTTACTATCTTAGTTAGACTTCAACTTAGAAACTCTTTTCACTTCACCATGTTCACTAGGAGAGAGATGGTCAAACAATATCAACATATCATATACTTTACTATGAGCTAAACTAGACTTCACTAGCTCGACATGAAAAGACAATGGTCTTGAACTTAAACTAATTACTAGCTTAATCACATTACCTTGTTCATGGATTACAATCTAATCGCATGTCAAACACTTGCGACTTGTATGGTTGAATGTTGGATTACTTTACCACTCATTAACAATTAACATATAGCTAGCACCACATTTAGAAAGTATCCTAGATGGTCCCCAAAGATCAAAATGTATATCATCAAGTATCCCCTTTGTGTTGTGAATGCCTTTGCTAAAACTAACTCTCTTCTACTTTCCAAAAATGTAGTGCTCACAAAAATTCATTTTACTAATGATCTATCCATCAAGAATTTCTCTTTTGCTTAGATTAACCATTCCATTCTCACTCATATGTCCAAGACGCATATGCCATAGTCTAGTAACATCACCATTTAATAAGGAAGGGGTAGTCATAGCTGCATCACCTATAATCGTAGAACCTTGCAAGACATATAGCTTGGCAAACTTTTTCTGCCCTTTCAATTACAATAAGAGCACCTTTGCTAACCATTAGGACTCCACCTTCACTAGTGTACTTGTACCCATTTGAATCAAGTATACTCAAAGAAATAAGATTACGCTTTAGATCTAGGACATGTCTCACACCACCAAGTATCTTGATAATGCTATTAAACATTTTAATTTTTACTATTCTAATACTAGCTATCTTACAAGAGGCATTATTTCCCATTGTCACAACACCCTTAGACACTATTTTATATGTTGAGAATTAGTCCTGATTAGGACATATATGAAATGTGTATGCTGAATCAAGAATCCAATCCTCACAACGTTTGGATCTACCTTCAAAAATAACTAGCACTTCTCCATCACTATATGCATCTTCAGCAACACTAGCTTCACTAGAATTTTTTGGTTATTTTCCCTTTTGATTAGCATTAGCTTTATTTTTCATATTATATAACTTGTAGCATTCAAATTTGATGTGCCCCTTCTTCTTGGAGTAATTATAGGTTTTGTCTCTATGTTTAGATTTTGATTTACCCTTCTCAGCACCACTAGAATTCCTTTCCTATGTCCTCCCTCTAATAACAAGGCCCTCTGCTTGAGTCTCTGATCCAACCACAAGTTGTTTCATTTTCTCCTTAGAGAAAAAAGCATCATAAACTTCATCTAGAGTAAGAGTATCACCATTATACAGTATAGTATCTTTGAAATTTGTATATGAAGAAGGTAGCAAACACAATAGGATCAACCCTAAATCTTCTTCATCATACTTAACCTCCATATTCTCTAGATTAGAGATAATTTCCTTAAAAATAGTTAAGTGATCTTTAATAGATGTACCTTCTAAGATACAATGAGAATATAATTGCTACTTTAGGTGCAACTTGTTAGTTAGGCTTTTCTTCATACACAATTACTCCAATTTTAACCATAATGCAGTAGTAGTTTTCTCCTTCAAAACATCCTATAGAATTTGATTTGATAGATGAAGATGAATTTGAGATATGACCTTTCAATCCATACATTGTTTTTCCTTTGGTGTCTAAGATGAGGGTATCTTCTCAAACCCTAATAGTGCATTGTCCAAATCCATTTGCACAAGCATAGCCTACATCTTGACCTACCATAGCCAAAATCTAGTGTTGCAATCCAAAAGTAGAATATCAAATTTCATAGTTGTCATCATCAAGATCAAACCAATCAACTTCAATACCAATTTGTAGGAAAAATAATATATCAAAAAAATAACAAACGTGATAGGCAATAGAAATAAAAATAATAACACTTAGAATTAACATGAAAAACTCAAAATCGAGAAAAAACTATAAGCAGGTATAGAGAGAAATTCATTAGATCAAAGATGAGTACAAAGGGGAGTGTTTAGGATGACAACCAAAACATATACAATAAACCCTAGGCCCAATATGAAAAAGAAAAATGGTCTAAACAAAAGAAGTCCATACTATTGGGGATTAGGGCCAAACCAAAAATAGAATTTGGGTCACCTAATTGTAATCTAACACTTTTAAATGTAGTAATACATATCCTTCATTATTATATTAGATGATAATCCAACTTAAATTTGATTTAGTTTGAAAAACAAAGTAAAGAGGAATCTATTTTAGCTTGGAATATTTAAAAAAAGTCCTATCATGTTACTGTTGAACCATTTTTATGAGTATCTTGTATAGGGTCTTGCTCTAGCAAATAAATATAAGAAACACAAAAAGAAATTTATAATCTTTTTTTCATTGTGAAATTCAAAGTGAAGAGACAAGCACAATATGATATTATTATTGAGATCAACTTTACCATGGTAGCATGGGGTCATAAATCAATAAGTTTTCCTCTAGGATATAGTTTTCATGATTTCATGGTCATTACTTCCTTAAGTAACATTTAAACTTCAAAAACCTTAAACTTCCAAAACATGTTTACTAAACTGCAAGTTTGGTTTAAATTTTTGATGCTTTAAGTCATGATGAAGTTTAGATTTTTTATGTCCTTTTAAAATTTCAACATTAAAAGTTTCAACGTCTTACATCATTTTAAAGTGTTGATGCATTACATCATTTCCAGAGTCCTTACGTCATGCAACAAGGCTTTCCAACATTAGCAAGAATGGAACCATTTATTTTGAGTGAAATAGAGATAGCCAAGTGACTTGTTTAAGAGAGATACCTGAGTTGGAATGTGCCTTGTAATTTGTTTCTATGCAGTGTGATGGCTTCAATCAACATAAGATTTGCAATTCAAGGAAGAATGTTGCTACTAAATACATTATCGAAATGAAAAATTATTGCAAAAGATGATAAATTTCATACACTTAGAGGCATGTTGCTAGAAATGATGTTGTAAGATAGATCCAAATTTTGAAGATTTGGAAAGGAGCTTCCAAACTTAAGCTACTCACTCCACTGATAAAGTCCATACAACCCATATTCAAACATGTGAGTTGAGTGCAGAGTATCCCCAGCCACGATGGTGGCATTCCTAGCAATCTATTACCAGTTTATTGAAGGGCTTGGAATTGGGGGAGATTCTGACATGACTCTATAAAGTTACCACTAAATTCATTGGTATTTAAACCCAAATATTGTAATTTATTAAAGTTGCTAATCCAAGTAGGATGACAATCTTGAAAATTGTTCAGGGTTAAATCTAAATGTGTAAGACTTGTGAGGTTGGTTAAACAAGGTGAAATGGTTCCTATGAGATTGTTTCCTTGGAAATACCATACCATTAGATAGTAGAGACTCACAAATGAGCAAGGAATGATACCTATTAAATAATTATCTTCAAAATTTAGAAAAGTCATGAAGGAAGAAGATAGATTACCCAACTAAGTAGGAATGACACTGTGAATGTTGTTCTTAGCAAGCTCAAGAAATCCTAGACTTCGAAATGCTCCCAACTAGGAAGGGATATGTCCATCCAAATGATTTTGGTTAACATTGAATAGAGTGAATCCATTAATTCTAACAAGAGACCTAGGAATCTTACCACTTAAAGAATTTACATAGAGATAAATAAATTACAGAGAAGAAAGGTTTTTCAACTAAAACAGAATTTGACCTTCAAATTCAGTCATGCATAGATTTAATGTTTTGAGCCTACACAATGCGCTAAGGGATAGTGGGATTGTACCAGAGAAAGAGGAGTTGTAAATGTCAAGGCATAGATCCTCCATCAAACATATTTTTATAATTAGAATCTAGAACTTCCATAGGAAGTTCATCATCTCCATCATCCATAGATCCTCCATAGTCTCACATTAGATGAGGGTCCATTTTGTAATCTTGAGAAGCTTGAGATAATAACCTAATATTTGACTGAACAAAAACTAAATCTTAAACCTTTGTAGTGATATTTTGTTGCATTTTGTTGAGTGAATAAATGGATATTCACTATAATTTCATTCACATGCTGATGCACTGGAAACCTATAATATAGAAATGAATTATATTAAAAACTTAATAAGAGGATTTTGCCGAGAAATCTTCATTACATAGGCATGAGGATTCTGATCCTCCATAATCAATAAGAGTAAGAAAAAAATGTTATTAAAAATAAGATGGAAATATGACACTTTTAGCTCAAATAAAGAAAACAACAAAAATTTTGAGACCTTAGAGCATTAGGGATATTTTTCATCTATTTTGAGTTGGTCAATTAAATTAGGAGACAAAAGAATTTTCTTTGTTCTTGGAAAGAGGCTATTGAGAATCTTTAGCTATAAAATAATGTAGGCACTCCCATAAAAAAATGACAAAATTTCAAATGTTGATTGTAGTGCATTATGCCAAATCCTTCAAACAGTTTAGAAACTTTAGAAGTTTTGTTTGGAGTAGTCATATGGAGGGGAAAGAAAACTTTAGAATAGTTCAACCAAAATACAATTTGTCTATCTCCATTAAGTTAAATTCTTAGTCTTTTTTTTAGATTTTTATGTAAATAAAACTGTCAAAACAATGAATTAAAATGCCTAGAAAATAACATAAACAACCATTAATGAAAGTCTACATTAAAAAGAACATAGAAAAGAAAAAAGTTTTAAAATGATTTTCAAGTTGTTAAAATTTTTATTTAGAACTTTAACTCAAATAATATGTTATCTAAGTATTAGCCTATATATTAAGTAGATAATGAGTTTTACTATATCTTAAAATCATTACAACATCAAATAAGGAGATTCATTAATATGTAGAAAAAGAGGTAGCAAACATAAATAAAGGAAAGATTTTGAAACAATGTTATTAAATATTTAGTTCACAAAAAATGTTTATAAATATCTTTCAAGTAAAATTTGAAAATAAAAACTTACTTGAGATAAAACATGAATTACTACCTCCTTTAGTAATGGAGTTTGAGTTCTATATTGATTCCAAAATGTAAGAGCATCTAATGTTTCATGATCATATGCACAATTAGGATGTGCAAAATCTCCTTCTGATTTGATATAAATGTCATATTCTTTCTTTATCTTTGCATGATCTTCTCTACTTGAAAAACATTGATCAATATAAGTTTTCCAACCTTTGTTAACTTTCTCATTTATCCATAGCCTTTTATGAAACCATTTTAGATTAAGAAGAAACCCAATAGAATGAAGAGGAGAATGAAGCATCTTCTATCTCCTTTCACTACATTCCCATACTAAATCCTTTGTATGCTAATCAAAATAAAATGAATCATTTTGTAAAATTTAAAGCAATGACTCTTTCATTTGATTCATTTTTTTTTAAAAAATTTCCCATCGATGGGGAATTAATATTACAAAATCTCAAAACCTCATATATGGGATAAAAAGTTTTTAAAGTAGCTTCAACTTTTTTCTAAAATAATTTTCCCTACCTCCAACAATAAGATCAACAATTTCTTTACATAAAGTTGAAATAATACTTGAAGAAATTTTCCACCTTTCCCACTCTACTAAAATTACCATTTCCCTAAGAAGCTATTTTACTTTAAAGAGATGTTCAATCATAATAATTGTGAGGAAATCATAGTTTCTGCATATTTTAATAATTGTAAAGAAGAGTACTTTCTATAGATGGCTTGGGACAATAAATGATTAGTGATAAATTGCTAATTTTTTTTTACCATTTGCTACAACTTTAGATATCTAATCAACACCAACATGAATATCTTTTAATAAGAGATTCAAGCAATGTGTTGCATAAGGAGTCTATAATATCTATTGCCAACACATTATTTGAATCACTATCTTTATAATTTACACAATATTATCTCTCCTTGTTGTATTTATAGCCTCACAAACTAATCCCATTAAATAAGCAACATTTTTAACATTTCATGAAGTGTCATGTGACTTGATAAAAATAACATCTTTTGGAGATGATGCAAGGATATTAATAAGTGACTTGTTGGTAATATATATCCACTTGTATGATAGAATAGAAATTCTTGTAATATCCCAACTATCCTTTATGCCTCTTAAATTTGCTTCAACTTGAACTTTCTCTTTAATGAAAAGTGTTGTTCTAATTTTTTCATAACTAGGTGGCACATACCCTTTTGAAGTAGAATTTATTATCTATATAGTTTGGTTAAAAAAAGGAGACCTAGCAATGTTAAAATACATGTCACATGCATAGAAAAGTCTTGCTATAGCTACATCCACATTTTTTATATTTGAAGAATCAAACATTCTTTCTAAATTAGTATTTGGCATTGAATTATTAACATTTGTATGTTCATTTGTCATCTTGGTGATGGACATGGCATTAAAATGTTTGAATTGCTTAATGAGATTTTCTTTTTTAAAATTTGGAATTCTTTTACACACCAGAATTTGCTCTTTCTTCCCAATTCCAAGTAAGTAATATCTCACGCATGTAACAAAACTACTTCTCTTTATGTTGTAATACGGACAAATCCATGATTTGCTTCCTGAGCTACTATACTTACCTCTAGAATATTGTCCTTTAACATTCACTATAGTCCATAGCCTTTTTTGAAAATCTCTTTTCAATGATTATTATTCTAATTTTTCTCCATGCCCTTCTTGTTCTTTGAAAAGAAAATCTTCTTCAAATGACATTGATCCTATAGGTTTGTTATAAAAATTTAGAATATTATTCACAAAGAAGATTGAAACAAAACATAAAATAAACTAACAAAAATAACAATAAAGAAATAAAAAAAGGAAAAATATATGGATAGATAGAAAATCACATATGTTAAAATGAATTGTTTATTGGAAAAATAAGGTTTAATCACTTACTAGAAATAGCTCAATTAGCAAAATATATATAAGGTTTAAGGTAACATATATAAGAAACAATGATAAAATTAAATATTTATTATAATAAAAGTTCTTCCAATTTTAAAATTTTGCAACATATATTAGAAAAAGAACATTTATTATAACTTCTCCGTTTATTTCAAAAGAACTTTTTACTATAATAATCGGTGACAACACCTTTTTTTTTTTTTTTGCATGGTCACTAGTAGAATGAGGTCCTTGTTGTTGCCTTCCTCCATAGTCAGATACCACTTCTCCAGTAACTAGTTCGCAAAATCAAAAGTGTCTGCCTTGCTCTACAAATGTAGAATCACAAAATTAAGATATAGACAAACACATAGATATTGATAATGGAGGTCTTCAAGTAAAGGTAGGATGTAGATGCATGTAAATCTTAGGAAGTAAAAACCAAGGCATAGATGCACAAATGGCTAAACTGAGTAGCAATGACAGGAAATGAATTTCTGCGAGTAAAATTATGGAAAAAATAGAGTTCTACAAGAAAAAACCAAGATGTAGATACCAAATGTAACATCTGAATCAAAAATAGCAAGAAAATAATTTCTGCAACTAAATAGATAAAAAATTGGACCTGAATGATGGAAAATGGAGCTTTGCAAGGGTCAACAACAACTCAAGACAAACAAAAATGGAAGACGAACATAACAATAAAGTTACAAAAGGAAGTCCACATGCAAACATGAAGATAGTGTAAGACAAAAATTTCTAGATTGCATAAGAAATTTTTATGCATAGACAATCGAAAATGCACAATGTGGAAGCAAATGGCATAAGAAATTTACATGCATAGATAACTGAAAATGCATAATATGGAAGCAAATGGAACTAACCTCTAGCCATTGATGCCTTGAATTAAACTTGACATTCAGATTCTTCTTTCACACCAGTGCTCTACAATGATGGTGTATACAACCTCTAGTGTCTATGAAAGGGACTAGAATTGCAATCGTATTGTGATTTGTGATGCCTTTGTTCTTTCATCAAGAATGAATTTAGAGGCCATAGAATTAGGTACCATAAGAAATTAGAAAAATAAGAGACCCAATGTCAAAACATAAAAAAATGTGTTACCAGATATGAAGACAATCTTGATGCATTAACTAATGCATAAAAATGTCTTAGTGGATATGGGAGCCATCTTGATACATTAACTAATGCATAAAAACATGTTTGTGGATATGGAGGCCACCTTGATGCATTAAATAACACGTAAAAATGTCTTAATTCTTAACACATGCTACAATGTCCCACTTGGTCTCCATATTTAATCAAGTCTAGAGTTTAAAAAATAAATGCATGAATCATGATGATAGTTCCTCTTAATGTAAGTATTATCTTCGATGTATTATAATGCATTATCTCTCAAACATAATTCCTTATATGGTAATTAGCTTTATGAATAAACAACGTTCATTCTAGGTCCTGCCATATGTGAATTTTCTCTCATAATTGTATGCGCAAGCCATACAAGAAAATAGTAGAACTGAATAAGAGTTTCATTAAGATTGTAAAGTTGTATGTACAACTAATTACATGATGGAACCAAGTCCCATTTAAACTACCTGATCCTTAAATGACTTTGGTGGCATTTCTTTTATCAAATGATTAGTTATCATCAATTCAGTGTGTATATGCTCAATGACCACTTTATTTTCCTTAATGCATTCCCTTATGGTTAAGCACTTTATGTCGATGTATTTACTTTGACTGCCACTCTTATTATTCTTAGCCATAAAGATAGTAGCTGAATTTTCATAAAATATTCTTAATGGCCAAGATATAGAATCCATAATTCTAAGCCCTAATATGAAACTCTTTAATGATACACCATGTAAAGTAGCCTTAAAATAAAAAACAAACTTTGTCTCCATGGTGGAAGTAGCAACCAAAGTTTGCTTCCACTCCTACAATATATTGCTCCTCTAGCTAGCATGAAAACATAACCAAATATTGATTTCTATGAATCAACATAGCTAGCAATGTCTGAATTGGAGTATTTAATCACCTTCAAGGAGTTAGTTCATTTATACATAAGCATGTAATATTTTGTACCTTGAAGGTACCTCATCACTTTCTATACATCCCTCTAGTTTCAATACCTGGATTACTTTAATATCTATCCAACATTCCCATAGCAAATGCAATGTTAGGTCTTGTGTAGACCTAAGAATACATAAGGCTTCAGATAGATGAAGCATATGGAATGTTTCACATTTGACTCTTCTCCAAATCATTCCTAGGGCACTAATTCAAATTGAACCTATCTCTCTTCACAATGGGTGCTATACTTGGTGAACAATTTTTCATCCAAAACCTCTCTAAAACTTTATTGATATAGGTTTCCTGCAACAGTCCCAGAATACATTTAGATCTATCCCTATGGATCTGAATGCCAATGACATAAGATGCCTCACCCATATCCTTCATGTTGAAATTCTTAGAGAGAAAATGTTTCACCTCATATAGAAATCCACTATTATTAGTTGCAAGAAGGATATCATCCACATATAGAACAAGGAAATAGATTTTGATCGCATTGATCTTTTGGTATATACATTGATCCATGATGTTTTCTTTAAAACCAAATGAAGTGATGATATCATGGAATTTTAAGTACCATTGACAAGAGGCTTTTTTCAATCCATATATGGATTTCTTGAGCTTTCATACTAATTTCTCACCATTACTAGAGGAAAATCCTTCAAGTTGTTTTATATAAACCTCTTTCTCTAGATCAGCTTTGAGGAATGCTATTTTCACATCCATTTGATGTAATTCAAGATCAAAATGGGTAACCAATGCCATGATAACACAAAGGGAGTCCTTAGATACAAGAGAAAAGTTCTCCTTGTAATCTATTTCCTCTTTCTAAGTGAATCCTTTAGCGACAAGTCTAGCGTTATATCTTTCAATGTTGTCCAATGAGTCTTTCTTAGTCTTGAAGATCCATTTGCATCCAATGGCTTTTACACCATCAGGAAACTATACAAGATCCTAGACTCCATTAGATGACATAGAGTTCATCTTGTCTTTCATGGCATCATATCACAAGTTAGATTCCTTACAACTCATGGCTTGTGAAAATGTTTCAACGTCATTTTCAGCTCCTATGTTTTAGTCAAACTCCTATAGATACACCATATAGTCACTAGGAATCACTGATTTCCTTACTCTAGTAGATCTTCTTAATGTTAGTTCATCATTCTCTTAAGGATCATGATGTTCAATAGCTTCTGGTATCTATTGTTTAGCTGGACCTACTGCTTCTTGATCAATAGTTTGTGGAACTTCAATGAATGGTTGTTGTTTATTATACATTTGTGCTTTAGGTGTATTATGTGCAATAATTAGTTTATCATTTGAAGTAATAGGTTGAGCATTTGTATGATCTATCTTAGGAATAATGTTCCAAGGTCTACTACTCCTACTAATCAAGTCATTCTTAAGAAATTTAGCATTCTTTGATTCCACAAACCTAGTAGTATGTGATGGGTAATAAAGTCTATATTCCTTAAACTATTCAACATATTCAACAAAATAACCACTTATGGTCCTTAGATCTAGCTTCTTTTCTTATGGATTATAGACTCTTACTTGAAATGCACATCCCCAAACATGTATATGTCGCAAAGTTAGTTTCTAACCTTTCCATAATTCAAATGGTATCTTTGAGATAGCCTTGGTTGAAACTCAGTTTAATATATGCACCATCATCTTGAGAGATTTAGTCCCCAAGGACTTAGGAAGCTTGGAGTTGCTAAGCATACTTTGCACCGTGTCCAATGATGTTTGGTTTCGTCTTTTTCCACACCATTCTAGTCCAGAGAACTAGGCATAGTGTACTGGGAAATAATTCCATGCTCTTGAAGAAACTTAGCAAATGAACCAAGTTCTTGTCCATCATCAGTATATCTATCATAGTATTTACTATCTCTATTAGATATCACTAACTTTATTTACTTACTACATTGTTTCTCTACTTCAACCTTAAACACCTTAAAGGAATCTAGAGCTTCACTCTTGTTATGAAGCAGGTAGAGATACATATATCGTGAGTAATCTTCAATAAAGGTAATGAAATACTTTTGACCATACACATCCATTTCTGGACTAAAAATATTTATACGTATGATCTCTAATATGTCTAAACTCCTCTTGGCATCTTTCTTTGACATATTGATCTGCTTTCCCTTTATGCAGTCCACATAAGTGTTAAAGTTAGTAAAATCTAAAGTACTAAGTACTTCATCATTTACTAATCTTCTTATTCTCTCAATAGAGATATGTCCTAATCTACGATGCCACAACATAGAGGACTCATCATTCATAACACATCTCTTAATGCCAATATGAACATGCGTAGAAGTATAAGTTTCCTTTTGTAAATTGATGTTGAAAAGATCATCTATCAATGTACCACTTCTAATAAGTTCAAATCTATAATGTAGACTAAATATCATATTTGAAAAATTAAAATAAAATCCCAATGATACAAGCATTGAAAAAAAATTAAATACCTTTAAAAACTTGGATTATAAAATGTCTTTTCCAAATCTAAAATAAAAATCATTCCTTAAAACTAATTTGCATGTTCTAATTACCTCCACATGTGAGTGCATCTTGTTGCCTGAATAGATGTAAGACTCACTTCCCATTGGATTCCTTAGGTTTTGCACCCCCTTCAAGGAATTGGTAACATGGATTTTAGAATCAGAGTTAATTCACCATGTGTCATGGCCAACATTAACCATATTAGATTCAAAATAAATAAGCGAAAGTTGAGTACTTTTCTTTTCAAGCCATTTCTAATATTTAGGATAATCCTTGTTTATGTGCCCTTTCCTTTTGCAAAAAAAAAAAGAAAAGAACATCTAGATTCCTTCTTAATATTAACTTGTGTAGTAAATTTAACCTTCCACTTGCCTTTGTCTTGTTCTTTATTATTTTTTTTTTTGGTGTAACTAGATGCACACTCTTTCACTTCCATTGCAAGTCTACCCTCTTCTTGCGCATACATGATCATTAGTTTATTGATTGATCATTTGTCCCTATGTGTGTTATAAGAAATCTTAAAGGTTCTATACTATAGTGGGAGTGTGTTTAATATGTAGTTCACAAGGAAAGATTTTGACATCTCAACCTCAAGTGTTTTGATTTGAGCCACTATATCCCTCATTTACATGATGTGCTCACATGCACCACAAATTTTGGTGAGCGTCATGGATGAGAACTTCATTATTATGGTGCTAGCCAACACTTTGTCTGATGACTCAAATTTTTCATCAATTTCCTTTAACAAAAAATACACATTGTCATACTATTATAGTGAACCATGCATACTAGTTGAGATCTTGGTTTTTATGAACATGACACAAAGGTGATTAGATCACTCCCATTTTTCATAATTACCAATATCCTCCAGATGCATGGTTGTTGTAATGGCAAGTGGTTCATCCTTATGGATAGAATAATCAATGTTCATCTAGCCTAAATGAATAATAATTCTCTCCTTCCACACCTTATAATTATCACCCTTTAATTTAGGAATGTCACATTTAAAATCAGAGTAACCTTACAGGTTGTACAACTACATAATTAAACATTCTTATGTCACTAAATTTGAGGTTAAAATACCATAAGACATGTTTACTAATGTAAATCATGTAAAAATATAAATCAAATGACATAAAAATTCCTATGGGCTAAATTTTAATTCAAACAAATTCATATATCCTTACAGTGAAACTATTAAATTATATTCCTTTTCTTAATCCTTGTGGAAAAATTAAGAAAAATAAATTAACATATCATCCTAATTAACTATATTAAATACAATTAAACTTTTTGTGGGATAAAGTTTATTATATTACATATGATTAAGCATAATTTAATTTTTCATATGTGATGCAAAACTTTTAACACTTTTTGCACAATTAAAGATGTTGTGGCTACTTTATACTCGTACAAAAAAAAATAAAGATTAGAAGTTACAATTTTATGTAGAAAAAAAATTATGCATTATGAAATTTTTAATATTATTTAAATAGAGAAACTTTATGCATAGTTAAAACCCCAAAAATATCACCTAAATGGGCACCCATCATGCCTTGTAGAAAGGACCCACACAAACTAATGCTACAAAGGTTAGTAATTTTACAAGGACGTCCATCACAATCATAAACAGGCCTACCACTTACTAATTGGTAATGGCATCTAGATAGAGATAGAGATGTAACTCCAATACCAAATGTAAGACGAAGATTTGTGGATTACACAAGAAATTTTCATGCACAGACAACTGGAAATCCACAATGCGGAAGCAAATGGCACAAGAAATCTACATGCATAGATAACCGAAAATGCACAAAGTGGAAGCAAATGGAAATGACCTCTAGCCATTGATGCCTTGAATCAAACTTGGAGTTCAGATTCTTCTTTCACATCAACACTTTGCAACAATGGTGTATGCAACCTCTATCATCTATGAAAGGAACTAGAACTGCAATCCTATTGTGATTCATGATACCTTTGTTCTCCCATCAAGAATGAAATTATAGGCCATAGAATTGGTTACCATGAGAAATTAGAAAAATAGGAGACCCAATGCCAATGCATAAAAAATGGATTATCAGATATGGAGACCACCTTGATGCATTAAATAATGCATAAAAATGCATTAGTGGATATGGAAGCCACCTTGATGTCTTAACTAATGCATAGAAATATGTAAGTGGATATGGAGGCCACCTTGATGCATTAACTAACATGTAATGCATGCTATAGATAGGATAAGGAACTCTGCATAGCATTACCATCCAAAAAATATTTTTAAGTAATAAAAAATTAAAATTTTAGATTAAAAAATTTAACATTTAAATTTCCAGATAAGTAGATTAGCTAAGACGCAACCAGATGAATAGACCAACTAAATTGCAATAGGATAACTAGAACTCTACATGCAATGTAGGGAAAAAAATAAAGAAAAGAACAATGTCAAGTAAAATAAGGGAGAAATGGAGCTCTATAAGAAAAAATGAATGTAAAAATGTCAAAAATGAAGATGCAAAAAAATGAATTCAAGAACTCAACCAAAAAGAGGTAGACAAAGAACTTCTATCTGCTAAGTCAAACAATTAAGATGTAGGTGCATGAGTAGACAAGAGATAATGGATAAATTGAGCTCTAAACACAATGTAGAAATAGCAAATGGAAAAGGTAAACTAACACAAGTGTGAAACAGAGCTTTGGTACAAGCAAGAAATTAATCAAAAATGAAGAAGCTAAAATTACAACATTAAAAAAATGATCATCGAAATAAACGTAGATCAAACATACATATAGTGAGCTTGCGAAGCATAATGTAGTTGAGGTGGAAACCTTGTATGGTGACTCAAGATCTTTATTCTATGGTTTGGCCAATTCTATGGAGTACGTCAGAGTTGATGTTAATGATGTGTGGTTGTGGAGAGTGATGCAAAAGTGGTAGGAGTAGTACCATTAGCAAGGTAGGTTTGAAATGGTTCACCTACATTTGTTGCTCATTGCCTTCCTTGCCATAGAATTGGTTGTAATCTTTCTTTCCTTGTATGTTTTCCCTTTCACACTTGTCATTTGGTAAAACATTCAATTCAATGTAGACCTTCATTTAATTCAAGAGAGTTTTGGAAAGAGTTTGAGACAAATGCATTCGTTGAGAATAAAGTACTTCATATTCTTACCCACAAAATTAAAAACTAAAATAAAACTTGTCAAAAATGTTTTAGTGTGCTGTGAAACATTTCGACCAGCAAGTCACAGTAACTATTCTTGAGTAACAAAACAAGATCTCGCTTCTATAACAAAAAATGCAAACTTTAATAATGCATTTCATTTATGGCAACTTACGTTGGAGTAACTAATGCTAGTCCAATTGCATTTATTGAATTGAATCAAAGATCTTACATCATTTGCAACTTCCTTTGTATCATCTTTTATGTAAGCATGAATGGAAAAGTAGGAAGAGAAGATGCACAACAAAAGAAAAAGGAATAAATTTTAATAAAGAGATAAGAAGAGATTCTTGTAAAGTAGAAGACCATTTTAGGTTGCAAGAAACTCAATAAAAAGACAAAATTTGCATAATAACATGCATCCAATCCAATCAGTCCAACAACCATTAGCTTTGTGGGAATTGAGGAGTGTAGTGATAAACTTAGGGCTACAAGTTTTGCTTGTGTTTTAACATCCTACATCATTTTCTTTTCTTTCTTTGACATCTTGCATCATTTTCTTTTCTTTTTTTGATGTCCTACATCATTTTCTTTGTTTTATATTCAACATTATTTCTTATCTTTGACATCAATATGGATTTTAGATGCTTGACATCATTTCTTATTTTGAACTTCCAAATCTTTTACTTAAACATACTTGACACTAGTTTTGTTACCTCGTTGTAATCTTCATGTTCAGATTGCAGGATTTGGATCTAGGAAAATTCTATAACATTTGGCATGTATCATTTTAAAACTTAAAATTAGCAATTCCTTTTTCCCTACCACTTTTTCAAATGCATCACATTGGAGGTTACATGCATTTACATGCCAAATTTTGCAGCATTGCTTTTGCCCAAAATTTCGATAACACGCAATATTACATTGGAAAGTGATGAGGGAAAATATGAAAATAGTGCTAGTAATGGTTATTGTTGTTAGTCCATCCCTATGTTGTCCCACTCTAGTCTTTGGAACTTTGCATGTAAGTTCTATTGTGCATTCTGGATGAAGTATCTAGGCTCACGTTACACCAAGTGTTGTTGAAGAGCAAAATGTGTTCTTGGGACTAGCATCCATCATCCCAATGATGTTCATGGACTATAATCATAATGTGCTCTTGGAGATTTTGGTGCATGATTTTGTTGTTTGGCTCTCACTTTTGGAGTGCATCGTACTCTATTGTTGATCCCACTATTCTTTCCACTTTCCTATGGGTAGTTCAAGAGTTGGAAAGAAAGCAAGCTTAAATTTTGTTAATGTTTTGGTTGCTGAATGAGGTGATTAATGAAATTGCTATTTCTCATTCATAAAAATGTTAATACTTTTATTTCTTTTTGCATGGGTGATGAATCTTATTTTTCATAAGATCTGATATCAAAGTGGCTATGATATTGGATATGCAATATCATGGCCCAAGATGCGAAATCAAACATGCAATATTGCAGGATACTCTTGAGCCTATAAATATAGCCCTTGGGCATACAATTTGGGGGGAAGTTTTTTTAAGTCAAGTAGTGAAATTTTGGTAGTTTGTTCATTTGAGAGTTAGAATATTTTCCAAGTGCCTACAACAGGAGGTCTAAGTGTAATCGAATCTTTATTCAAGCATTTATGTACCTGAACACACCATTGTGTTGGCAATAAAGACAAGCTCTTTGATTCATCCTTGTAGCACTTGATACTTTTTTTCTTTATCCATTTATATATTGTGATTTCATGTAGTTTATTTTTAATGTTATTTATTTAGAAACTAATTTTGATTAATTAAGCAACTAATTAGAATACATAAGCACAACCCCTTCAAACATATGTGTGACACTTGGTAGCTCAGAAATGGTTAGCATTTGACAACACAATAGTGTTTACATGAAGTTCAAGATGTGTTTGAGAAGTGGAGATGGTTACTTGTGTTAGGCTAGATTAGAAAATAGTTTACTTAGCACTTAATTACTCTTATTATTATTCTTATTTTAGGCAATTAAATTGATAAACATAGAATAATAAAAATCTTATGCCTCAGTCACACTTAACCATACACTTGCATTTCAAAAGTGAGACTAGGAAGACAATGAACAGACAACACGAACTCACCGTTTAGCTCTAGCATACTTGGTAATTAAAGTCTGTGGAATTCGACCAATCACATGTGAATGCCTATGATTCATATGGTTGGACGTAGGGATACTTCACCACTCATCATTGGCACTATTGCTAGGGACTTTAGTTCTATGTGCACTATCTAAACTTAGTGAAACTTAGTAACCTCGTTGTTCAAACCCTAAGAGTCAAATCTTACAAAAATAAAATTATTATTACAACTAAATTAAATATTAACTACACACTGCATATATATTCATTAACATAAAATGTCTTCATCTCACAGGAGTCAATCTTTACCCAGGGTAGACCAAGTGCTTCAATAATACCAGGTGGTATATGCTCATCTCAATGAGTATGTACTATACTTCATCTTCATCTTACATTAAGATAAAAATTTGTGTTTGCATAACATGGAAGGAAATATCATGTTGTCACCAGATTGATCTATTCTAGCTATGCTCTAGCTAATGCTCACATGACATGGACTTCAACATCTTCATGGGGAGTATGAGATGCGAGATCCCGATTCAAGGGATTATCATCCCACTAAAGCACAAAGGTTAAGGGATCGTCAACTGGAGCACCAACATGAGCTTTTGAAGGGCAAAGGGTTAAACACTTTTCCACCTCCACTTGGCCCATTGACTAAACTTGAGGGTGAATGTCTCCTCAATTCATCCTAAAGTGATTATAGTTACTATAGTTGATGGTACAACCCCTACATCATAGCAAAAATGGCCTGTTAGTCTTGACATAGGTGCATCATATGAAGCAACATATAACCAAAAAAAAAACAAGTTAAACTAAAACTAGTATAGCCATTTAAAACAACCAAACCCTAAGTAAACCAATAACCAAAGATAACTAAAATCAACAAAACATTACTCACTTTGCCTATAAGATAAAGGCATCCTTGGGGCTCTAAGAGATGAGTTCACTTTAACATCTTGGCATGGGTTTTTCCACCCACTACAAATTGTCTTATTTTCTAGACACCTTGTGTAGGCCTTGGGAAGATGTTTGATGCAATTATCAAAATCATCTTTCAACTAGTCCATCACCTCAAGCCTTATGATTGGACTTTTGGTGAACACCCCCATTGCTATTTGGGCCAAGGATAAAAGGTTGTCATCCTTGATCAATCCTTGATCATTTACCTTGTATCTATAGGTAAGTGAAATAACAAAGATTATTATAAGTTCATAACATATGCAAAATGATACTAAAACCAAAAAAAAAAATTACAACTACTACACATAACCCTCTATGTGGTAGATAGTGCCTAGAGGATTTTGAAACAAGGTGTGTACACAATGGCCCACTAGCAAGGTATTGTCCATGTTGTATTGCCTAAATTCATGCATCTCTTAAATTTTTAACAACTTGTAAATGCCTACAATGATTATGTCATCTTCTACTTCACCATCCACATGGACAATAGGATCAACAATTACAAATTTAACAATCATGATGGATGGGCAAGGCATAATGTCTAAACAGTGGCCACCATTGTTTCAAAAGCTATGTGTGACCAAATGATCATACTAAAATTCTGAATTAGATAAATTAGGAACTCTCTTACTCTTAGTATAATCCATAGTGAATGATTTTCTGACTTCATGTCAAAGGTTGGAGTATTAGGACCAAGCACATGGATGCAACATAGGACACCCACCACCTATACAAAAACCTTGATTAATTTTAAGAAGACCTTGTACCATCCAATACGTAACAGTTACAATTTTGTAAACCAAAACTAAAACTTCATAATAGTTAAAAAATTACAATTATCATATCCTATTAACAAAATAACTTATGTCTACAACCAAATAACACTTCAACATGAAAAAAACACTTAAGAAAAATATCAAATGGAATAGTCTACACTTAATGAAATTAACAGTTTAAAACCAAAAGTATGAGAATAACCGTATACAACTAAAACCATGGACTTTACTATTTAATATTAAAAACGTGGAAATGACAATGTAGAACTAAAATTTCAATTTTCATTCACTGCTTAGAAAAATTTAGAACACAACAAAAATTTAGAACACAATTTAAACCCATAAACCAACAGGATTGAACAAACAACAATGACGAAATTAGACTAACCACAATAAAGAGTATAAAAAATATTTAAAAAATTTTAATTTAATCAAAAATACTTCTGAACCCTTTTCAACACTTTAGCAAATCCTTAGGATCATGGGACATTACTAGAAAAAATTTTCCAAAGTCAACATTGCTAATGTTCACAGGGGTAAATGCATAATAGCCTCAAAACCATGATTTTGCACAATGTTATGGAAACATCTATAAAAAATTAACATATTAATCAAATTCAATAATTCCATAGCCATTGCAATCATAAAACCATGTACTAAAATTCCATAATAAGAAAAAAATAAAAACTCTTAACTATTTTCATAGAAAAGAAATGTAGAATTGACATGATTGTGGTTGTCCTAGCCAAAACCCCATTTTCAGTGAGCTGATGAAAACATGTGCTCGTAACAAATTGTTTATTTGAATTCAATGATTTTACCATTGTTGGAATCCTTGAATGATCATCTAAAAATCCATAGTTTAAAACTTAAAAATTGATTGCCATTTATTGTACAAAAAGTACCAAACTTATAAAAAAATAGCCAAAAATGAAAAATCCACTTAACACAAGCTAATGGAAACAACCATAGAAAATCAACTCTAAGGCAAAATTAAGTGGTTTTGAAAAATCTAGTTGACCAGAAAATAGTTTAAAATGATCATATACCCTTGAAAAAATTAAAAACATAATCATTTCCTCAAGAAAAAATTCATAAGTGGTGTTGCTATTTTTGGATAGAAAAAAGTAGAAAACCCATGGAATTCATGTGAAATTCTATTTATTCCATGACAAAAATAAAATTGAAAGCTTGAGTAACATAAAAAAAGAATAAAAATTACCTAAAAATATGATTGGATTTTTACAAAATTCAAAATAGATTAATACACAATCCTAGATCTAGTAAACAAAATACATGACATAAAACTAATGAACAGAATAAATGGAAAAATAGGTAAGGATGGTGTATCTAGGAAATACAGTGGTAGACCCTTCTCCAATCCTTGGACATGAAAGGTGTGATAGGTCTTGGATAGTTTCATCTACCTCCTCCATGGTAGGGTTCTTCATAGATGCTTTCCTCTTCAACATGCTGAAGAAGATTGGTGCAAAGAATGCTAGAGACACTTGGTGTTCCATTAGTCCTAAAGTAACTACATTGGCACTGGTGAGTGGAATGCCTATGACCACACTAGGGTTGATAGTAATAGTGGGTGTAGAGCTCTCAATGTGGGTGTAGTAGCAAGGAAGACTGAAACAACAATGATTTTTGGCAAATTGAGTCATGAAAACCAAACTTAAGCCTAACCACTCATCTTGGAACCTTGGTTTCCTTCCAAAACTTCAAATTCACTTGGTAATTGAAATTAGAATGTTGGACTATGCCAAATGTGAAGAAGCAAGTCCATTCCCAAACTTTCCAATTTTTTGTGCACCCCACTAGGCATTGAAAAAACAAACTAGTCTCATGACTACTCTGGGATTTCAAGCTTTTAGGCTTAACTATGCTAGGAAAGCCATGGGATAGATGCTATATTGCATTCACATAACCTTGGGATAAGTGTCATATCAAATTCACCTCCAAAGCCCAACCCATAGTCTTCCATCCAAACTAAAAAACCTCATGGCCATGTTGGATAAGCTAATGTTGACATCTAAGCAAACTAGGTTGCGTAGGTCATTAAAATTCATGGGAAAACTTGGCAACCCATGATACTACACTAGCCTAGCATAGTCCAATGGGATATGAAGAATTTTCCTACTTCCTAGCAATCCATCCACCCTAACCATCAATCCATGAAACCGTATACCTAAACCAACAACTAGGAGTTGGAATTGGTAGTGATCAAGCACCCAAATGGCACCAAATCTTGTTGTAGATTGGGCCCTTATTATGACTACATAGAGTAATATCTTAACTACACTAAGCCAACATAATTGAGGATGGGATAGACTATTTCCAGCTCACCTAGCCTCCAATCAATTCTAACCTACATGCCATCACCCCAAACCTTGGCTAGAGCTTCCATCAACATTGAAACTAGGTCAAACTCACCAAAGTTTGCAAAAATCTTGTCACTATGCATGACTATGCAAGAGAAACCTAGTGACTATGTTGGCCCATAGTAGTCATAATGTTTATGGGAAGAATTAGTCATGTAGACCATTCTAGACCTTCAAAACTACACTTTAAAGCCTCAACACATCTCCAAGACCATTGGTAACTTTAGAATGTTGATAGATCACCCAAAAACCTTGCTAGAATCCATGAAAATTCATTTTCCAATTGTGACTATGCTGGGAATGGGGCGACTATGCTAGGCTAGTGTATTCATAGTAGGTGCCTAGCATATACTACTCAAAACCTTCAAAAGAATCATTTTCAAGTCCAAATACACCCATAGAGCCCTTAAGAACATGCCAAACCACAAATAGAAGTAAAAATTTATCATTTCCTACATTAAAAGGCATTTCTCAAAGGTCACGATGTTGGGCCAGCATAGCCACTGGTGATGGCCAATGTAGTCCACCTACAAATCTTGAAACATGACATTTCCAAGCCAAAACTCACTCTTAAGAGCCTTAAAGCCTAGCAGAGCTAATAACCTAGAAAAAACTTACAAATTTTCCCATTTTTGGCATTTTCTAATTCCAACTGACTATGCTAGACCAACATAGTCATTGGTGTTACCCAACATAGTCCACCTAAAATTAGTGAAAAGTTCCCAAAAATAGCTCAAAATTCATTTTTCGAAGTCTTGGGATCCTACTGAAGCTAATTTTAGCAATGAACCTAATATTTTACACTTTTTCAACTCCAACTACACTGAGAATGATGTGACTACTCTTGGCTAGTGTAGTCATTGGTGTTTCCCTGTGTAGTCTACATTTTGAAGCCTAAAACATGTCAAATCCAGTCACCAAAACTTCATTTTCAACTACAAGACCTTACCAAGGCATATTAGGAATGCCAAACCTTGGAAGTAAGCTATAATTCATTGTTTTTCATGCCAAACCCCTTGACTATGTTGTAAACTACTATGATTATGTTGGGCCAGTAAAGTCACTAGTGTAGCTTCATGTAGTCAACTTAGAAAGGCCAAAAATAGCTTAGAAATAATCAAAATCAACTCTTGAAGAGACCTAGAACCCTATTGAAGCACCCTAAGACCTTGAAGCATTGGGAAACAAGTCAAAATTTATCATTTCTCACCACTTTTTCACTTCAAATCCTATAACCACATTAGAAAATGCATGCCCAATGTAGTCATAGGGTATTTGACCTTCCAAGCCCTAAACAAACATCAAAATTATCAATTTTGATACTAAAACCATAGTTAGTAGCACCAATGATCTTAGAAGCCCATTAGCATAGTCAATTGAGCTTGAAAATTCATCAAAAATCATTTTCCATGCATAACTATGTTGAGGAGTCTTATGACTAAGTTGGCCTAGCATAGTCACAATGAAAATGAATTTTGTAGCAATAACAACTCGTGTTATAGCACTCAAAAACAGTCCAAAATTGACCTAGGTTGCCTAATGCCTTGCCCCACCTCATCCAACTGCAATTTCATTCCATTTCAACCGTAGAAACACCCTATTTCCCATTACTATGTTGGAACCATGCATGACTATGTTGGCCCAATGTAGTCAAGTTGAAAATTCCTTGAAATTCACTTTATATACCCAAATTTGATCCCCAAATAGCTATTTCAATCTTCCAATGATCCTACGTTGACCTAGAAAGCTAGTTGAGCATTGTGACCAACCTAGAAACCCCAGTGATGTAATTATTTGATGTGACTATAGTAGGGCCTACCATGACTACATTGGCCCAACATAGTCACCAATGAAAACATGTTTTTCAACCATTTGAAAGCTGGAAACAGTGTTAAAACTTGCTAATCTTTAATACGAACTCCCTGTGCTAGGTGTTTAGAACATCAGAATCTCGAAAATGACCATACTAAGCCTAGTGAACTACCCATGAGTATTGACTATGCTGGGGAATGCATAACTACACTGGGCTAGCATAGTCAACAGTAGAGCCCAACGTAGTCATAAGAAAAAATGCCAATTTTGCTACAAAATAACCCTAAAATGATTTCCCCATGTACCCAAACTCCCTTGGTAAACTTATAGCCCCATACCATGGCCTGATAAGGTCCAAAACTAGCAAAATCTAGCCCTGTTTGACTAGCATTGATTAAGTTTTATCACATGTATTTTGTTCTAATGGATTTAACCTTGTTTCATGGTGTTTTGACTTATTTTGAACTTGTGATGCATTATTGACCTTTATCACTATCAGTTGATCTCATTTAGCCTTTACATCATCTTTGTTTTCTCTATTATGACCTCTATTAATCCTTGTTTAGCATTTTATTAGTGTTAAGTAATGTGGTTTGACCATCTCTAACCATCTTTTGATACCATGTAACCATGACTTGCCAAGGCCTTAAACTAGCAACATGGCTTGCCAAGGCCTTGAAGTAGCAAAATGTAACCTTACTTGACCATTTTGGCCTTATTTCTTATATTTTATGGTATCTCAACTTATTTTGATCTTTATTCATCTTTATTTGGCATTTGTTCCATCTTATTAGTCTTCAACTACATCCCATAACCTTGGTTGACATTGTTTGTATTTTGTTTGACTTTAGAATAGCATGTGTTTGCATATTTACTAAGGTATTTTATATCATTTTAACATTATTTACTTATTTTTACCCAAGTGCTACTTAATGTGCTTATGGTTGATATGCAGGATTGGAGTATGGACACTTGGAAGCAAATCACCTTGCCATTGAACCTAAGTGGATCTCATGGTGATGGTAAAGAGTGTATTAATCCTAATTTCCTAGATCTTGAGCCTAAGAGTCTTGTCAACCACATAGGCTCAATAGAAAAACCTCTAGAGTGGCTTGAAAACCTAGTTAAAACCCTTGACCTTGAGGCTGGTGACATTATCAAAGACTTTCTTATTGAGGTTTCTCTCACAACACACAATGGTGAGGAGAAAACCCTGAAACTAAGTTTTTCACTAGAACCTCAACAAGGTCAAGACATCACCAAGGTCCTACAAGACAACATTAAGGTATTTGCCTAATCATAGGAAGATATACTAGGTCTAGACCCACCTTTAATCCAAAATAACATCATACTTGATCCTAGCATTAGACCAATTAAGAAAAAGGTTTGTAAGATTAGACCTAATTTAGCCTTGGAAGTTTGTGATGAAATCATAAAACTATGCCAAGCTAGTTTCATTAAGGCTTGTTGACTACGTAGAATGGGTATTCAACATGGTGGTAGTCGTTAAGAAAAATGGGAGTATATGAATTTGCATAGATTTCTGAGACCTAAATAAGGCAACCATAAAGGATGATTTTCCTTTACCTAGTATTAACCAACTTATCGATACTATGACTAGGCATGCCTTATTATCTTTCATGAATTGGTTCTCAAGATACAACTAGATTAGGATCAACCTAGAACATCAACTTAGCACAACCTTCATGACCCCTCGGGGTATTTTTTATTATACCGTGATGCCCTTTGGCCTAAATAATGCAAGAGTAACATGCCAAATAGCCATGACATATATCTTTAGTGATTATATGCTAGGTTTTTTCAATGATAATGTAGATGATGTAGTCATTAAGTCCAAAGTAACCAATGATGATATGCATGACCTTGACCTTGTGTTAAAATGATGCCTTAAATATGAGCTTAAGCTTAATCCCAAAACGTATGTCTTTGGCATTAAAACTAGTAAGATGTTTGTCTTTGTAGTGTCTAAAGTAATAATACATGTCGATCCTAATAAGGTTAAGGCTATATCTAACTAGGAAGTACCAACTATTCTTAAGGAGCTTCAAGGATTGCAAGGCAAATTACAATTTATCAGTAGGCTTATCACTAGGCTTATAGATAAGTTACCACCCATGCAACACTTTCTTAGGAAATAAGTTCACTATGAGTGGATAAATCAATGCCAAGAAGCCTTTGCAAATCTTAAGCAAAAGTTAGCATAACTATCAATAGTCTACCCCTCGTAAGAGGATAAATTGTTTTACATCTACCTTGCTATCTCTGATGTAACTATTGCCTTTCTACTTTTTTAGAAATAAGATGATGGAGTATAGATGCTAATATACTACCTTAGCCATGCATTAGTTACCCATGAGACACAATATATTGAAGAGAAGTATTGTCTAGCCAAAGTCTTTTCATTGAAGAAGTGGAGATGCTACCTCTTTAGGAGCTAGGTCAATGTCATTTGCAAAGATAATGTGCTTAGATCCATAACAATCAACATTTATGAGAGCAACTATATAGCTCTATGGAAAGCCATAACCACAGAGTTTAACCTCCATTATGTTTCCTAATCCTCAACAAAAGGTCAAGCTATAGCTACACAACTCACTATCTCACCAATTGATGATCATGTAACCATAAACCCTGAATTCCTAGACAACCACATCAACACTGTTAGTAGTATACCCAATAGCTATGAGGTGGTCATGCACTTTTATAGAGCTTCAATTGTCCATGGGGCTAGTTCCACTACCATTATAACATTTCCATCTAGTGAAATCCAACCCTTTTCTTATCATTTTCAATTTTCATCTACTAACAACATAGCAGAGTATGAGGGTTTGATTAGAAGGATGATGGTAGCTCATAACTAATGAATTAAATGCAAAGGTGACTCAAGCTTGTGGTTAACCAACTAACCAAGGTTTATTTATGCAAAGCCAAACATTTACAACCTTACTATGACCTAGGAAAGAAGCTAATACAACAATTTATAGACATTGATATCCAACATGTACCCTAAAATAAGAACATGCTAACTGATGTCATTGTGACCTTAGCTCTCAATAATGTGTTTAGCAAGTTGACCACCTTGATTATGAATTGTATTTTTTCCATGACATAGAACACCAAGGATAACTTTATAGCCATAGTTCATATGAATCTTATGAATGAGTTGTATGATGATATCAAGTTTTACCTTATGCATGGTGAATCTTCACAAGGCTTGACTACTACTTAAAAGGATGTTGTACATAAATGATCAAAATAGTATGTCATTGTAGATGATGATACATTATGTTGATGGTTCTACAATGGCATGTTATTGATGTGCTTAGGCAAAGCTGAAGCCCAAACAGTCCTAGAGCAAGTTTACAAGGGTGTATGTGGAGGACATATAGGACCAAGAGCCATGGATGCTAAGATTATATGGCTAGGCTATTATTGGCCCTATATGGAAAAAAACTACTTGCAAAAGGTTAAGACTTGTAACACATGTTAATGGCATAGCAACCTCATACATGTACGACCAACTAGGTTACATGTTTCTTAGATAACTTGGTCATTTCAAGGGTTGGGGTTGGATATCATTGGGCCCATAATGTCTAAGTCTTCCACAAGGCATAGTTTCATCATCATTACAACCAAATACTTTACAAAGTGGGTTGAAGTTATTTTCCTAAGGAAGACAACATCTAAACAAGTTTGTAAATTCATACTAGATAACATAATAGCCTATTTCAGTATACCTATGATCATATTCATAGATAATGTACCATAGTTTAGAAGCCAAGAAACCAAAAACTTTTGTCATGACCTAGGCATTAAGAATTCCTTTTCATCACCATACTACCTCCAATCCAATAGGCAAGTTGAAGCAAGAAATAAGGCCATCATAAACTTGCGCAATAAGATGTTGAACAATAGCAAATGCAAGTGGCATGAACAGCTTATCCATGCACTTTGGGCTTATGGAATAACTTGTCGAATTATGACCAGTGTAATTCCATATAGCCTAGTTTATGATTCTAAAGTTTTTTTACCTCTTGAAATGCAAGTGCCATCACTTTGAGTAGCCTTATCAAACTTTATCAACAATAAACAAAAAAAGGAGCTACATACCATGTACTTGGACTCAATGGAGGAGCAATGAGTATGAATGCTTTCTCACATTGAGCGATACCAAGAGAGGCAAAAATGATAACACCATTATAACCTAAACAAACATAATATCAATGAGGGAGACCTAGTCCTCAAAGCTATTTGTAAGCATGCATACAAGTTGTTAGCCAATTGGGAAGGACCTTTCTTAATTACTAACACCTATGGTAATGGATCCTTTAGGATAGTGGACATAATGGGAATGAGTTGGTCAATCTGGTCAATTGTTCGTATCTATAGCCCTACTACATGTAGCCTGTGAAGACTAATAATCAACATCAATAACCAATAACATGTGAGCCTGCATGATCTATTTTTGCATAACAAATAAGTTGTGGAGACTTTGTAACATTACTGATCTATGATAGCCTAGTTTACTGATCATTCTACATGGCCTTATGTATTGTATTGTAACAACATGACTTTTTTAGATTGGTTTTCTTATTCTCTTGAAGTTGTGCTTGCAAGATGAACTCTAAAGTCATCATGGAGCTACAACTCATTACGATAGCAAGTCATCATGTGATCTTGATACGTAAATTTTGTGGAGTTTGTCCTATCGTACCAAGAGTTCTTGTCCCACGTCATTACCATTACCACTTCTTGAGCTTAATCCCATAGCCTAATCATAATCTTTCTTACCCTTGAGTAACAGTGATGACCTATGTTTGACATCCATGCATTGTGGCCATATGAAATCCCTTCATTACACTCCACCATTAAGTCCATCGAATGTAAGACATCTCATTTGATGGGAAACCAAAATAAAAATTGACCTTGGTAATGAAACCTAATGAAGGTTTCACGCTAACAAGAAAAATAATGAAAACTTGGAAGGTGAATTACCAAGAAGCCAAATGGCCAATGAAGCTTGAAAGGACAACCCAATAGCCTCAAACATGTAAAGGAAGGAGCCCAATGCCCAAATAAACCTTAGAGTGACATGTTGTCTCCTCAAACGCATTATCAAGTGACCACCACTTCTAGAATATGAAGTGTGAAGACCTTATTAACCATTCAAAATGTCATTATCATCACTATAATCATGATGTCAATATTTGGAATTCATTTTTAATTCTCATAACCATCTCTTATATCCAAACACTACATATATCCTTTGTTACCTTGCCATAACTTTATCCCATCATCACAAGTAATCTTTGAAATGATTTGACACTACTTAATGAAGCACACAGAGAGTATGTTAGTGATGGACTTGTAGTGGTATTTTGTATTCTTTGTCAATGTCTCTTGGATTAATCCTCAAAACATCAATAAAGAGAAGCCAATGAAATAGCATAAAACATTCATGTTTGTAATGTTCATTTTCCAACTTGAGGTAAAGTTTTATTGTAAATGTAATATTTATAGTCCATGAGCTACAATTTTGCATACTTTGATTTTTGGAGCTGAAAAATGCCTTAAAATTCACTATTGCCTCATTTTGCAAGTGAAAAAAGTTACCTCATATCCATATTTGGGCTTGGAAAGGCTGAAAATGCCTTGGGAATGGCCAAAATTTGCATTTTCTTGGGTTTTCCAAGGGTTATAACCTCAACTATGCTAGAACCATCTACCCTCGAGTGTGGATGAAATAGATGGAATTTTTCATTTCCAACCTAGCGTAGATGCAGCATTGGAACTTTTGGAATATTTTATTTTGGAATTAACAACATGTTCCATTTTGGAATTGGTGGCATTTTCCATTCCCAATAGTGCCCAATGTAGTTAACCCAAGTTTTTAGTAGTTGCAGCATGGTCAATAGAACATGTAGCATTTTCCAACAATGGAATAATTGACATTTCCTAAAATTTCCTAACATTGGAATAATCAACATTTTTCAGTGATGGAACTACCAACATTTCCTAGCAATGGAATAGACTACGTTTCCCAATGTTGGAATATGCAGCATTTCCCAAGATTAAAATAATGAATATGTAGCATTTACCAAACATCAAAATTGACCACATGTTCTAGAAAATTTAGTGTAGTTGGGATGGTCAGCATAGTGAGGATGGTGCTAGCATATTCATAAAATTTTGTTTACTATTTATAGTAAATGCATGGATTTGGATGGCTACAGTGTATCCTAGAATTACTATTAATGACAACTATGCTAAGATTGCATGACCGTTAACACCTGTCAATTGACACAAATTTGTCAGTAATCATGTTAGTGGTGTGCAAACTCCAAAATAGCAATTCCATACCTATATAACTAAAATGTATATACCCTATTCCAATTCCCAACTTTTGAGCATTTTTACATAGCATTTGGAATTTTCCATGACCAAGAGACCTTATAATCCCCTTTGGAGCAAAAAGTGGTACCTATGCTAGGCACAGTGACTTTTTTGTGATGTCATTACAATAAAGGTGGAACACCCATATGTGAAAATACTTGTTGATCCCATCAAAAACTAGTGCAAAGTTGCTGAAGGATAAAGTTAGGAAAACTTCGGATCATGGAGTGAATGTAGAACATAACTAGCATGCTTCAATAGACTTCAAAATTCTCAATAAACTTCTTGTGCCCTTAGCACAAAGTATTTACTTCTTAAACATACTACTTTATCCTCAAAATTTAATAAATTTGTTCATTTATTGTGTAGATCTAAGTTTTACATTCCCATTGCTATAACATTTTCCATTCCAGATATGCAATTTCATTTCCACTTACATTTCTATTTTCGTCTATGTTTATGTTTATGTTTACATTTACATTGTCATTTTACACTTTTGTAAGTCCCTAAGTGATTAGCTAGACCATCTAGGATGCCTTGAATTTCATTTCTGGAGGCCCTTGAGATTCAGGGCTAAAATTATTTTGTCACTGGGGATATTTTGGTTTTTATTCAAGCAACCAAATTTTCCAAGTCCAACACTAGCATCCATTACTGACCTTTACCATTTCTACAACTCCATGCTAGCATAACCTCTAATACATAGGTATAAATGCCTTAGGTCAAACCTCCAAAATTCACCTTAAGAGACATGTCTATTATTGCAACATGCCCTTTCAAGTCTTAATTACAAATCCCCTTTTGGGTCTTATTACGATAATGATAACACTTATTATGAAGAGGCACCATCTTTGTTATGTAGTAACAACATTTGGAAATGAGGAAATTACACTACCAAGATCTAATATTATCTTTTATTATAAGGAAATAGGCCATTTTAAGAAAAAGTATTAAAAGCTACTTTAGACGAAGAGTGCTATGAAAAACAAGAGAATAGAACCTATGGGTCCAAATCCTAGGATTGTCTAACAAAATAAAGAAGAAACTACTAAGAATCCTAGGATGGTTTAGGAGAATAGAGAAACTATTAATAATTAAGGAAGAGGTAGGATACTTATGAATTAGGATCAAATTTATAGTATACTAGGAAGAGATATAGATGAGTAATCTAACATAGTAGTTGAGGTTAAAGGTACACTATATTCATATCCTATCCTTATTAGTTTTTATTCTAGAGCTAGCCATTCTTTTATTAATAGTTAAATAGTGGAAAGATCAAATTTATCATCTTTAAAACCACATATTTCATTATTTGTTTAAGTTGTAGAATACAATGGATGCATAGTAGAATAAGAATATAGGAAGCTTCTACTAAGGATACAAGATAAGAAATGGACTATAGATTTATTTATTGTAAATTTAGAAGAATATGATATTATTTTGAAAATTAGTTAATTAAGTGGATATAATGGATTTTTTTTTTGCAAGACTAAGATAGTTCAACTAGGGTCAATAGATGAAAAACAAGTGTTTGTTGTAGCTAAGAGAAGACCCATTAAGATAGAATTTATTTTCTTCAAGAATTTCATGAAATAGTTTATGAAAGAACATACCTACTTTATGATTACTATTAAATTAGAAAATAAAAAAGATGATATGTAGTAGAAATTCTAGTAGTTAATTAATTCCCATATGTATGTACAAAAGAATTACCAGGGTTACCTTCAAAAAGAGAAATAGAAGTAGAAACTACTCTTAAACTAATGATAGAATCCATTTCTAAGGTGCCATATCAAATTTCCCTATTTGATCTAGTAAAGATCAACATACATGTATAAGAGATTTTGGATAAAGATTTTATTTGACCTAGTGTGTGTCCTTGGGACACACTAGTATTATTTGTGAAAAATAAAGATGGGAGTTTAAGGCTATGAATTAACTATAGATGGTTGAATTATGTTACTATTAAGAATACATATCCTCTACCTGGAATAGATGAATTATTTGATCAAATTAGTGATGCAGCTATATTTTTCAAAATGAATTTAAAGTCTTAATATCATTAGCTTATAATTAAAGAAAAAAATGTTCCAAAGATGACATTTCTTGTAATTAAAGAAAGATATGAGTACTATGAATTTCTTGTATTACCATTTCAATTAATTAATGCTCCTATAATATTTATGCATTTAATTAAGATATTTTGGTATATTCGAAAAGTTGAAAGGGATATGAGGAGCATTTGAGAAAATATTACAACTCCAAAGAGAAACAATTATACACCTAACCATCTAAGTGCTTATTTTGGAAAAAACAAGCATAATTTATTAGAATTATATATCAAAAATAGGGATAGTAGTCAACCCAATGAAGACTCAAGTGATTTGGAATCGATCAAGACCTAGTACTATAATAGAAGTAAGAAGTTTTTTATGATTAGAAAGTTACTATCAAAGGTTTGTTAAACATTTTTCTAAATTACATATCATGTAATCAAATTACTAAGAATGGATTAGTTATTTTAGTGGATTAAGATGTATGAGAAAACATTTTTAGAATTAAAGAAACACCTTAAGTTAGCTCATATTTTAATATTATCTACCCCATGTAAATCATTTGAAATATATACTAATGCTTCAAGTGAAGCATTAGGATGCACACTCAAGTAAGAATAACATGTTATTGACTATGATTCTTGATAATTAAAGAATTAGGAGGTTAGATATTTTGTACATGACATAGAATTAGTAACTATTATTTTTGCACTAAAATATTGAGACATTATTTATTTAGGAAGAAAGTAACTTTATGGACATGCCATAATAGTTTGTAATATCTTATGATCCAACCACAATTAAATTTATGTTAAAGTAGAAGAATTGAACAACTTACTAACTTGGATTTTAATATTAAGTATCATATTGAAAAAGAAATTATAGTCATAGATGCCCTTAGCACTAAGACTAGAAAAATAAATAGCTTCATTGTGCAATCAAGTTTAATGAATGAGATAGTCGGAAAAGAAAATTTAGATTCTTATTATTCAAAAAATCTTCAAAAAATAAATCAAATTTCTTATAATATAAAAAGGATAAAATTATAAGTTGTGTTTCAAAGGCAGATTATATATACTTAAAGTAATAATACATAAACTATTGGAAAAAGCTCATCCTAGTAGATATCAAATGCATCCTAGATGTGATAAAATATTTCAAATCTTAAGAAGATAATATTGGTCAAATCAAATAAAATAAGAGATAAATGAATTTATTTCTAACTACTTATATTATCAACAAGTCAAAGAAGAACATCAAACGCCAAGAGGATTACCAAAAAATATGATGTTATACTATTAATGGTGGATTTGCTTACAAACTCTTCTTATTCTCTTGATAGTTTCTCTACTACAATAGTGGAGGATATTACTAAGTCATTTATTAAGGAGATTATGAAAATACATGGGGTTCTAATTAAGATAATATCTAATAGGAATCCCAAGTTTATCTTAGGATATTAATAAGTATTTCAAGAAGATCTAGATACTAAGTTAAATATAAGTTTTGCTTATTATTCCCAAATAGATGAGTAAATAAAGTGAGGAAATCAAGTCTTATAATACATTTTCTATACATGTACAATTTAATATAATGAGGATTGGAATGAAATTTTTTCTTTAACAATATTTTCATATAATAATAGTTATTAAGAAAGTATAAAACTACTCATGAGATACTTTATGGTAGGCCATGTCGATCATCAATTTGTTGGACCATTATGGAAGATAGTATATTATTTATTATAGAATTGATTGATTAAACCACAAAGCACATTCATATAGTCCAAGGTTATAGTAAGGTTTCTCAAGATAGGTATACCAAGTATGATAACTTTAAGAGAAAACCACTTAATTTTTAAGTTGATGAATATGTCTTCCTAAAAGTATCTCCCATAAAAGGACTAATGAGATTTGGGTAGAAAGATAAGTTAGCCCCAAGATATATAGGTATTTTTGAGATAGTTAAGAAAATTTAAAAAATAAAATACCAATCAACCTTACAAAAAATTTTAGAAGGTATTTAGAATATCTTTGATATTTCTTTCTTGAAGAAGTATCTTCCAAATGAGAGTCATGTTATACAATTGGAAGAAATAAATCTACAACTAGATATTAATTACCAAGAATATATAATAATAATTATAGAGAGAGGAGAAACAAAATTATATAGTAAAGCAATTCTCATTATGAAGGTTCTTTGGAAACGTTATGGACACAAAGAGGAAACTTGGAAAACATATGTAGATATGAAAACTAAAATTTCTTACATTTTCTAGGAGCAAGATTCTTAAAGGAGAAAAGGATGTTATAATCTAAAATTTTTATAAGTTTAATTATTCAATTTAAGATACGAATTTAATTATTTAATTCTATTAGATGAATTTCAATAGGATAATTCTAATTTAATTAACTAAATCATAGGATTATATTATTGTAACTACTATTATTTATATTGTTAATATTTTTATTATTTCTATTATCTTATATAAGTGAATACAATCTACTTGTAAGAGTATTTTATTAAAGTTTTGTATTCTTTACTTCTACTATTATTGAATCTCAATCATAGATCTTCTATATATTTATGATTTGGTATAAGAGGTCATTATGTTGATGAGGTTAAAATTCCTATGAGTATATAGGTTATAGAGACATCACCAATGTGATAGGCATAGGCATAATTAGTAGGCACAAGTGCTAGTGATTCTTAAATGAACTTGTCTAGGTAGATGTTGTAGTTATTATAACTAATATAGCTAGAATAGGAGTGAAACACCTCATGGAAAATTCATGTTATGCACAAGAAGACTAATAACAAAGAATTTGCATTGTAATTTGATGGGAATTTAGAGGTAGAAATAAGCTACTTTTCCATCAAACATCTAGCCTATGGCCTTATTTTAGCAATGTTTTGGACATTTCTCCATGTGTAGAGTGAAATTTACAGTTCATAAGCTAGAAATTTCATTTATGCCAACATATAGAGGTCCAAAATGTAGACATGTTACCAAAATTGGTAGCAAAAAGCCAAAAACATTGGTGGCATACACGTTGGATTTTGGGCCATAAAAATAGCCCAAATGTGCCATTAAATTTGGCATGAAAAGCTACATTTGGTGGTGGTTCATATGCTACAATTTTTAGATGATGAAAGTGCCAAATATTTTGTAATTCAATGTCCAACAAGTCAAAAAAAATATAGTGTGCTATATGTTGTAGATTTTCATCACCAAAAGCATCAAAACCATTGCATAATTTGTCAAAAATTAGGTAGAATCAAATCAGTAAAAAATTAGAACATTCATACCCTATTTAGACCAAATTTTACATCTTTTTGAGGACTTTTGGATCATCTCTCTTTCAGTAGAACTTGAGAATTTTGGAACAGAGAAAAATCTAAAAGTCCATAGCCATTTCCAACCAATGTAGATCACTCTAGTAGAAAAAACTAGTGATAGTCAAAGTTCAAGAGTAGATTTGTGTAGATATTATAGCAGAATACACCCTATGATCTACATTCAAGCTCAAAGATATTCTTGTATTTCTCAAGTTTCCAAACTCATAATTTGTATTTTTCTAAACCTTTGTTTCTAAAATTTTCTTTCATAGTGATTAATATCAAAGTTTGCAATTTTAGATTGTTTTACAATATTTTCTATATCTCTTTTTTATTTTCTGCACTACAGCTTACAATTAAAATGTTTTCTCATATCTTATTTTTTATTGCTCGGTAACAAACCCTCATAAGTTGTCAAGAATTTGGCAAGATCATTTGAGGTACTTTAGATTTTTTTTAGGCCCATGGAACTAGAGTTAATCTACTACATGCTAGGATTTTTGGTTTTCTTGCACTAAAATTTTCAATTGTTATAGTTTCTGGTGCTAGAAGGAGGACCTTCGCTTGATTTGTTTGTCAAATCCCATTTCCAAATCCTTTGTTTATTTTTGCCATTGCCTACCAACATATTTAAAACATTGAAAATTACTTTGGATTTTTCCAAAGTTCCAACATGTAGAGCTAAAGACAATTTTTACCTAAAAAAAAACCTTTGTCACTATTTTTACAGTGTAGTTTGTAACGTTGGTCATATTCCCTATAACTTGATATTTTAACAAAATTAATCTTTATTGTGGTAGCACACAAAGTTAACTCCATATTATCAATAGTCTAAATATTAATTTTTGTTGTAGTTGTAATGCTCAATGCTACACTTACTTCTTACCCAAAAAATTTTAATTTTTCTAGTTGAAATGTATGTTGTTTTTCTTATTTCTTGCACCTATAGTTCATACTTTTTATGTATTTACCTATGTACATTAGAGTCCATTGTCATTTTCACAACACTACCACAAGTTAGAAAAATTTTAAATTTTTCATTGCAGTTGTAGTTAATACATTAGAGTTTCATATGTTAGAGTTTT
>MNCI01034797.1:258997-334432 GCA_015680685.1 Gnetum montanum | reverse complement strand
TCCGTAGACGCTCGTAATCAAGTCGTACTTGAACGAACTAGGAAAGANTTGCGTCAAGCAGCCGATTCCTTGACTAGCCGTACACGTCCGTAGATGCTCGTAATCAAGTCGTACTTGAACGCACTAGGAAAGAAANTCGTTCACTCTAGGACTCCTACTGCGGGCACATGGGAAAAATTCAAACTCTGGAGTGATCAATCTGCCAGAGCTTCGCTACTTCTAGCCAGGATTGGGAAATGAAGGGAGTGTCTCCTCTTATTTATAGATATGGCGGCGGACCACGATATCGCATATGCGATATCGTAGAGAAAGACGCGATATTGCGTACGTGATATCGCATGGGATGCGATATCGCGGCGGCCGCGATATCGCGTACGTAATATCGCGGCACATGCAGGTCGCGTCTCATCACCTTCCCATACCATGCATAGAATTAGAGTGCAAATCATAATTTGAGATTATTCACTAAAACGAGGAGTATATTCCCTTCCTTTATGATCATATTAAAATAATAGATTTTCATACACATGTGCTAGTACAATTGCTAGTACAAGAAGTATAGGACAAGTTTGAAGTAGAGTATGAACCCAATACATTTATGGGGAACTTCATACAATGATCAGTTCTAGAAGCAATCACCCCTAAGTCCACACCTCCTATATCCTCTATGAATTAGGTTCCTTAGTCTACACCCTTATTCCCTATCATGTTCATCTCAATACCTATTGTTGTAGTGCACTAATCTCAGTCAATATTCCATTTAGCATCATTTTTCTCAATAATATCATTCTTAGTCCAACCTCATTTTATGCGATCATAGCTTGTGATATCCTTCACACCATCTCTTTCCTCCATCCTAGTGGACCCCTCTTTGGGAACCTAGACTTCACAAGCTTCTCACACCTTCTTTGTTCTCTTTGTCCCTCATGTTTCAACCGAATCTTCTTTCTCCCTACTTAATCTTCCTATGACCATGATTATGTAACCCCTCCCATCCATACCAATGCCAATCACTATGGCCTAGGCCATCCAACTTCCCCCACAACCATCAGTTTAGACTCTACAACCCATAGGAATGTTCCAATGCTTGGATTAAGCCTTGAAAATGATCCAAAATCTCACCAAAGAGCTACATAAGCTTAAGGTCTCCACTATTTAGATGGTGAAAATTATAGACTTCTATTAATATGACTCCATTCGTTCTACTATCCTATAGATAACTATCCCCACAAGCATTCATATTCCTTAGTTCACTAAATATAATGACAAGGGTGATCCTAACTTGCATCTCATTACTTTCCATTTCAAGTACTTTTTGTTGCATGCTGCCCCATACTACAATGCATATTTTTCCTATGTCATTGATTGGAACAACCTTGCATTAGTACCATGCACTACCTAGAGACTTCATCACCTTTCTAGATGACTTGATTTCACAAGTTGTTACCATTTCAAGTATAATTTCAAACCCAATACAACACTAGATCAACTTATCAAAGGTAAATAGGGCCTCTTGAACCTATTCAAAAATTCATACAGAGATGGAATTTCATCCTTAATGAAATCCCTAAGCCCATATCTAAAACACATCTTTTGGCCATCTTCAAGGGGCATTCAATGATTTTATTAAGTCCAAGTCATACTACCTAGACCCACAATCACTTACTCAAGTATTTTAACAAATCAAGAATATAGAAGATGTTGTGAAAGCTAGTAATGAGCCAGCTTACGTAACTTACAAGAATCAACACATAATAAGGGATAAAGATAACGGGAAATAGAACCATGTAGCCATGGCTACTATGGCCAAAGAAACAAAAACAAAATAGGGATCAAAGACAACATAACCAAAGGTCTTTGCCACCATCACTCAATCATCAACATCAGGTGCTTTCATCTCCAACCCATCTAAGCAAAACTTTGATAGAAAAGACTAGTTTATGTATATGAGACTACTCCTAAAATTTTCTAAGCTTTATGATCAGTTTCATAAAAGTGATTGTAACCAATATAAGCAACTAACTAAGAATGCTTGTAAGAGGCATGATCATTTGTGTGAGATTGCTAAAAATCCCACCATAGCCACAAAGGATTATCCAACCATGCCCAAATACTTCAAACTAGATTGATTCTACCACTATCATCAACTACCCAATAATAATACTAATTTTTACTTAGCCCTAAAAGATGATCTACAAAGGATGATAAATAGTGAAGAGTTGGTTCTAAACACATCCAAGCTTGTTAGCCCTTAAAACTAGACTATGTCAATGTACAAGGACTATTGAATGCCAACAACAACCAACATACCATAGTAACATTTAATGTTAACAACAATCCTAACCTACTATGAAGCCATTTGTGATTCGAATACCTCCTCGTGATGAAAGGGCTTCAACTTCCACATGTTCAACAACTTGTTTTATTATAAGGATACCACCAGCTGCACCTTTGAAGAAACTGTTTGTCATTAAGATGCCCCCTCCCACTATCGATGGACCTATGATCCAAGTTGACCAACACCATCCTATGGTAGCCAAGGCTTCAACCTCTTTATAGCTAGACATTAAAAAATCACCTCCCAAGCAATGTAAGAGACCAACTCCTAAGCCTAAGGCTAAGGATATCAAATAACCCATGGTGTATAAGGAAGTAGGTCCATCGAAGCCTACTCCAATTTTAGCAATACCACTAAATACCAAAATTCAAGCTTCCTTAATGAGCCAACCTAGATAGGGTAACTAAAAACAAGAGAAATAAAAGAAGCCTAAACACAAACACTGAAACATGAGGTCTAGATCTTTGGTATAATGGAGGAATTCAAGGCCAACAAATATGAGAAACCATCCAATAATGATAAATAATTCCTCACTATCATGGAGTAGGTTAGGATCTTACTTAATAGAAAAAAACCTCCTTGAACTTATATGACAAAGTGTTGACTTTCTCTACTCACTGTGAGGCCTTAGTTAAGATGTTGACTTTCATTTTATTAGTAAGAATATACCAGCCAATGAGAAATCTATCCATGCAATGATAGTGTCATCCTCACCTAAGGAAGAACCAAAGTTAACCACCTTCATATTCATGCTAATGAAGTAAACAATAACATCCAAAATGATGAAGTATTGAAGGATGCCTTATTCATAATGATTAGAGTAGATCAATACAAGGTTCATCAAGTACATGTTGATGATGGGGCAATAATGAACATTATATCCTTTCCCCTTGTAGAATGCTTGAGCTTGGTAGAACACATCCAAAATACCTCTACTTTCACACTCAAATCTTTTAATGGGTCATATGTGAAGGTGAGAGGATTGATTTTGGTAGATTTCATGGTTGGGAAGTAATTCTCCACATCAGCTAATTTCCTCATGGTAGAAGAAACACTAGGCTTCAACCTAATCATAGGGAGATCTTGAATAGCAAAACTACAAGCTATTTCTTTCTTGATCTATCAAGAGATTCACTTGTCTTATGAAGGAGATGAAATCATCATACATGGAGACATTTTAGTGTCCTTGTTTATCAACAATGTTGACATAGAACAAGGATCTAAGGTGGATTTTTAAGAAGAATCTTTCTAATCAAAAATGTAGCCAAGGATATCAACAAAATTAAGAAAACCAAGATTGATAACACAGGATCATTAATGAACCATGGGAAGATCTCCTCTCTATGTTTTCCCTCTCTATGTCTCTCCACTAAAGTGGAGCATGGAAGAAGCTAGTAGTGATGGTTTTCCCAAATGTAGTAGTCATATAAGGAGTAGGAGATTCGATAGTAATCACAGACCTTAGGAACATGTTGAAAATATCCTTTGCATCTATTCCTTGAACAAACAACTCATACTTACTTTGTGTCATGGCTACCTCATGCCATGATTTATTATAATTCTTCTTTTCTATCTTATATAGCCATTTGTGAGCTTTTTTATTTTCTCCCCATTCTAACACCCATGCACAATAATCATTCCATTCCTTAGATTTTTGAACCAAGAGATCCATTTTCATGTCTTTCTCCATGTTGCTCTTGGCTAGAGCAATGTTACCTTCGATAGCACTCCAATAGCAGAACCACTCTATCTCTTTAGTTTGTAAGAAATCCCTATTGGCCACACATACCTCTATGAATTTCTTACAATCTTTGAGACTCTTAACTTTATTGGTCAACTCCTTATTCTATTTTCTCAATGCTATAACCTCCTTCTACACGAACATATTTGAACATTGGACCTCCCATAATGTTTTTGCACAGGATGAGATGCATTCTATGATCCCTTCATACAACTTTCATGGAACATTCTCAACATTGAAGGGTAAGGTAATGGACTTTTCAAATTCAAAGTTCCATGAGGGGTTTCATTTTATTTTGGAAATTGAAACAACATCAAAAATACAAAAATATTTTAAATACTTTAAAAAACATAAAATATTATAGTCATAAAAAACATGAAAAATAAAAATATAAAAATCCAAATATATAAAATAAAACACTAGCATTCTTCTTACCAACATCAAGAGCTACCATTTCATTCATCATTCCCTTCATGAATTCTAGCTTGTCTAGGGCCTCCACCTAAGGTTTGGAGTGGAATTTGGATGTAGATTCTTCTAGAGGAGGTTCACACTTTATAATCACCATAACAATTAGATATTAATTACAACAAGATAAACAAAAAATTGAAATCAAACAAAATGAAAAATAGAAAGATATCAAAAATCAAAACTTATAACACACTAGGAAGATCATGGAATAAGTCTATTTAACGGTCTCTTTATAGAGTAAAATCACCTAAGATGGAATCTAATACATCTAGAGCCTTCAAAGATGCCCTCTCCTCCTCTTCCTTGCATTGTTGCTCCTCCTCCACAACAACCTTAGTAGCCAACTCCTATTTTTTTCCTACAATAAAACAAAATCATAAAACATAAAACAAATTATCAACTAAAAATATATAACAAAAATTTACAAAGAACTAAGAACTAGAAATTTACATTTTTGTACATAGCATGTGGCTTAATCCCAATTCTATCAGGAAAACAATCATGCAAACCACATGAATCACTAAGATGCTTAGGGGTAATAGAGAGTGATTCTCCTATCTCCTCCACTAGTGGATCTTGGTGATGCATAACTTGAGTGATATGTTTAGCCCAAGGCCTAGAGAGTTGAAAAACATTACATGGAATCCATTCTCCACCTCTCTTGATCATTAAGAACTCCAAAAACCTATTAAGATATTTACAGAAGAATGTAAAATGTACATGATGAATATTATCAAGATTATTGTGGAGCTTTTAGATTTCATCCCTCAAGCCAATGACTAAGTGGGTAGCCCAATCAAACATAGTGCCATCAATTAACATCTTTTTCATTATCCAAGCCTATTGAATTCCTATTGTTTTCTTCTATGGTAGTAATAAGGAAAAGGTCCTACCATGGAAAAAGGGGGTAGGTCTCATTAGCATCCTTAACTTTACAATTGTTAAATATTAATGTTGCACTAGAATGAGAGTTAAGCAAAGTCTCCTTTTCTTCTCTATAGCCTGTATCTTTCCTTGTTCTAATGACAACCCTAGCATCACTAGAGGATACATCAAAGAGATCTTTGAACATGTATACATTAATTTTCAACACAATATGGTAACCATAAACATGAGTGATTAAGTTGGTGATCTGCTCATCAAAAGAGTCAATCACATTCAATATCTAAGTAGGCAACATCATTGGATTAGCCAACATGAAAAAATCATACAATCATGCATCAATAAGCCTTTGTTGTATATCCATAAGAGCTTTTTCTAACAACCATTCTTGTGTGAAGTCTACTTCACCCCACTTGAGCTAAATTTTCTTATTGGAATGGCCTAAGATAGTCACATCAATCATAGACTTATGCACAGAATCTAAAAACATAACATAGGTAACATGTTAGTCTCTTATGACCATGAAAACTTTAAAAAAACCAAAAAGAACAACACAAAATCATAAAAACCAAAAATAATAATAAATTTTTTGGCCATGCTAAAAAATTTCACTTACCAAGCTTAGGCACAATGAGAACCTTACGATGAGCTGGTACAAGTCCTCCTAAGTCTGTGGGAATCCACCATTTATGTGTATGATTAATGGATAAATTTGTTTCATATACATGAAAATACCATGTATAATATCTACTAAGCTCAACATCGAGTTGATTAAGCACCTGCACTCTAACAACCTCACCTTGCTTGAATTCTTCCAAGGTTGTATGAGTCACAAATAAGATTTGGTCATTCCTCACCAATTCCTTGGGATGTACCCTATACCTACAAAAATAAAGCATCAAAACAATTAGAAATAAAAAACCTTAAATACAAAAAATGAACAAAGATAATAGTTTAGAATTAGACTTGTGGTTCTAACAAGTGGATAGTTCCTGGAGGATTTTGAATGTGTGTTTTATCCTATGGTCTATCATCAAGGTGTTAAAATTGTATTGTGAATACATAGGCATCTCTTATATTTGGGATAACCATCTAACTCCTATTGAAAACAAGCTTCCACTATGCTCTATATCCCTCTAAGTGTTGGGATAATATACTATGAACTATGAGATGTAGGTAGAAGATCTTTCCAAGAGGGTCTCTATGATGATGGAGGCAACATCTACCACCAAATGTGACTACACAATCACACTGTATTTGTAAGGCAAGTATGCTAAGAATTCTCTTGCACCAGGTTTAAACCATATCAGATTACATTTGTCAATGCACATATCTAGGCTTAAGTTATTTTGTATGGCTATCCCAAAGCATCATAGGATCCCAACCAAATCCACCACAACCAAATAGGTTTTATCAAAGCCTTGTACATAGACAAAACACATAACCATTAGAACATAGAAAACCATAGGAACATTATAACAAGAAAAAAATTAACAAAATTCAAAACAAAAAAATCTCTATAATGATAATGTTGCCATTAAATCCAAGACATGAAAAATAACCAAGCATACCAATGCAACAACCTTCAAAATATAAACCAAAATCTAGCCTTTGGACTTCATCTAACATAGTAAAAAAAACCAATTTACATTTTCACAAACCATTAGCTTGTAAAACCTTAGAACGAACATTTCATAAACTATTGACATGAAAACCAATATTTTACAAAATTAGAGGCTAAGAATGATAACACTAGGGCTTGATTAGTGTAATTTTTTAGAAATTTATGATTAAATAGTTCATACAAGCTCAAACGTTGGAGATGTAAGAAAAGTGGAAGTAAGAACTATAGAATTTCTTGACTCTTGGAGCCTATATCTTACCACATCTCCCAAAAAAATGCTTTGAAATCCCTCATATGTTGATTTGGAAAGTCTAACAAGTACTATACTTTGGCCACAACATTTGAAATATTTCACAACAATCACATACCAAGCCTATGTGCCCAACACTTTCAATCTAGACATGAAAACCAAAAACTAGGCAACAAAAAGTAAAATTGATTAATGCAAATCTTGGAGACTAGAAAAAACCTTTTAAAAATTCTTAAGAATTATTTTTAGCTATAGGTGAAAAGGACACGTTAACAACAACCAAAATTAACCACCAACACTACAATCCAAGTGTAGAAAAAAACTAGAATTGTACCAATTTTCAAACAAAATTTTGATCAAAAACCTAGTTTGCAATGAATCAAGTACAATAAACACTCAAGGAAAAATTTGTAAAAAATTTCAAAATTTCCACACTTCATACAAAATCCTTCTATACTATTCCCACCATCCCTAGAAGCCCAAAATGCTACCATAAATGCTTAAAAAATTATCAATGTTAGTTTTTTCATTGAAAAATAACAAAATTTCAACAAAATTGGCAAGAACATTAACTGTGCTGGGAAAAAATCCATAAAAATTTAAAAAATCAAAAAATATAATTCCATCTTCAATACATCCAAAAACCCATAACAATAGATCTAGGAAATCAAAAGTATAAAATTTTAGCATATATAGTCTAGGAAAAACATCAAAGTTAAGCCAAAATTGACCAAAACTAGGGCAAAATGCTAAGAAAAAATTAAAAATTTCTATAATCCATTACCAAAAATCAAAATTTCAATTCCACTATAATCTGCTTTCCTAGATATTTCATTTGACAGAAACAGATTAGAAAATTTCATCCTATGTAAGCTTAGAGGTGGAAAAACATTTCCACAAATTTGACTAAAATAAAAAAAATGGTGAGGATTTGGTGCTTGGTAGACCTCAATGAATATCTTGTTCCTAAAAATTGATATAAAAGCCTTGAAAAAATTGAAATAGCCTCCTTTGCCTCATTCAACACTAGGTTTTGATTTATCAACTTAATATTCTTCACCATGATTATTGAATGCCTTAGATCTATTCATTGATT
The DNA here is from genome assembly GCA_015680685.1 of Gnetum montanum. Taxonomy (NCBI): domain Eukaryota; kingdom Viridiplantae; phylum Streptophyta; class Gnetopsida; order Gnetales; family Gnetaceae; genus Gnetum; species Gnetum montanum. The sequence goes on along the minus strand of MNCI01034797.1, from coordinate 326,030 downwards.
GTTCTAAAAGAGAGGCCTAAAACTTGTCTTGTTGCCACAAAGTTTTTAATAGAGGTGGATGGAAGCCAAGAGTGTTAGGAAGATGTTGAGAATTGGATTTTTTAACCACCACTATAGATTCTAGGCACCACACTCAAGAAACTTGAAGGAAACTAGCTTCAACGCAAAGGTTTGATGTAGAAAATCTTCCAATCCTCAAGTGCTCTAAATTCTAACAAGAAAAAGCCTTTTGAAAACCAAGAAAACCTTCTTCATGTTGGGATTAGAGATATTTAAGAAGATAACAAGCATTGTATGCTAGGTTTTGGTAGAAAAATTCTCTTTCTGATCTTACAATTTGGGCTTTCAAAACCAACATATACATCAATGTATAGAATATAGAACCTTAGCTATACATTGGTCACAAGAGCTCCAATGTATAGTCCAATGTGAATAGGTTGTAACTAGGCCTATACTATCTTAAGTTCAATCATCAACCATCCATAGGATCCCATGAAACTTTAAAACGTCAAAACATTTTTCAAACATTAAAAATCCACTCAAGGAAGCTTATACGTTGAAGGTTTGGAGCTTTTACACTGGAATCCTTAACCAAATACATTGGGTCAACATATAAATTAACATGTGGTGCCTCAAGAAAACCTAATCATTTTAAAAATACCTTCTGCATTGCAAAAAATAGTTCTAGAAGCTATAGATCTAGCCTCAAATCCTAAACGTTGATGTAGAAATCTAAAAATCCTAAAACTCTATCAAAAGTTCATAAAAACTATTAAAATTTAGTTCACATGTTGTGAATTATGCCCCACACTTTAGGCCAATGTATAAGCCAATATGTGAAGATAACACCAACTTTTGACACATTCAAATTTGCTCAATAGTAACCAAGTGGAGCCCACAAAACCTAAAAGGCAAAATTAACTTAGAAATTAATCTTTTAACCTCTAAAAAATGGTTTTTTGACATTATATGTTGGAAAATTAATCCCCACACATTGGACCAACATATATTCCAACATGTGGGCATAAAAAAACCTTCAAATTGGTCAACATAACCTCAAAAACCTTAGATTTCTCGTTAAAACCCTAGCCACTACACTATGACCTTGGAGAGGTCAAAACCTCATCAACGAACCTCTAAAAATTACCTAATTTGATTCACATGTTTAGGATATAAGCCTCAAACATTGGGCCAACATATAAGTACAAATTCTTCGAGCATGCATATGACTCTTGGTAATCCCAACAACACTTAACATTTGGTAACCAAGCAACGTTATAAGTGTTCAAGATGTGCATGGAAAGTGGGATCAGATACTTATGTTAGGATAGTTAGTTATTGATTAGTAGTTAGATTAATTAAAGTGGTTCATAAATTAAGTTTTAACTTTTTTTTTAATCATAGATAAATAAAATATAAAATAATAGAAATCATGTGCCTAAATTACACTTAACCATACAACTAAGCTCCACAAGTGTAGTTGAGAAGACAATGATTGTCACTATTAGATTTCAAATCCTAGAACCAGTGTACTTAGGAACTTAAGGTCTGTAAAATTTGATTGGATTGTGCATGATGGGGAATGCAACTTGATCCTTAGACATTCTCACAATCAAATCCTTACAATGATGGATAGAAAGGGAATCAAAAATGTGGTAGTTGATCACTTGTCTTAGTTACGATGGGATAGCAAAAAGGAGGAGAGCCCACTTTTAGACCAATTTCCTAATAAACTCCTCTTTGTTGGTGCTATGAATGAACAAGATCCCAAGGATAGAAACTGATACAAAAACATCATATCCTACCTGCTCACTCAAGAGATGTCATAGAGGTGGAACAATTGGAAGAAACAACAATTTCTTCACCAACTCAAATGTTTCATGGAGATTAGTGGCAACCTTTATAAGGTTTGCATAGATGGCTTGGTAAGATGGTACATTCCTTATGTTGATCAACTACAAGTCCTCCAAGATGCACATGAAAGTCCTTGTAGGGGCCACTATGTAGGGGGGTGAATGGCCATTAAAATATTCATGGCAAGCTATTATTGGCTAACACTTTTTAGGGATCACAGTACTTTGCCTACTCTTGTGATAGATTCCAATGAGATGGAGGGATTCCAATGAGATAGATCCCAACAATGGATCCAACCACTGGAGCCTTTCAAACTATGGGGAATTAACTTTATGAGGCCCATCAATCCTATGTCTAATGGGAAGGCCTACATAATTGTAGCTATTAACTCCTATACAAATTGAGTAAAAGTTGCAGTTTTCACCAATTGTACATCTTCTACGATTGCCTGATTTGTATAATAGTATGTTGTAAACAAGTTTGGTGTGCCAAGGGTACTTATTTTGGATAACAAGACATGCTTTACAGGCACCACTTTTCATAAACTCATGCTACACTTCGGGGTTTAGCATAAATTAATAACTCATTACCACCCCCAAGCTAATGTTAAAGCTAAATTTACTAATAAGAAGATAACCAAAATACTAACATGTACCATTAGTAAGTATAGGAGAGACTAGAGATCTAAACTCAATGATGTCCTTTGGGCTTATTGTTCAACTTGGAAACTCCCTATAGGATATTCTGCCTATGAGCTCATGTATAGAAACCTCTCAATACTTCCCATCCAAGTGGAACTCTATACACTATCAACTGCATGTAACCTCAACTTGGACCTAACTCTATCATAGAAAGAATGATTAATTAATCTCAACGTGCAAGATGAGAATCAACTAGTGGTCCTATTATCTAACAAAGTTTACAAGGCATACAACAAATAATGACATGACCTTAGGATCAAGAATTTGAAATTCCAACCATGAGATAAGGTTCTCTATTAGAATCCCATGCACATACCTCAACACATTAAGTTCCAAACATTATGGAAGGATCCTTATATCATCTATGAAACCTTTCCATCTAAGGCCTTGCTAATTTACCAACCTTAAAGTCCAAACAAGAAACTATTAGTCAACACACAATAAATAAAACCTTTTCTAAAACCCAAAATAATGAATAGTACCAACACCTCAACAAATGGACATGCATGCTCAATATTTTGGATCTCCTCCTTCCAACTCAATCATGCGGGAGATGGTCATCCATGCTGAAATTAGATAAAGTGGCTTCGCAGTATTTTTACTATGTTTTTCTCTATCTTGAGTATTTTACAATTTTTTCTATATTTTCCCTTATTTGATTTTCATTTTTCTTATGATTTTATTTTCTTTCTTTATTTCTACTAGGATTTGATGTAACTATAGCTACTAATTGATGATGATTTGTACTTTACATTATTATTTGATAGAAAATGCCTAGATGCCATTTTTAAATTTTGACATTGAGGAATGAGACATTGATTCTTTTAATAATTATAGGTAGTGAATCCACATCATCCACTGATCCACATGACTCTATGGTGTTTCCTCATTTTTGAACTATGAGGTCTCTTCTTAAAATAGCTTATAATGAACTTAGGAGCTTAGTAGTTTCCAAACTTAGGAATGAATTAATTAGATGGACAAAGATGTGACTTTAAAGGGATTCATTACTTTTGTACCTTCCTACCCTCTAAGTTACATGAGTATTACCATGGACTTTTCACCATTTTTCTATCAACCAATAACAAGAAGTAAAGTCCTTGCATCGTATGGTTCCCACTAAAAAAAGCACAATAATGATGGGAATTCAAATCACACCAATTAGACACAATAATGGACTACAAGAATTGGTTATGGGATTGGAAAGACATGTTACCCATGCCTAAAGACACCCCTCTAACTAAGGCCATCTTCCCTTCCTACTTCTCTTTTCTTCTTCTTTAGGAATGGTGTGTGGCCTATGAGGATGTTCTTGTTTCTTGGGGGTGAAATGATCTAAAGTGTCAATGTGAAGTCACTAGATGTGGATGGTCTTGATTTTGACTAAAAAAGAACATTATTAGGTCATGTTAATCACATACTTCACAAGGAACTTCATGTGTCCATGACAAGGGACTCCATTACACACTCTCTCATCTATCTAAACTCTCCATCAACCACCTCACTACCTTTTCTCATGATTATTTTAATGTCTCTATTAGGATACGATTAAAATTCATTGGTGGTTTCCTTGATGATTTGATTCTTAACTAATCACAACCATTAATCAACCATGGGACCCATGGACTTCTTGTATTGAGGGCATGTAAGGGCATTACAAGTAGAAGCCTACCATGGGGAGGATCCACTTTCATACCCCTTGGTTGGGAAGGTTAAGTTTCTTATCCCTTAGATATTTTTTTTTACAAACCTTATGAATTCCACATCAATTGCATCTAGTATGCACTCCTTAACAAATATTCTCCAAATTAAATCTCCCTTTTTTATGCACATTCTTGTCCTCTTTGAGCATTCCATCATGTTGTTAATTTTTCTGGCTTTCTTTGGACATCAATTTTATGGAAAAACTCTTTGTTTTTCCTTAGTTTCTTAAGGTGAAAAATGTTTTCTCTATGGTTGTGTCAATGCAACCCCATTGATGTAGCTGGCTACATCTCCACATTCTCATCGACATGACCCTATCAATACAGTATAAAATTTCTATGTATACTTGCAACACTTTACAAATGTTTCACATTTGTCATTCCATGCCCAAGGAGTTTTTGTCATTTTCAAAGCCTAAAACCTTCCAGATCCCATAAATTTTATACCACTTATTTGGTTAACCTCATTCTTTGTTCTTATAGCTACTGGAGGTGAGCTTTATGTCATGGGGACCACAAACCTTAGGTTTCTAATGAAAAAATTTTCAAAATTTTTTCTAACTTCCACAAGGTTTAACTAATAAAATAATATTAAAACCAATAATTCATGAAAGTTAAACCTTCCCAACAAACTCTAGTAGTCACTAAAATAAAATAATATTAAAATACTCAATCCACCATAATCACAACTTAGCCTAAGTGTAATTGATCAAAGGAGACAAGGTATTAAACTATCTAAGTTACACATCAAATGCTAATTCTTAGTTATGTTGTGATTACAAATGGTGCCAAGACCCAAACAAGGACAGGAAGGATGACCATTGCAACTGAGAGATAAGTGACTAAAAGGAGGAAGGGGCCAATAGCTAGAGCAAGCAATAGAAATCCATGCAACAGGGCCTCTTTGGAAGGAGCCCAAAGAGAAATCTGTCTAACAAATTTCACTATTGAGATTGAGCAATCACATCAAGATGAGGTGCCTAGGCCTAGACCAAACCTTGAGATCACTCTGACTGACTCCTGCCTAAGGAAAATTCACTCTAAGGAGGTCTAGAATGTGGTTCTCCAAGAACTAAAATTTGGTCCTTTCTTAGACTTGCCACTAAAAGAAGTCAAGACACAACTTGAAAGCTCTCCCATGTGGCCTATCCTCACTTCTAGTAGGGACTGATACATGGGGAAAACCTACCTCTTTTGGAATAATATGTAAGGTGATGAAACTATGAAAATTAAGGATATTAGTATGTCCTATTCTGTGGAGGCCATCTCACAAGCCCTCGAGTTGTTGGATACTAGGGAAAACTTGGTGGAAATATCAATGCAGGAAAACCTAGAAGTAAAGAAAGAGTGGTTCCATTAATACTATGGAGTTGACCACAAGGAATACAATGCACTCACTAAGGCAAAGAGAGCATACCTCAAAATCGTGACCTATCACCTCAATCCAATGATGAGGCTAAGCAAAACCACGACCAATGCATGTATAACTCTAAGTCGTAGATTCCATGTTAATCTTTCATATCTCATCTATCTAGAGATCAAGAAGTGATTCAAAGAGAATGAGCGTGGGAGAAAGGCACTTCCCTTTCCATGCCTCGTTAACAAATTTTACAAAAGGGGATGCATAGTCCAATACACCAATGACATCCTTCATCATGTTTCTACTACCTCTTAGGTAGAGATGATGAAGGATAAAATGCTTACCAAGGTGTAAGAAGAGAAGCAGCCACCACCACCATCCATCACTTACATAAAAAATGTCAAAGGCTCGTGCTACCATTGAACACATGCACAAGCTCCATGAACAAGTCCTATAACACCAACAAGCTAGAATGACTAGTGGTGAACCCTCCATCTACTAACCAGCATTAAGTCATCTCAACAAAGTAACCAGAACCATTAGTTGGTTAGAGGAGATAATGTCACTATTTTCTTTCCAAAGGATGCAAGTGTTTACAAGGTTAAATCCTAGCTCCTATGAATGACAATGTTTCTCTCAGGATAACAACAATTCTCAAAAATTTCTATGAATGCCACCATTTTCTTGGTGTGCTTGGAGGATGAAAATGAAGCAACTATCTTGGTGATGTAGCACTAAGGGAAAAAAACAATGGTAGAGGTGGTGGTTGATAGAGTGATAGAAGCACTCAACACTTTTATAGCCTCTATGCTTGATGTTGCTACACTCAAAGATATGTAGATGTCTACAAGAGTAACAAGTGGGAGATTAAGTGTAGCCTAGCATAAGTGTTGGACTAACTAATGGGAACCAAGTAACTTCTAGAGATCTTCAATCTCCCGGATACCATCACTACAACCTAGTCAGAACTGCTAGAGGCTAGGGGTAAGCTTATTATTTCCAATTTCAAACTTGAAGTAGCCACATCTAAAAATCAATGATTGCCTGCTAAGGTCACAAAGTTGAGAGCTTGACTAGCTAATCCCACCATGCTTAGCTAGGTCATAACAAGAGATGAAGCTTTTTTGTAGCTCCAACACAAACTCCAAGAGGTTGAGCACACCAAGGAGATGATGATCTTCAACTAGTTCTTAATAGAAGCGACAACCTACAACACTAAAAGGGACATGTCAAAGATCTACAAGGAGAACGTAGTACTAACCATAGACATTCATCACCTTTGGAATGTCAAGACACAAAAGGAAAAAATGCTAGAATGTGTGCAACATCAGTAGGAGTAACTTGCCATGGTGAATATGGATTTGAGGAGGTTGGTTTTTGAGAATCACAATCTCCCAATGAAGGAGGTTCATACCCTTCACTAGAAAATAGCAATTGAGGTGGCTGCCTAGAAAAATGAGGCCATGAAATTTGAATGGGTGAAGAATCATTACAAGGACTAGGTTTGGCTTCTCAAGGAGGTAAATGAAAAGGAGAATCAACTAGAAAAGGAAAAAGTCAATGAGGCCCTTCAACAACTCTAACAAGGAGGTGACATGTGGTAGCCCATCTTTGATGGACTGAATGCACACAACAAGGTTGAAAGTAGCCTCAAAGAGTTGCAGATCGAAGAGATGACTAAATACATGGAGCTAGCCAATCTCCAATACACAAACATGCCAATGTTAACTACCAAAAGGCCAAGGTTAGAACTTGAAAAGCAAGTGGCCAACTCTTACTTCTATATGAGATAGAGTTCAAGCACCACAAGGAAACAAAACAAAAGCTATTACTAGCTAATGCTGAGCTTGAAGTTCTTCACATGTGCATCATAGATCAACGATCAGTTGCAAAGAACCTAGCCAAGAGTGTGAATGGCTACTAAGAGCTGCAAAATGCTATCAAATCATTTGACATTGAATGCAAACAATTCATTCCCTAGTTTTTCAATGTTAAGGAGTTGTTCCCTATCATTCCTTGTTTGTGGGATGTTCCCATACCAGCTCATATCAATGATGTTGTGTGGACTATGTATGATCCCTAGAGTAAGGAGGAGAAGATGAAAGCCTTGATAGATGCTTTTCATCTTCCACCAACAGTAGCAACTACAGCAACATAGCCACAACCTCCATTACCTTAACCTCAACTACCACATGTACCAAAGGTAGGGAAAGATCCTTCAACACCTCAAGACCCTCCACCTCCTAGGACCATTTTATTTTCTTCTCATCTTCAAACCATCAAAGGAATTTTAGCTATTCATTTTTGTAAAGGTATTCAATTTTTTTTCATGAACACCTATTTTTATAAATATTGTAAATTTGTACACTTGAGCACTTAGCATCATTTTCAGTCAATCAATCAGTCACTAGTTCCATACCTTTCCAAATTGTGTAAGAAGCTTGTTCCTCCTTTTGTTTACTTGAGAAAGAGCTTCAATGAATCATGGAGGCATGATGAATCATTTTTTGGATACAATAATGAGGTCATGTTGATGCATCCCCATTGACATATACCCATCAATGCATGGGTGATGAATTGATGCATGGGGTGATGTGTTGATGCATATGCATCAACAACGTGTCTATGTCTGCCTATATAAATGCATACACCCACCACATTTATGGCATCATTCATTTAGTAGCTTAGTAAAGTTCTTGTAGTTTTCTTTCCCAACAATTAGAATATTTTCTAAGTGCCCATAGTAGGGATCAAGAAGTGTACAAATCCTTATTCGAACAATGATGTACCTGGACACTTTGGTGTAACAGCAATAATGACGAGCCTCTTGATAAACCTTGCAGCATTTGGAATTAGCTTAATATTTACCTTAATGCACTTTACTTTCAATGTAATTTACTTTCATGTACTTAGCTAATTAATTAAATATGACTTATTAATACACATAAGTACAACCACCTCAAGCATACATTAATGCTTGGTAATCCTAGTAGTATTTGCAATTGGTAACATAGCAACATTGTGACATGTTCAAGATGTGTATAGTAGGTGGGATCATATACTTATGCTAGGAATTAGCATAAGACATTAGATAGTTTATTAGATTAATTAATACTTAATTACTTTTTTTGACACTCATAAAAATAGATACAAAATATAAAATTATACAAATCATGTGCCTTGGTTACACTTAACCATATGCTTGTACTTATATGAGTGGAACCAAGAAGACAATGATCATTTCCCTAGATTCACTATCCTAGAAGATGTACACTTAGAGAGCTAAGGTCTACATAATTTGACTGGATTACGTGTAAATGTTTGTAATTCGTATTGTTGGGCATAGGGTATACTCACCACTCATCACTTACCTATGTTTTTTTCCTATATTTTTTAGGTTAAATTTTTGTTAACGTCACTCCTTAGTACCTTTGCAACTTCCTGAAAATGGTTGTAATAAATAACACCTAGTAGTAGACCAAGTTAAATACTTTGGACTTAATAGTTTATAATGATACCTTATTTTCTTAATATGGTACAAAGTCTTGGCTTTACAACTAACAAAATTCCACTATTCTTTGGATTAGATTTTTCTAACATTTTAGAATGGAGGCCTACTTAGAAGCCTAAGATAATAAGGTTTGGAAAGTTATTTCCAAAGAACTCACCAATGTTGATAATGTGGCCTAGGCAAGAAATACTCTAATTTGTAACCTAGGTTATGGATTTGTTTTCAAGATCATGCACTTGAAGATAACTATGCAAATTTGAAATCAGCTACAAGGAGTGTATATAGGTAACGATAATGTCAAGTAGGAAAAAGTAGAGACTTTAATAGTAAAGTTAAACCCTCTCAAGATAAAGATCAACAAAAATATCATCTTCTAATTTTTAAAGAGTTAATGAGATTATCTTTGAAATGGATATGTTTTGATACAAGGAAGAGCATCTTTAAAGGTATTTTTGCATAACACCTCTTCTACAAACCCTTGTAAAATGTAGAAGAGGTGTTTTAAATATTTTTTCTATTTAATAAAAATGAATCTTTCTAACATGCTTTTTGGAAATATCTTTTACACTTCTAGAGGAGCTTTTTAAAAAAGCCTCCAAAATGATATTAATAACATTTTTTAAAAATGCATACAAGCCTTCGTTATAAAGGTCCAACTAAGATGTTTTTTTAAAAAAATGCCACTAACATATTTCTAAAATATTTCCAAGAAATCTATTAGAGGTGGCATTGTTAAATAGTAAAAAATATAAACAATTGCTTTTTTAGAGGCATTTCAAAAAATGTCACCAACTATTTAGTATCTAGCATCAATGTTCTATTATTGAAAAAAGTGAAATTCTTAGAAATAGGATTGAAAACTATTTTGTTTGTATTCATTTTGTTATTTTATATTGTTGTTCTAGTTGGATGAAATTTAGCAAATGAGAAGGAAATTTCTTAACAAAGGGAATTAATAAATAAATGTTTGACTTATCAACTAAAAATAAGAAATTGAAATCAAAATTTAAAAATTTCTCACAACTTAATTATCATTGATGGAAAAAACAAAATGAAAAACATAAAAAATAGAGAATGGATGCACTAATTATTGAGGTTAGTGGCAAGGGTGTTAGCTTGGTAATCCCAGGTCATAGGTTTGACTCCACTTGGTAACATTGAGTTATAAATTTAAAAAGATACATTATTAAATGAATTCTAGATTCAAGGGGTCTTAGTGGATGTAAACAAGATTCAAGGGGTCTTAGTGGTCAAAATAAGGCTATAAGAGCAAGTGGATCCATTGGGTCTTTTGGAAGGTAAGTTAAAGATTTAACAATGATTTAATATAATTATTCATAATCAAGGTGTTATTGGAACCAAATTTTGGTTCTAATTTTATAAATCAAAATAAGCCCATAACAGCAACTAGATCCATTGGATCTTATTTTTTTAAGGTTGGTTAACCAGTAGAATTAAACCCATGAGTTGAAGTTTCTAAATCAAGAGTCTTACAACTAGGCTAACACCTATTGTTGAGATTAGCTTAGTGGTAAGGACACCTTTGCATGAAAAGCCAAGTTATAGATCTTGATAAACATACTCTTTTTGAAATAAACCTATTACTAACAAAATACATGATACCTAACTAATTGCAGTAAAATAAATATTTATAGTTATTATTATTGATTATCTTTGTTAAAAATCAGTGATTAATCCTTTTTGAAATAAAGCCATGACTTGAAAACTACAAGATATGGACATTAATTAACTAAGGATATAATTGACTCATTATAAAAATAATATTAATGATTATTATCATTTCTATTTGTTATTTCTGTTGCATCTTCCACCGGTAATGGATAAGGAAAAACATAATCTAACATGTACGGTGTAAATAGTAATTTTAAAATACATACATGCAACAACAGAGCTGTAAATTGAGAACATGAACTGATTCCTGTCTTCTGTCTCAATCCTACGTCGAACTTCTTGAATTGTCTCCAAGTTCTTCCTGTCTTCGCCTCCAAAGTTTTTGCTGTCCCCTCCTCCTGTTCAAAGTTTCTAATGTGCCAAGTTCCTCCTCTCCCCTCCTCCTGTCCAAAGGTTCTAATGTCCCAAGTTCCTCCTGTCTTCATCTCCAAAGTTTCTGATGTTCCAAGTTCCTGCGTCTCAAAAGTTTCCGTAATTCCCTCCTCCAAGGTTTTTAATGTTCCCTCCTGTCTTCGTTGTGTCTCAAAAGTTCCAAAAATTTCTGATATTCCTCCTCCAAGGTTTCTGATGTTCCCTCCTCCTGTCTTCGTCGGGCCTCAAAAGTTCCATGCGTCTCGAAAGTTCTTCGTCTCCAAAGCTCATTCCTCTCAAAAGTTCGAGAAGTGTCTGGAAGTTTCTCCTCCTGTCTTTGTCTCCAAAGTTCATGCGTATCAAATGTCTCAAAAATTCCCGAAGTGTCTCCAAGTTTCTACTCCTGAAGTGTCCCTTTTCTTCTCTCTTCTTCTCCAATGTTTCCAAGGTGTTAGTGCAAAAAATCTCAACATTTTGGGCAAAATGCCAAAACCTAGATTGGTGATGTAAATCCCACACGTTGAGGACCAAGAATGTCAAACCCTTAGTTTAACCATTTCCTTCGCCCATTCCTCAGGCACCGTCTTTATCCCCAACAAGCGAAGAGTGTGAAGTGAATGCAGATTTCAGAAACATGAATGCATCTCTCTTAATTTTATCCCCATGATGTGAAGAGTTTAACCTGCTACTTTTATGTTGATGCATAAATTTTGGTCATGCCAACACCGGAAAAACTCGTTTGAGGAGACTATTGCCTAGGGCGCCTCCTGTATGGGTACGGAAACCCGGGAATAGTCTCACCTGGAGAGAGCCATGTGACCAAGTGATAGAGAGAGAAAGAAATAAAGCATGAAAAAAAAATAAGGAGAGAGAAACAGGAACCATAAACTCGTTTGAGGAGACTATTGCCTAGGGCGCCTCCTGTATGGGTACGGAAACCCGGGAATAGTCTCACCTGGAGAGAGCCATGTGACCAAGTGATAGAGAGAGAAAGAAATAAAGCATGAAAAAAAAATAAGGAGAGAGAAACAGGAACCATAAACTCGTTTGAGGAGACTATTGCCTAGGGCGCCTCCTGTATGGGTACGGAAACCCGGGAATAGTCTCACCTGGAGAGAGCCATGTGACCAAGTGATAGAGAGAGAAAGAAATAAAGCATGAAAAAAAAATAAGGAGAGAGAAACAGGAACCATCGACAGGACGGCAGATTTTCTTTTAAACAGTTGGGCGTCTTTTGGTTCCATGAAGCTATCACCTTTGGGATCTGCTATTGGTGATTCCCTGTTTAATGGCAAATTTCTTTATCTATAACTCCTCTTCTTGAATGATAAGCAATTTAGTGTTTTTATATAAAGTTTCTAAACTAACTCATAAATTTCAAAAAAATAAACAAGGGAGAGAAAAATCAATGCAAGTAAAATCAAAAGCTAAGTAGCAAACACATTCAATTCAGCATAATATGAGTCAAAAAGCTCAAGTAAACAACAAACATGCACACGTTGTGAGATGAAGGCAATTAGCATGAAGGGCACACATTATGGATCCTTCCACCAAAAACTTTGGACCTTTTTCTAATTCTTTGTGGAGCTCTGGGATTGGTGTCAAAGGACATTTCAGATCATGTAACAGCTTTCCTAGTGAACACATTATTTGGAAAACTTCCAAACATTCTTAGGATCAATTTTAGGCCACATTTCCAAGGAAGCACCCATCGAAAGGATGCGCTGATGACCCCTTGGCACATTTCTAAATATCATATATACAAGTGTACTTATATCGTTTTCTCCCTTGGGAAAGTATAACTTCTGCATTAAACAGAATGATCGTAAATATCTTGCAATGTAACGAATTGACATTGATATTGCAAGGCTCATTGCACTGAAACCTCAGAAACCATTAAAATTTACAAAACAACAAATAGATACCAGGACCAGGGGGTTTGGCTCTCTTTCTATAATGAAGAACTCTTGTAAAATAAGCAAACATGCAATCCCAAGCCAAAATCTCCTCTCTCCGCTTGATGACGTCTGCTTCCTTTTTTCTAGGTCTCCATCATCCTGAACACGCTAGAGATATAACATCAACAAGTCTTTTAAACCTATTAGACCAAATATAAACTTCATGGGCCAGCCATAAAACTCACCTCTATCTTTCTTAAACTTATCAAAATTTAATCACACTCTTCTCTCACGTTCACTTCACTTGTTGGAGTGACTCAAAGGGATCCGAAGCAGGCATAGTTCTTGAAATATGGGCTGTACCACTGGTTGAAGGTTGCTCATCGTCATGATGGCTGGACGTGGGACTGCATTGAAACCTCCAAAATCTTCTGGCCCATCCACACTCGCCCATTTCTGATGACTTCTGTAAAGACTGCAAACACAACAAAATAAATTGTTGAGATGTGTAACCGCAACAGCAACAACTTTTACCTTACTGCAAGCAAGCTGAAACTTCAAAGCTTGTGGCAACAAAGAAATGGTAAGGTATTTAATGGGCAATATGGTATCTCGGTCATGGCAAATGTGCAGGATTTCTAAATTATAGGTACTCATCAATCTTCCAAAGTGAGTTATTCCAATTTCTAAAGATTTGAGGCGGATTCGGTGGTACCATCATTTAGAAGTGTTGTCCCAGGGGAAACGGATCTCAAGTTACCTTTTAAGTTTTAGTGGATTAGTGCCTTGCCTTCTTACCTTTGCTGCCGCTTGAAGTTATTCCCACGAAAAATTCAGTTGACATTGCGCATAAAATGATAGCTAAGTGTGTGGGCCTCTTCATTTAAGTGTGTAAAGAATTTCTTGCGGTTCTCAGGCTGAAATAGCAGAAACATTTTTCTTCATCTGGTGTGATTATATTCCTTCCTTGGCAATATGAATTTGTTTTGCTCTCACCTATGCATCTCTCTTAATTTTTAGATTTTACTTTTTAGCAGATTAGTTTTGCCTTCTTACCTTTAGGGCCACTCCAAAGTTATTCCCATGAAAAATTCAGTGACATTCCACATAAAATGATAGTTCAGTGTGATTTACGCATCCATGTGGGTCTTGTGTAAAAAGTTTCTTGCAGGTTCTAGCAGAAGCATCTTTTTTTATATGGCTATTTCTTCCTCGGCAAGGATGAAATTGTTTTGTTAGCACCTTTGCATCTCTTAATTTTAAAAGGAAACTTCTGACCAATGGGCTTTATACTTTATTAAAGTAAAACTAAAAGGAAACTTCTGACCAATGAGCTTTATACTTTATTAAAGTAAAACTAAAACGTGGTTAAGAGGGTCCGTCGGAGAGATGGTAGAGAAAATTGAGGTAGGGTTTTAACCCATCAATTTCTCATAAGGTGATTCTTCATTTTGGCTAGTGGACCAGTATAATTGTTAAAATACACTGCTATGTTACTTCCTTTTACCCATACATATGGTTCACATCCTGTGATCCATGAAAATCCTGTTATGTTACATCTTTTGGTTACACCATTTTGTTAAGTTATTCTCATGAAAAAGTAAGTAACATTTCACATCAAATGATAGTTGAGTGTGATTTATGCATCCATGTGGGTCTTGCGTAAAAAATTTCTTGCCGGTTCTCAGGCTGAGTTAGCAAAAGCATCTTTTTTATCTGGCTATTCCTTCCTAGGCAAAGATGAAATTGTTTTGTTCCCACCTTTGCATCTCTCTTAATTTTAAAAGGAAACTTTTGACCAATGGGCTTTATACTAAAATAAAACTAAAATGTGGTTGAACAGGTCAGTTGGAGAAATGACAGGGAAAATTGAGGTGGGGTTTTAACCCATCAATTTCCAATACCGTGATTCTTCATTTTAGCTAAGTGGACCAATCCAATTGCTAAAATACACTGCTATGTTACTTTCTTTTACCCATAGGTATGGTCCACACCCTATATAAAGTACTTTGTGGAATGAGTTATATCCATGACAATCCTATTATGTTACATCTTTTTGTTACACCATTTTGTTAAGGTATTCCCATGAAAAATTCAGTGACATTCCACATAAAATGATAGTTCAATGTGATTTATGCATCCATGTGGGTCTCATGTAAAATGTTTCTTGCAGGTTCTCAAGCTAAGTTAGCAGAAGCATCTTTCTTTATCTGCCTATTCCTTCCTAGGCAAAGATGAAATTGTTTTGTTCCCACCTTTGCATCTCTCTTAATTTTAAAAGGAAGCTTTTGACCAATGGGCTTTCTACTTTATTAAATTAAAACTAAAGCATGGTTGAGAGGGTTGGTTGGAGAAATGGTAGGGAAAATTGAGGTGGGATTTTAACCCATCAATTTCTCATATGATGATTTATCATTCTGGCTAAGTGGACCAGTCCAATTGCTAAAATACACTAATATGTTACTTTCTTTTACCCATAGGTATGGTTCACATCCTATAAAGTACTTTATGGAATGAGTTATATTCATGACAATCTTGTTATGTTAGATCATTTTGTTACACCATTTTGTTGAGCTATTCCAAGGACTCTCTTTTGATGATGGATGTTTTCATCTTTAAAACAAGAGGAGAAACTATTAGAAGTATATTCTGCACTATTGNAGTGCATAAAATAAAATATAAATGCATGAGAAAGGAAATCTCAAGTGCTACAAGGAATGGATCAAAGAGCTTGTCTTTACTGCCAACACAATAGTGTGCTCAAGTACATCAATTCTTGAATAAATATCCATTCACACTTAGACCTTCTACTACAGGCACTTGGGAAAATATTCTAACTTTCAAATGGACAAACTAAAAGAGCTTTGCTACTGACTGCTAAAAATGTACGCCCAATTGTGTGCTTGCATACTGTATTTATAGACCTAGGAGTAACCATGTGATATCGAATGTACAATATTGCATCTTCGACCATGATATTGTGTACTCGATATCATGACCACCCCAATATTGGAGTGATGAAAAACACAATTTATCAATGAGCTATTCAAGTTACCAATGTTATTTTTAGGGAATTATATAGAAGATGTGTTCAAGTTGCATAAATATTGAACAAGTCTATTATACTTAGGATTTATTGCTCCTAATGTATTTTGAACAAGTTCATTTGTTTGTCAAATCATTTAGGTTTACACAAGCATAAGGTATTGGCATCAGTATCATGGTTAACTAGCAACATGATTTTTTTTCAATAAAAGGTTATAACATTGAAAAAATTGAAATTGAACAAAGATCTTGGTCTTTATAAATACATATGGCAAAAAAGAATTCATGTAATGAATTTCATTTTTTTAGAATAAGGCTAAGATGATGATGATTGATTGATTTAGTAACTATTCTCATTTATACTCATTTAGTAAGTTTCTTGATTTAAAAAAGCATTNAAAAAAATGAAATTCATTACATGAATTCTTTTTTGCCATATGTATTTATAAAGACCAAGATCTTTGTTCAATTTCAATTTTTTCAATGTTATAACCTTTTATTGAAAAAAAATCATGTTGCTAGTTAACCATGATACTGATGCCAATACCTTATGCTTGTGTAAACCTAAATGATTTGACAAACAAATGAACTTGTTCAAAATACATTAGGAGCAATAAATCCTAAGTATAATAGACTTGTTCAATATTTATGCAACTTGAACACATCTTCTATATAATTCCCTAAAAATAACATTGGTAACTTGAATAGCTCATTGATAAATTGTGTTTTTCATCACTCCAATATTGGGGTGGTCATGATATCGAGTACACAATATCATGGTCGAAGATGCAATATTGTACATTCGATATCACATGGTTACTCCTAGGTCTATAAATACAGTATGCAAGCACACAATTGGGCGTACATTTTTAGCAGTCAGTAGCAAAGCTCTTTTAGTTTGTCCATTTGAAAGTTAGAATATTTTCCCAAGTGCCTGTAGTAGAAGGTCTAAGTGTGAATGGATATTTATTCAAGAATTGATGTACTTGAGCACACTATTGTGTTGGCAGTAAAGACAAGCTCTTTGATCCATTCCTTGTAGCACTTGAGATTTCCTTTCTCATGCATTTATATTTTATTTTATGCACTTTACCTTCATGTTGTTAGCATAGCAATTCATTTTGGTCCATTAAGAAAATCATTAAATTACACAAGCACAACCTCTTCGAGCATATGTGTGACATTTGGTAGCTCAGAAACAATTAGCATTTGATAGCCTAGCAGTGTTTGCATGAAGTTTAGGATGTGTTCAAAAAGTGGGAATGGCTACTTGTGTTAGGCTAGATTAGAATTTAGTTTCCTTAGCAATTAATCGCTTTTACTTTTAATCACTTCTACTTTTATTCTTGTTCTAGGTGAGTAATTCAGAAAAACACAAAATAATAAAAATCATATGCCTCAGTTACACTTAACCATACAATTGCATTCCACAAGTGAGACTGGGAAGACAACGAATGAATAGCATGCACACGTTGTTTAGCTCTAGTGTACTTAGTAACTATAGTCTAGGGAATTCAACCAGATTGCATGTGAATCCTTGTGATTCGTATGGTTGGGTGTAGGGATACCTTGCCGCTCATCATTGGCACCGTTGCCGAGACTGTTGTTCTTCGTGTGCTATCTAAGCTTAGTGAAATTTAGTAACCTCATTGTTTGAATGCTGAGAGTCAAATCTTACGAAAATAAAAATTATTATTATTATTATTATATTAAATCTTAATTGCACACTATTTATTAGCACAAAATGTCTTCTTCTCACAGGAGCCCATCTTCGCCTAGGGTAGTTCAAGTACCTCAACAATACCGAGTGGTATATGCTCATCCCGATGAGTATGTACTAGACTTTACCTTCATCTTACATCAAGATGAACTAATGCAGTGGCATAATATGGAAGGCAACATTGTGTTTCCACCTAACCAATCTGTTCCAGCAATGCTTTAGCTAATGCTTGCACGACACAAGCTTCAACATCTCCATGGAGAATACAAGATGTAAGATCCCAACTCAAGGGATTATCATCCCACTAAAGCATAAATATTAAGGGATAGGTAGCTAGAGCACCAACATGAGCTTATGAAAGGCAAGGGGTCAAACATCTTTTCACCTCCGCTTGGCCCAATTAATCAAGGTAACCATTTCTTTAGTGATTCTCCTCTCTTTGGNATTAATGAAGGCAACCATTTCTTTAGTGATTCTCCTCTCTTTGACTCTGTTCAAGAAGCCCTTAACCAGAATGTACAATCCACAATCCATAATCTAGGTTCTGGTCAAAATAGATCCAATGACAAATGGATCTAGTGAAGCAAGTTAAAAAAATGGGAACAAATGAGATCATTATCGTGATCGTGGCCGCAAGCATTAAAGGAAGGATGATAGGCACCAACGTGGAGCAAGTTCCCCTTCTTCTTCTCCTTCATTATTTTCTTTTTCTTCATCTAGTTTAGATCATGGTCGTAGAAAAAATAACCATGATGGAGGTGATCGACGGGGCCAGAATAACAAAAGGGACCATTGGGATAGTCGTGATCAAAGATGTGGGGAATCCAGAGAGGCCAATCATCAAGAAAGAAGGGCTAGTAGGGAACATCGTAGGCACCACCATCATGGCCTTAATGAACCTCTACTTGCTACTTGAGGTATGGTAAATATTGTAGAGGTTGTGAGGATTCTAGCAAGGCATGTGAAGGATAGTAGAATAAAGAGGCTGGATATAAACAACATCCCTTGATTCAAGGGAGGATAGGGTGTTGATTTGCAAAATCATCTTTAGGCCTTCTAGGATGCATGTGCCTTGTAGAACATTGAAAATGACTAGCAAAAGCTAAAATTATTTTTAAGAACACTTATAAAGGAAGCAAAAAGTTGGTATCAATCCTTGGAACCAGAATCAATCAGGCAATGGAGTACGATGTTAGAACTATTCAATGACAAATATCAAACGTACCCTCGAGTATCCAATCTAAGGAAACAAATTCCGGGGTGGAAACAAGGGAATCATGAGATTGGCCAATCCTACTCTCTATTGCATAGGTGTTCTGGCCATGGATACTCTTAGCTTGATAAACTTTACTATATCGTAGATAGGTTACAGTCCGAAACCAGGAAAACCCTTAGTGTCTATGCCTAAGGGATATTGACAAAGTTAAGTGCCCATAAAATTTAAAAATTAATTGAGCAGGTAGCTAAAAAGGAGGGAGAGCTAAGAAAATGTGAAAGTGCAAAAGAATACAATAGAGATCCTTCTATTCAGAAAAAGAAGGTTAAATTTTGTTACAGTGAGTATGAATTCACTAAACATGAGGTGGTGAATTAGAAAACCTTGCCATTCCAAAAATTGCAATCAAAAGTCATGGCCAAGGTTCATTAGTTATGGGACTCCATGGACAATAAGTTTAAAGTTGTCTAAGAAATTGCTAAAGAGTCCAAGGAGAAAGGTGGTGAGCGAGAGCATCAGAGACTTAAGGAAGCTAAATGCATCATATCTAAGTGTAAAGGTAAAATGGTTGCAATAGCAATGGCTATGGATAGTGATTCAAATGATGATGGTGGATGTGATGTCTGCCAGTATGAACATCCTAAGGAATGTTGTCCAGTTGTATCACACTTGAAAGAATCTAGGGTGTATGCCTTGCATCCATGACTTACACAAAGGCAAACACCTAAAAGATTGCCTTATTCATAAGGCAATACGTGACAATTCCACCAATAGTAGTACTACCCAAGTGGAACTCCTCTGTAACCTTACAAAGTTTATCAGTAGTGGCAGCAACCGCAATCACAAGCCTTGTCACCTCCAAGATAGCAATACCCTTACCGGAAACTAGATTCCTACAGTTACTATGTTCAGCAACCTTCATCTCCAAGGGACTCCTTTGGTTATATTGTTGCTTACTGATCTCACCATTACCCTCCTGAAACATACCAATCACCCTATCCAAAGAGGAATACCACCTACTACCCTCATGCACCTCTTGTTCCTACACCTACTCCTCCACCTCCTACACAACTACCACCTACTTTATCCATGCAAGGTGAATTGCCTACACAACCACATCAAAGAAATGCTACAAGGGTAGTTAATCTGCAATCAGTTAACCCATCCAACGGGTCAAAACCACAAACAAAGAAAAGACCTTTCTTCTGACCTTGCAGTCCACCAAAGCCCTCAAACACATCAATGGTTGGTAACCCTGCTCCTCCACCTTCCTTTGTTTCCTGTCTATTCGAGTCCCCTTTGAACCAAAATCCTTCTCGAATCCATACTATAATGCTAACACAGGTATCCAATTGGATTCAAGCTAGTAACCTACCCAGAAAATTAGTTGATCCTAGAAGTCCCGTAGTTTATTTGCAAATTGCTAAGAATGAACCTTATAAGGCTCTTCTTAACTCTTATTGTAGTGTTAATCTAGTCTCGCATGAGATGTACATAATGTGGAACCTTACTCCTTTGAAGAAGAGCAACATTTGGCTAGAACTAGTAGACCAGTCCATCACTGTTCCATTGGGAGTGAGTGAAGACATTGTCACCATCATTTGTGGGTGGTCGTATCCCACTAATTTCCTAGTAATCAAAGTGGAGAACTGTAAGGGGTACTTTCCAATCATTATGGGAAGGGCATGGCTAAGTACTATGGATGCCAAAATGGGCATTAGAGATCTTTCCTTGGAGATATCAAAAGAAAATGAGTTTGAAAAGATCAAGAAAAAGAGAGTTCCATGTATCGTGTACAATGATTTAGGGTGCCATTATGTGTAGAAGTTATGGTCAGTAAAGTAAACATTTATCCCTGCATGCAAGTAATGTGCACTAGAAGTTGATATCCAGAAATGCTTATACGCAGCAACCACAAAACAAGAAGGCACCCAGTGGCTGACAACTGATTCTAGTAGTAGTACATTATGCATGGAACTAACTGTGGACTTAATGTATGAGTATGTCGCAAGTATGAATAAACTTTAGTAAGTTCACCACCAGCTCTTCGAAGTAGCAAATGATGATATCAATTGAATGAGTTGGAAATTTATGACAATTTTAAATAAGAACCCCTTGAATTGAAGACACCACCAATTGGAATGGAGTACGTATTTCTAAAAAATGGAAGGTTGGTTATTATTAATACCAAGCTTGCTACAAAACAAAAGAAAAATTTGATAAAAGTTATGCAAAAATGGTCAGAAGCCTTTGCATAGTCATATTCTAAGCTCACTAGGATAGATCCAAAAATATGCTAGCACTGAATATACATTGACCTTGCCATCAAGTTGAAACAACAACCGCAACAATGTTTGAATCCCAAATTAAAGCCATTTGTCAAAGAGGATATTGAACAACTCCTCAAAGTAAGATTCATCTACCTTGTTATAGATAGTGAGTGGGTTAGTCCACTCGTGATCATGCCAAAGAAAGAAGGAAAATGGTGGGTATGCATTAATTTTCGACTACTTAATATGGAAACTTTCAAGGATCATTTTTCGTTGCCTTTCATCAACCAAGTGTTGGACACCATTTTGAGGCATAGTTATTATAGCTTTCTTGATGGTTATAGTGGCTATAACCAAATTTGAATTGCACTAGAGGACCAGACAAAGATAACTTTCACAAGTCCTTGGGGAACTTTTGCTTACTAATAGATTCCATTTGCTCCATGTAATGGCCCAACCACATTTTAAAGATTAGTTCTTAGCATTTTCCAACAATAGATTGGTAATGGGGTAGAAGTTTTCATGGATGATTTTTCTACCTATGGAGCTACATTCAAGTAAGCCCTTGACCATCTTGAGCAGGTATTGAAGAGATGTGTTAAAACAAACCTCTGGCTCAATTAGCAAAAGAGCCATCTTATGGTCTAGAAAGGCATAGTCTTGGGGCATCACATCTCAAAAGTAGGAATCAAGGTGGATCTTGAGAAAATAAGGGTCATCCAAGGAATAACTCGGCAACCTAAAATAATCAAAGAAGTTCAGTCATTCCTTGGTCATACTAGCTACTACAGGCAATTCATCAAGAATTTTTTTAAAATCGTCAAGCTGTTGGTAGAATTGATGAAGAAGGATGCATCGTTCATCTGGACCCCTGCATGTGAATTAGCATTTCAATAGTTAAAGTAAAGGATTGTTGAAACTCCCATTCTTCAAGCACTAGATTGGTCCAAACCATTTCATGTGATGACTGATGCATCGAATTACACTTTGGGGGTAGTGCTTACACAAATGGATGATCAGAAACATCCATATTACATTCACTACGCAAGCCAAAGCATCGCAGGTGCACAATTGAACTACAGCACCACAAAAAAGGAGTTAACAACAGTGGTGTTTGCTTTAGAAAAGTTTAGGCACTATGTGCTTGGCTACAAAATTTTTATGCACACAGATCATAGCACCATTAGATTTCGAATGAATAAGCTAACAATGAGTCCCTGTGTTATATGGTGGCTTGTGATTTTGTAGGAATTCAATCTTACAATGGTAGATCGTAAAGTTGTGGAAAATGTGATCATGGATCACTTATCGTGACTAAGATGGGATGACAAGGAGAAAGAAAGTCCTTTATTTGATCAATTCCCTGATGAATCTCTCCTTGCAGGTGCTATCAATGCACAAATTCCTGATGAACCAAATGGTATGACATCATCCTCACTTATCTACTCAAGCAAAAACTACCACAAGGACTAGACACTAGAAAGAAACAACAATTTCTTCACTGGGTCAAATATTTCATGGAGATTAATAAAAACCTTTACAAGGTTTGTCCTGATGGCCTGGTACGTTGGTGTGTCCTTTGTATGGATCAACTTTGCATTCTTCAAGATGCTCACAAAGGTCCTTGTGGGGACCATTATGCTGGGAGATGCATGGCCATAAAAATCCTCATGGCAGGGTATTATTCGC
Organism: Gnetum montanum; assembly: GCA_015680685.1. Taxonomy (NCBI): domain Eukaryota; kingdom Viridiplantae; phylum Streptophyta; class Gnetopsida; order Gnetales; family Gnetaceae; genus Gnetum; species Gnetum montanum. The sequence goes on along the minus strand of MNCI01034797.1, from coordinate 303,020 downwards.
CAACAATCTTCATGGATGCACATCAATTCATTCACGCTTGTGATCGTTGCTAGAGGGATGATGGAATGACAACTCAAATGGAGGGGTCACAAAAATAGATACAACCTCTTGAACCATTCAAAATTTAAGGCATTTACTTTATGGGTCCCATTGCATCTTTATCCAATGGAAAGGCATATATAATAGTCGCAGTTGACTATTGTACCAAGTGGGCAGAAGCAACAACCGTCACCAACTATACATCCACCACTGTTGCTCAATTTATACAAAAAAATGTCGTGAATAGGTTTTGTGTATCTTGTGCATTAATTTTTGATAATGGAACTCATTTTACAAGTGCCACTTTCCAGAAGCTAATGCAATGCTTGGGGGTTGAGCATAAACTCATAACAACATATCACCCCCAAGCCAATGGTTAATTTAAAGTTACTAATCGAGAGATTACAAAAATCTTAATGGGTATCATTAGTAAATACTAAATGGATTGGAACACTAAATTAAATGATGCTCTTTGGGGTTATCACTCCACATGGAAGCTTCCCATAGGTTATTCTTCCTATGAGCTTGTGTATGGAGAAATACCAACATTGCCCATCCAATCCAAGCTTCATACACTCTCTACAACCTATGATCTTGACCTCGATCTAAGTCTAGCACAAAAAGAATGATTAATGAACCTCAACTTACTAGATGAAAATTGGTTAATGGCTCTATCATCCAATGAAATGCATAAGGAATTCAACAAGAAACACCATGACTTCAAAATAAGAAAATTCATATTTCAACCAAGAGACAAGGCTCTTTATTGAAATCCTACACATGTACCCCAACAAACCAAATTTCAAACATTATGGGAAGGACTGTAAATTATTGATGAGACTTTTTCATCTAGGGCCATGATCATCTACAAGCCTGACAGCCCAAACAAGAAACAATTACTTAACATTCAATAAACAAAACCTTTTCATGAACTCAATCCAGCCAATGCAACAAACACCTCATCAGATAAACAACCACACTCAATCTTTTAGATCTCTCCCTTCTAACTTAGTCATGGGGGAGAGCGCTACCTGTACTAACACCTTTGGAAACTCCTCATTTTTTAACCTTTTTTTTAACACATTTTTGGTTTTACAACTTTTTGTTTTCATCCTCTTTGTTTTACATGTTTATTTTACATATTTATATTTTTAAGGTTATTGGTTTTTCTTAGTTTTTGTTTTACATCAATGTTAATATATTCAATATCTATTATCTACTCTTTTATTTTCTTTGATGGTCATGTTTGCTTCTATTTGATGTGTTTCTCTACTTTTTCTACTAGTAAGGTGGCAGGTACAATGGTAATGCACTACTCGATGGTGGTATTCTTCTTTTGTAATTTGATTGTTGATGTCAGGTTTCTAACTTTGAATGTCATTGCTAATGACTGGGACATGGCTTCTTTTCATGTAATAGGCAGTGAGTCCACATCATCCACCCATCCATATACTCTATGGATTTTCTTGTTTTGGAAATGTGTAATCTCTTCTTCATTAATACAACTTTAATAAATTGGCGACTTGTGTAGTTTCCAGAATTGAGAAGAAATCAAAGGTTTTGACAAGGTGTGGCTTCAAAGAGATGCAATATTCTTTGTGTTTTTTTGTTTTCCTATGTGCAAGAGTGTTCTCGTAAGATTCTCACCATTTTGCATCATTTCATAATATGAAGTCCAACAAAAGAAAAAGAGAAGTTGAGGATTCAAAGCACATCCTTTGAACAAAATAAATGCAAAAAATGCATCGGTCTTTGCATAGTGTGGTTCCCATTCAAGAAAAAACATGGGAATTCAAAGCACACCCCTTAGACCAAATAAAAGGGCTACAAGCACTGGTTGTGAGACTTATCTTGTCTCCTCTAACTAAGGCCCTTTCTCACTTCCTACCTTCACTCCAATTTGGAATGGTGGTTTTTTTGTGAGAACATTCTTGTGTCTCAGGGGATTTATTTGCCTTATAATATCGATGCAAAGTCACTGAAAGTGGTTGTTTTTGATCTGGACTGAGGAAGGATCCTACCAAGTCAATTAATCACAAACTCCACAAGGGACTATATGTGACCATAATTAGGAACTTCATTCCACTCTCTTTGTAATCCATCTATGCTTCTCATACCTCACCTCACTACCAATTTCATGTTTTGATTCAATGTTCCAGTTTGATGTGTCGAGTTTCTCAATCAGTTGCTTTTGGGTTTTTGTACTTAACTTTCTGAAACCATTAATCATCCATGGTGTGGGTCATAAAAGGCCTATGCCTGCTTCGGGGAGGACCCATTTGCATATCTTTTAGTTTGGTTAAGTTAAGTTCTTTATCATTAGACATTGTTATAATTAGATTCTTTTTATTTTACCCCATCCATGTCATCCAATTGTACGTACCTTCACAACTATTTGTAATGAATTCCTTTTCATTTTTGTGAGTACCCTCTTTCTAGTACTCTTTATGTTAATCTTTTTCTAAATTGTATGGATCACTTCTCTTATTTAAACCATTCGTCAATCTTTCCACTAACAATATCAAGCAACCAATCAATCACAATCATAACTTGGATAGATAAAATCACCAATGAGATAAGGTAGTCAGCCATTATCTATTGCATTATAAATACTAATCCTTGGTTTTGTTGTGATTGCAGTGGGAGGTGTGGACTAGAAGCAAGACTATCATCACCAAGGAGGATGCAACCATATGACTTGCGAGAGATTGTTCATGACTACTAGATCTCTTCTATCTCTCCCTCATTCTTTGAATACCAAGAGGGGCTAGAATTTCTTTGGATCCGTTGGTGTTCTTTCCTATTATCATGAACACCCAATGTTGTATGCCATTGTAATATTGTATGCTTGGGCACTTTTGTATTTGTCTATTTTCTCTGTGTCAATCTGCATGTCAATCAAATAAGTTCACACCCCCTATTATATTTTGTAAAGGACTTGTTCCTCTTCTTCTGTACTCAAGGATGAGTTTTCATGTAGTCGTGGGGGTATGATAAATCATGTTTTTCATCACTCTGATATCGAGGTGGTTGCGATAATGGGTACACAATATTGGATATGCAATATCACGGCCTAAGATGCAATATCGTACATTCGATATCACAGGGTTACTCCCAGGTCTATAAATATTGCACCCAAGCATACAATTGGAAGTACATTTTTAGAAATCAATAGCAAAGCTCTTGCAATTTTTCCATTTCAAAGTTAGAATATTTTCTAGGTGCCCATAATAGAAGGTCTAAGTGTGAATGGATCTTTATTCAAGCATTGATGTACCTGAGCACACCATTGTGTTCGCAATAAAGATGAACTCTTTGATCCATTCCTTGCAGCACATGAGATTCCCTTTCTCATGCATTTATATTTTATTTTATGTTATTTTATTTTTTGCACTTTACCTTCATGTTGTTAGCAAAGCAATTCATTTTGATCAATTAAGCCAATCGTTAAATTACACAAGCACGACCTCTTCAAGTATACATGTCACATTTGGTAACTTGGTGATGGGACATGATATCGCATGGGCCGCAATATCACATACGTGATATCGCGGCCGCCGCGATATCGCATCCCACATGATATCANATGGAATAGGCTAATTAGGATTTTATTTACTGTCATTTATTATTCATTATTTAAATGATTTATTAGTAATTAAATCTCTCTCAACCCTTCTCTCCTAGTAAAGTGCCTCAATACGACCACTTTGAGCACGTGCGTTACGCTTGGTGATCCCAGCAATGACTAGCGTTTGGTAACCAAGGTTGCATCGGTTCAAGGTGTGAACAGTAAGTGGGAATGAATGGTGACACTAGGTTAATTAATGCTTAGTTATTTAGTTAAAGTTAGTCAATTAGTCTCTTCACCCTTCACCTCAATAACATAGGAAATAAAACAAAAAGACATAAAAATCACATACCTCAGACTTACTTAACCATACAACCGTGACAACTACAAGTAAGTCTAGGAAGACAACGAATGATTAACTTTAAGTGTTCCATGAGGTGTGTAGGAACTTAGTCTATGGATTTCAACCGAATCATGTGTGCTACGCTTGTATTCATATGGTTGAGTGTAGGGGTACCTCACCACTCATCATTGGCACCGTTGCCGGGGACTAAGTGTTTGTGGGCTAAGTAGAACATAGGAAATTATCCACATCATTGGGGGCTTAAACGAACCCTTAGGGTTAATTAAACGAAAAAATTATATAACGGTTAAATAGCACACCGAATCAAATAATGATGTCTTCTTCTCATAAGAGCAATTCACCACCTAGGAATTATACTAGAAACAGTCGGCAACATCAAACACATAACCAAAATCCACCAGTTTCTCAATAGCACCAAGTGGTATATACTTATCCCGATGAGTATATACCATATTTTACCTTTATCTTCCATTAGGATGAATAGCTATGAGGGAGAGACTTGCAAGGTAACATAGTGTTACCCCTAGATTGGTCAATCCCAAACATGCTCCTCCGTGCTCTTGGACAAATCAGCATGACACAACTTTATGCTGAATACGTTGTAGGCGATATCGACACAAGGGATTATCATCCCACAGAAGCACAAAATTTAAGGGACTTGCATCAGGAGAGCCACCATACACTATTGAAGGGCAAAGGGGTCCCACACATCCTAAGTGAAATCAAAGATGGTGAACCACTTCTAACAAGTTCCCCATCAAATGATGTTTCCCCTCCTAATAATGGTGAGGAGGTGGGGTATTAGAACTTACACTCCACGATACAAAACCCTGGTTCTGATGCCCGTAAACACCAACTGTTCACTGAGGGAACAACAATACATGACAAGGATGGGCACTTGGATCATCATCACGATCGGGGCCGTAGCAGCTGGAGAGAAGTTAACAAACATCGTCATGACGATGGTTCTCCTTCTTCTTCCCCTTCATCACATCACTCACCCTCTCCTTCCACATCTGGGTGCAGCCACCAAGAGCATAACAATGAGGATAGAGGTAGGCAAAATGAGAGACCTCGATGAGAGAGTCGAGAGGGAGGACAAGGGCATGAATGAATGGCAAGTAGGGAACAACATAGACATCATAGACATCATGAAAGAGATGATCATGATGAGCCCCTACTTGCAACCCAAAGTATGCTAGATATAACAGAGGTAGTGAGAATACCCACAAGGCATCAAAAGGATAGTCGAATCAAGGGGGGGGACATGAATAATATCCCACGCTTTGAAGGGGGATACAACACTGATCTGCAGAATCATTTACAGGCATTCCACGATGCCTACACCTTGCAAAATATAGAGAACGAGTGGTAGAAATTAAAGTTGTTTCCTAGGACACTCATAAAGGAAGCAGAGAGTTAGTACCAGTCCTTAGAATTGAAAACCATTAGGAGATGGAGTACGATTGTAAAATTGTTCAATGATAAATACCAAACGTACTCTAGAGTGTCTAACTTGCGTAAGCAGATCCAAGGATGGAAATAGGGTAATAATGAACCCTTGGATGCTGCCATGGGCCGATACTATGCATTACTACATCATTGCCTAGGCCATGGTTACACATAGTGAGATCAACTCTACCACCTCGTAGATGGGCTAAGGTATGAAACTAGGAGAAACCTTGGGACTTATGCCCAAGGGAGATTATCCGAACTTATAGCCCATGAAATTCATCGCTTGTTGGAGCAAGTAGCGAAAGAAGAAGGGGAGCTATGAAAAAGAGAAAGCGTGGAAGAATATAACTGTGATCCTTCCCTTCGAAAGAAGGGAGCGAGATGTTTTGATGAGGAGGATGAGTCACCACTTGAAGAGTTTGTGAACAAAAAAACCTTACTACTCCAGAAGTTAACAATCGAGGTGTCGACTAAGGTGGATCAATTATGGGATTCCTTAGACTCTAGAGTTGAAACTGTCCTAAAAATCATAAAGGAGTCTAAGGTGGAACGAGGTAGTGACTCTGATAAGCAAAAGAGGAGAGATGCAAGCCATGCACGTAAGAATGGTAAGGGGAAAATTACTATCTCCGATGAGGTCGTGGATTCAGACATAGACAATGATGGTGGATATGAGATCTACCAATATGACCATCCTAAGGAATTTTTTCCAATCATCTCACATCTACAAGAGTCTAGGGTGTATGCACTCAACCCGAGACTTAACAAAAAGCAAGCACCCTGAAGGTTACCTTATCCCCAAGGTAACCCGAGACAGTTCCACCAACCATTAACGTACTATCCAAGTAGAACTCCACCACAACCCATCAGGCAACATCAGCAGTGGTAACACCCACAATCATGGGGGATGTCATTACCTGGACAACAATACCCTTACCGGCAACCTAATCCTTATGGCTATTACGTGTAGTAGCCAGTTTCTCCAAGTGACTCTATGGATCACACAACTCCCCAACGTTCCTACCAAGTTCAGGAGTATTTTAGAAGGACTCCTTCTTCTCTGGAAGACACTCCACATCCATCCCATCCTCCAAATTCATCTGCCACTCTTCCGCCGGTAGTTCCACTACAACCTGCTTCAACAATGGCAAGGGAAACTCCCCACTCAACCACAGCAACACAATGCTACAAGAGCTGTAAAAATTTAACCCACTACTAGTTCTGACAACCGCAAGAAGAGAAGACCTTTCTTCAGAACCAAAAGCCCACACAAGCTCTCACATCAACAAGTCGTTGAGTCTATGCACACTCCTCCACCATACAAGGCTTCGAGGCTCCCTTCAGTCCAACAATAGGGCTTAATGCATACAGTTATGTTAACGCATATCATTACCAAGTGGATCAAGGTAGGCCACCTTCCTAGAAAACTCTCTGATCCTGAAAGCCCCTTAATCTATCTACAAGTTGTCAGGAATGAACCACATAAGGCTCTTCTTGGCTCAAGTTCTGGAGTCAACTTAATCTCACAAGAAATGTATCAAGTCTAGAACCTGCCCCAACTTAAGAAGAGCAATATTCAACTTGAGCTAGCTGACCAGTCCATCATCATTCCCTTGGGATTGGTGGAGGCCATCGTTACCACTGTGTGTGATTGGTCATACCCAACTGACTTCCTAATGATATAAGTCAACAGTAACAATGGGGGCTTCCCAATTATAATGGAAAGGCCATGGTTGAGTACAATAGATGCATACCTAGGGATCCACGATCTTTCCTTGGAGATGTCTAAGGTAAAAATTTATGGAAAGATTGAGAAGAAGAAAATTCCATGTATCACATACAGTGACTCAGAGGGTGATGACATGGAGGAATGCTCAACATCTCTTCCATGTAACCGGTGTGCCCTAGAAACACAAATACAAAGGTGTCTGTATGTAGCAACCACACAAGTAGTGGACACCCCGTGGTTGACAGATGATCAAGAAAGCAGCCCATCAACATGCATGGAACAAACTAGGGGAACAACCCATGCTAACAACGAAGGCATAGACACATTGGAATATGAGTGTCATTGACTTCCACCCCTTAATCTAAGAACATCAATCGGGAGAAGTTGGAAACTTCTAAGAAATTCAAATAGGCACTCATTATTTCAAATCTCTTCCTTTCCATTCATTCATGGGGGAGATGGCCACCTATGCTAATCATTAGAGGCCCTTAGTTCTTTTTAATTTTTGTTTTATATGTTTTTGTTTTACACGTTTTTGTTTTACACATTTTTGTTTTGCACATTTTTGTTTTACAAATTTCTTTAACTTTTCTTGTTTTTGTTTTACAACATTGTTATACTTTTTCATTTTTTGTGTGTGTTTGTGTGTGTTTTATCCATCCTGTAAGTTTGTCATCCAATAAGTGTTCTACATGATGGTATGAATTATTTTCCTATTGATTGCTAATGTTTGGTTTTTACCTTTAAATTATGGTGTTGATACTAAGGTATGTTTCTTTTGATATGATAGACAATGAGTCCACTTCATCCATACATCCACAATAGTCTATGGTCTCTCTTGGCTTGGAAATGTATAGTCCTTTTCTAATAAGAACATTAATGAACCGGTGACCAGGTATTTCTCAAACTAAGGAAGGACTCAAGGCTTGAAAAGGGTGTGACTTCAAGGGAACTTGGTGCATTTGTGTTGGCCATTCTCTTGGGTGCTTGGATGTTTTCTTCTTGAGTTTTCTTACTATTCCAATGTTACCCAATTATCGGGGAGCTAAGCCAATAAAAATAATAAGTCTTTGCATGGTGTGGTTCTCACGCATAAAAAAAGAGAAAAAGTAAGAATTCAAAGCACAGCCCTTAGATGAAATAATCCCTTGGGCTACAAGCACTGGTTATGGAACTTAAAATAAAAATGTTCCCTCTAACTAAGGCCCTTCTCACTCCCCATTCTCTCCTCATTCGTTTCATCAGAATGGTGGTGGCTCTTGAGGGTGACATTCTTGTTATTCAAGTGGATGGATTGTCCAAATGCATTAAAGCGAATTCACTAGATGTGGTTGGTTTGAGGCCAGAGTTGGAATGAGATTAACCAAGTCACATTAATCATGAAACACACAAGAGGCTGTACATCACCTTGTTCTTGAGACTCCATTCCATTCTCTCCTTTCCATCATTCTTCCCCCATCTATCACCTCATTGCTGGTTGTATCATTAGTATATATTTTGGTAGATGCATTTTTTTCTTTTTGGTAAATTCTTGTGGTTAAGACTTTAACTCTTGTTCCAAAGGACATTCCCAGAGCCTACGGACTCTTTGAATGTGGGTTTGTCAGGGCATTAAGGGCATGCACATACTTTGGGGAGGACCCACTGGCATTCCTATTTGGTGCATCCGTTAAATTCTTTCCATTAACATTTTCACAATCCACTTTATTTTGTTCATTTCCATCTTGACATTCATTTCATCAACGTAATAGTTGTCTCTTTTTCTCCATCTTTCTTGTTCTTTTTCCTTTTTCATTCTCTCGCTACCGGAGGTTCATGATTAGTCATGGGGGTACAGGGCCCAATTTTTCAATTTTCTCCTAACCCCTACACCTTCGGTAGTCATCATTAATATATCTCTAGATTCGCAATCAACAATACCACAACCCAGCCAATGGACCCTTCACTGAGGCAAGGTATCAACTGCATTGAAATTCAATTACCCTTGCTAATATAAGATTGTGTTGTGTGTGTAGGCGGCAATCATGCAACAATGGATTGGATTTGGAGGAAACACTTGGAATGGATAGGTGCTGAAGTAGCTATGCAATGAATGAGATCAATGATGTGCTTACGAATGGACAACGAAAGACGCAATCTTGGTGTTGGTAGTAACAAGACTTCTTCTCTCTTCTCTCTTCTCTCTTAGCTGACAAATAAGACCTAATGTCAAATGTAATAAGGTGTTCACTCTTGTTGTCATGAACACCAATTTTTTCATGTCTTGTAATGATGATCCATTCACATGTCATCCCATTCACCATTAGTTCCATTCAGTCAATAATCTCATACCTTCCCAATATTTTGTAAGGAACTCGAGGACAAGTTTTCATTTAGTCATAGGGGTATGATGGGACGCGATATCACGGCCGCCGCGATATTGCATCCCACATAATATCACGTACGCAATATCACAGTGCGCTGCCAAGTCTATAAATAAGAGGTGGCTCTCCCTTGTTCCACATCCTAAGCTTAGATCGTAGTGAAACTCTAGTAGTTTTACCTCTCCATAGATAGAATAATTTCCATGTGCCCGTAGTAGGAACTCCAAAGTGAACGGATCTTTATTCGAGCAAATATTGTACCTGAACACAAGTTTGTGTACGGTAATAAAGACGAACTTATCGGATAAACCTTGCAGTGCATGGAATAGGCTAATTAGGATTTTATTTACTANGTTATGCTTGGTGATCCCAGCAACGACTAGCGTTTGGTAACCAAGGTTGCATCGGTTCAAGGTGTGAACAGTAAGTGGGAATGGATGCTGACACTAGGTTAATTAATGCTTAGTTAGTTAGTTAAAGTTAGTCAATTAGTCTCTTCACCCTTCAACTCAATAGCATAGGAGATAAAATAGAAAAGACATAAAAATCACATACCTCAGACTTACTTAACCATACAACCGTGACAACTACAAGTAAGTCTAGGAAGACAACGAATGATTAACCTTAAGTGTTCCATGAGGCGTGTAGGCACTTAGTCTGTGGAGTTCAATCAGATCGCGTGTGCTACGCTCATATTCGTATGGTTGAGTGTAGGGGTACCTCGCCACTCATCACTTAGAAACGATTAGCGTTTGATAGTCTAGCAATGTTTGCATGAGGTTCAGGATGTGTTCAGAAAGTGGGAACGATTACTTGTGTTAGGCTAGATTAGACTTTAGTTTCCTTAGCAATTAATCGCTCTTACTTTTATCACTCCTACTTTTATTCTTGTTCTAGGTGAGTAATTCCAAAAAAAAATACAAAATAATAAAAATCATATGCCTTAGTCACACTTAACCATACAATTGCATTCCACAAGTGAGACTAGAAAGATAATAAATGAACAACATGCACATGTTGTTTAGCTCTAGTGTGTTTAGTAACTATAATCTATGGAATTTGACTAGATTACACATGAATGCTTGTTATTCATATGGTTGGGCGTAGGGGTACCTTGCCACTCATCATTGGCATCGTTGCAGGGGACTACAATTCTTTGTGCGCTATCTAAGCCTAGTGAAATTTAGTAACATCATTGTTCGAACCCTAAGAGTCAAATCTTAAAAAAACAAAAATTATTATTATTATTATTAAATTAAATCTTAATTGAACACTATTTATTAACACAAAATGTCTTCTTCTCATAGAAGCCCATCTTCTCACAAGATTTGGTGGTACCATTATTTAGAAGTGTTGTCCCAGCAATTTAATGGCCCTGCAATTTTGATAAGGGGAAACAGATCTCAAGTTGCCTTTTAAGTTTTAGTGGATTAGTGCCTTGCCTTCTTATCTTTTCTGTTGCTTCAAGTTATTCCAAGGAAAAATTCAGTTGACATTGTGCATAAAATGATAGCTCAGTGTGTGGGTCTCATCATTTAAGTGTGTAAAGAATTTCTTGTGGTTCTCAGGCTAAAATAGCATAACCATATATCTTCATCTAGTGTGATTATATTCCTTCCTTGGCAATATGAATTTGTTTTGTTCTAACCTATGCATCTCTCTTAATTTTTAATTTTTACTTTTTAGCAAATTAGTTCCTTGACTTCTTACATTTACGACCACTCCAAAGTTATTCCCATGAAAAATTCAGTGACATTCCACATAAAATGATAGTTCAGTGTGATTTAAGCATCCATGTGGGTCTTGTGTAAAAAATTTCTTGCAGGTCTTAGCAAAAGCATCTTTCTTTATCTAGCTATTTCTTCCTGGGCAAAGATGAAATTGTTTTGTTACCACCTTTGCATCTCTCTTAACTTTAAAAGGAAATTTCTGACCAATGGGCTTTATACTTTATTAAAGTAAAGCTAAAACATCATTAAGAGGGTTCATTGGAGAGATGGTAGAGAAAATTGAGGTAGGGTTTTAACCCATCAATTTCTCATACAGTGATTCTTCATTTCAGCTAGTGGACTAGTATAATTGCTAAAATTCACTGCTATGTTACTTCCTTTTACCCAAACATATGGTTCACATCCTATAAAGTACTTTATGAAATGAGTTATATCCATGACAATCCTATTATGTTACATCTTTTGGTTACACCATTTTGTTAAGTTATTCTCATGAAAAATTCAGTAACATTTCACATAAAATGATAGTTCAGTGTCATTTATGCATCCATGTGGGTCTCGTGTAAAAACTTTCTTGTAGGTTCTCAGGCTAAGTTAGCAGAAGTGTAACGACGGAAAACGTTGGCAGCTGGAAATACCGAACGAGGTTCCGTGTATACAGTTTTAACCATGGATCCGCGTGAGGGCTATGCTGGAAAAAAGTGAATCTTCGACGCCCTGAACGGTCTTGTCGATCAGACAGGGACTTATGGGTCAGTAAAACGATGAAGATTACAGATCTTTGCGTGCTGTGATTCGATTCGGGGGATCATGAAATGAGAGGAAAATGACGTGGATGGATCGCTACGATGATAACGTCAAACACGTCGAAGAGATGCTAATCAGGAGAGAAACGCGTGATTTTCAACGATCTATGTTCCGATTTTTGAAAGAATGTATGATTTGTATGTCACGTTACAATGGGAGAGACCCCCAATAACTTGATGCAAAAATGAGCACAAAACAACAAGGAAACTATCCAGACAGAAGTCCGATCTACCTCGTAGGCCAAAGCTGGGATGCAAGGATAGTCAAGCTTTGAGGTCTGCCGATCAATTGTTTCTGACCGATAGAGTCTGCAAACTGGGCAAGACGATCTCACAATCCCTGTTCTGCTTCTTTGCTTCGAGTAGGTTCTGCTCAGGGCAGCAATCTCCCCAAAGGAATGATCTCTCTTGTTGCTAAGGCTCAAGCCCATTGTGCTCTGTTCTTGTTGAAGGATGATGCTGTTGAAATTTGCCAAAAGGTTGCTCTTTGTTTCTCTGCTCAAGGTGATAAGTGCTTCCCTGCTCAGAAAATGCTCTTGCCCTTTGATTTTGCCAACAAAAGTGATAAATGCTCTGGTGCTCAGAAAACTGCCTCTGCCTCTCTCATTTGCCAACCCTTGTATCTTTGTCAACTAAGGTATTTATAGGCCACGACACTTTGTGGAAAAGGCGCAACCCTGATGACGTGGGTCCCGGATATTTCGGGTTCCGTTGACATGACCATTTTGAGTCAGACTGTGACTACGCACAACACGCTCGTTTGCATGTTGTGCGTGTGAAGAGCAGGTACATGTTGAGCATGCTTCAATTGCTTTCAGGCTGTATTACACTCATTCGCGTTGTGTTGCGTGTATGAGCATAATCCGGTATACAAGCAACAGGCTCAAAATTGTCTTACGCTCACTACGCAGCTGCGCGTAACGAAGCGTAAACAATGTCTAATTTACGCTCACTACCCAGCTGCGCGTAACGAAGCGTAAACAATGTCTAATTCACGCTCACTACCCAGCTGCGCGTAACGAAGCGTAAAGACCAGTTATTCATGCACCATGAGAAATAAGTGTCGAACTGTTGTGCTTCTCTACACTCTGCCTTCGACTATTCTGGAGCTTATTATGCTCATTACGCTACCGTGCGTAATAGAGCGTAAACTTGTCCTTGAACAAAGCTGATGCACGCTCTCGCTTGAATTGCGAATCTTTGCCTGAGGCCGACTCGTAATTTTCACGGTGTTTCAATGGCCCCTCTTTGTTGACAGTTAGAGGGCTTGCCCAAAAGACGTCGACAAAGAATGCAAAACACCGAATTGGTAGAAGCAAGAACAGCATCCATCCATGGCTACTTAAGTGTTGCCCTGTTAACATGGAAGAGCATAGCCGGGAGGTATGGGAGATAGAGGGATATAACTGGAAATAGGTTCAGGGAAGATGCAAAATGAGTTATGATGGTAGGGGCATGAAATACACTCGTACACACAGAAATGTACGCTCATTCATGTTAACAGGAATGCTTTCAGAAGAGCGTAGCACATCAATCTAAGATTTCTCTGTTACAAATTGTAGCAGGAATGCTTGCAGAAGGAGCGTTGCGCATCACTTTCTGCGATGTCTTTGCTAGCGTGAGTGCGGAAAGTGAATGCTTGCGTATGTAGCTTTCGCGTGTGGGAAGCGGGTGGTGGGGATGAAGGGAAACAAGAGCTGAGGGTAGGATTTGTGAGAGGTAGAGGTATGCAGATCTAAATGGTCGAGCGAACCCAAGTAGCCATTTCAGCACGCTATTGTACTTCACCGCTCAGATGGATGTACCTTTGGACGACATTCTCCAAGGCAAGTAACCTGCAACCACAAAAGAAAACAGAGGACACCATTGCTCATGAACAAGAGGCGAGGTTCTTGAAACAAACGTCGTTTGATGTGAGATAGAGCGATTGGGCTGTAAAGAAGGAGCCGAAGCATGCGAGCGGAGCCGCCAATCCTGACGATTGGCTCTGCATATCTTTGCCAAAAGGCATCAGACACAGTGTAGCTAACTGGTTGCATAAGGAACCAGCCAGATGAATTTGCGATGCCGGCATCTGATAGCGATGATTGGCGGAGATTCCCGAGGCCGTTGTCGACGAGGATTTCGTCAGGGCTCCGACTGGCGAGGCTAAACTCTTAGAGGTACTACCACTGCGGCTGGCATGGTGGCGGCATCTCCGAGGGATCAGTAAGATGCCTCTTAGCTTATCCGAGGAATCAGTAGGATGCCGGTGGGGTGGCGACGCTGAGACTGTCCCAGTATCCCACCCCGTTGGTTGTGAAGCTGTACAGAGATCATCACGCTCGCCTGATTTACATGGTAGCAGTCTGTAAGTCCCAGTTTTAAGTCCTGGTAGACCGTCATTACTGGTTTTAAGTTTCAGCAGACCATGGTCCCAGTTTAAAGTCCGGGCAGACCGAGAAGTGCTAGTTTTACGTCGTAGAGGACGGTGGTATCTCTGATTTATGGTCTCAGCAGACCATGCTGTGGATGTCAGTTTCACGTCATGACCCAGGGACAGATATGTGCTGGTTTTACGTCTCAGCAGACGGCTACTTACCTGTGCCAGTTTAGCGTCATGGCGGACGCATGCAAAAGATGCCAATTTTTTGTCTTGGCGGACCTGTACGACGTTGCCAGTTTTACGTCTTAGCAGACGGTTACAACTTGCCAGTTTAGCATCATGGCGGACGCGTGCAAGGCATGCCAGTTTTACGTCGTAGCGGACGGTCAGTGCCAGTTTAACGTCGTAGCGGACGAATACTGTCATACCGGATTACTCGCACTGTAGATACTGCTAAATGAAATACCGCTTCAGATATACATGATTTATAGGGTTCGGTAGTTCATTGCCGTTGATGTCTGCTAATCTGAAAGCTCCATTGCTATACGCGTCGACCACCGAGAAAGGACCTTCCCAATTCGCTGAGAACTTGCCTGCCGGCTCGCGCACGGCTTTGAGGACTAGGTCTCCTTTCTTGATCGGACGCTGGTGAAGGTTGTGATGATGTTTCTGTCTCTATTTATTTTGATATTTCTCAATCGTATCAAGAGCTTGTATCTGCTTCTCTTCTACTGAATCCAAATCCATTATCCGAGCCTCGGTGTGTTGACCCTCATTTATAATGGTGGAGAGGACCATTCTCAGAGAAGGAATTTGCAATTCGAGAGGTAGCACTGCTTCAGATCCGTAAACCAGGCTATAGGGCGTACTGCCTGTAGCTGTCCTACATGTAGTACGGTATGTCCATAGCACATAGAGGATTTTATCATGCCACCATCTCTTGTTACTGTTGAGCATTTTCTTGAGTAGATTGATGACTATCTTGCTTGATGCTTTAGCTTGACCATTCTCCTGCGGGTAATAGGGGGAGGAAAAAGACTGTCTAATGCCTAAGTTATCACAGAAGGATTTGGTTTCCGCGCTACTAAACTGTGGCCCATTGTCAGTCACAATAGTCATCGGGAGACCAAATCTGGTTACTATGTTGTCCAAGATAAAATGGCAGACCTGTTGGAATATGATTTTCCGTAGGGGGACAGCTTCTACCCACTTCGTAAAATACTCAGTAGCGGTAATAATGAAGCTATGCCCTACGGAAGATTTTGGCGTGATGGGTCCTATGATGTCCAGTCCCCATCGCTGAAATGGCCATGTTATCTGCGTTGTATGTAGTTCTGTGGGTGACACGTGGATGAGGTTTGCATGACGCTGACACATGTCACAAGTTTTAACCTTTGTCAGGCAGTCTTTTTCTATGTGTGGCTAGTAGTATCCTAGGCAACGGATTTTTAGGGCCATAGCCCGTGGTGCTACGTGGCCACCACACAGTCCCTCGTGAACTTCACTGACTATGTGTTGCGCTTGGTCTTTGTCAACGCAGGTAAGCAACACGCCATCAAAGGAGCATCTACAGAGAGTGTTGTCTCCGATGATGACGTATTTCCTAGCCCGCTTACGGATTGCGTCTTTCTATGCGCGTGTTAATGCAGACGGTAGCTCACCCTGTAAAAGATAAGCTTTAATATTGTCGTACCATTCAGGCGTGCCTTCCTCGAGAAGAGAGCAGATTTGCGCCGCCCGAATGATAGGATCTGTGCAGTCTGTAATTAATGCAGGGCAGGTGTTAAACAGATGTGAAGGCACATGTAAAGCCAGGGTGGCTAGTGCATCGGCCAGCGTGTTGTCAGTGCATGGGACGTGTTGGACGTCGAAGGTCATAAATCACCTCAGAAGATCTTTAGCCTAATCGCAGTAGGGCTACAAATGTACAGCCTTGCAGGCGTAGACTCCAGTGATTTGATTTATGACAAGCATCGAATCGCCCCTAATCGCCAGGTGTTGAACATCGAGTTCACCGGCAGTTAGTAATCCCCTGAGGAGCCCCTCGTACTCTGCCACATTGTTCGTACAAGGGAAGGTCAAGCGATAAGCATGTAGACGCACATCCTCAGGCGATAGTGTGATAATAGTGGTAGCACTGCCACCTCTAGCAGTTGAAGCTCCGTCGAAGTACAACTTTGCTTCGAGGCCTGTTGAGACAGGGCTTAGACTATGTACATGTTCGTCAGGGAACTCTGGCTCTATAGTTGCTTGATTGTTAATCGGTGCAGTTACTAACTGGTCGGCTATCGCCTGGTCCTTCGTGGAAGATTGGCCAACATAGTGCAGATCAAATTCTGCGGTGATAGCTTTCCAGCGAGCGATCCTACTGCTTTCGTACAAATTATGCGTGATGGTCCTAAGGATGTTATTTTTGCAAATAATGTTAACCTGGCTACGGAAAAGGTAATGTCTACATTTCTTAAGCGTAAAAACTAACGCTAGGAAATTACGCTCTACTTCGTTATACCTCGTTTCGTATGCGTATAAAGCATGGCTCAGGTAGTAGATAGGCACTTCGGACCCATCGTTCCTCCTTTGACAAAGCAATGTTGCTAACGCTACGTCCGACGTTGTGAGGTAAATGTAAAATGGCAAGTCCCTTTGTGGCGGGAAAACCATAGGTAAATGTTGAAGTTCCTATTTAATGCTATCAAACGCATGTTGGCAATCCTCCGTCCATTCGAAATTAACCCCCTTCTTTAGCAAATGTTGCATAGGGTGCAACTTGTCGGTTAATCTTGAGATGAATCGATGTATGAACTGCAAGCATCCCTGTAACCCGCGTAATTGCTTGAGGTCTGTCGGAGGCGTTAGCTCGACAATGGCCTTGACATTGTCAGGGTCAACTCGTATGTCAGCTTCCGATACCACAAACCCCAACATGCGTCCGGTTTTGATTCCGAATACGCACTTCTTCGGGTTAAGCCGGAGCTCGTATTTAGAACATCTTTTAAGGACTAACTCCAGATCTCCTGAATGATCATCAGACTTTAAAGACTTCACAGCTATATCATCTACATAATCATTCAGTCTCTCTAAGATATAGTCGCTAAAGATGTATGTCATGGCTCGTTGATACGTGGCTCCGGCCTTCTTCAGACCAAATGGCATCATAGTATAGCAAAAGGTACCCCAGGGTGTCATGAATGTCGTAGTTAATTGATGTTCTGGGTTTATGCGAATCTGGATATAACCAAAGAAGCCATCCATGGATGATAGGAGTGCATGCCCAGTTGTTGTATCGACTAGTTGATCGATACTCGGGAGCGGGAAATTATCTTTGATTGTGGCCTTGTTCAAATCCCGGAAGTCTATGCAAATGCGTATACTCCCGGTCTTCTTCGGCATGACCACAATGTTGGATACCCAATCTAAGTAATCGACTACACGAATGAAACCAGCCTGGTATAGCTTGGTGATTTCATTACGCACAGCTAGCGCGATCTCTGGCTTGATTTTGCGTGCTTTTTGCCTCACCACTTTGATCTGTGGGTCTAAGATGATGTTGTGTTGGATTAGCCTGGGATCTAGTCCAGGCATATCCTCGTATGACCATGCGAAGACAGTGATGTTGTCTTGCAGGACCTGTGTTACGGCATTGTGCGTTTCTCGTTCTAACAAGGAACTGACTTTAAGCGTTTTAGCCTCGCCCCTATGCGTAACGATAGAGACCTAATCAAGGGGGTCTTCGGTTATGTCCCCAGCTTCCAGGTCTAGCATGCGCGTCAACTATTCTGGCCATTCCGGGGACATCTCCGACGCAGCTATAGTTATGTCTTCTAAGGGGAGGTTAACGTCTATAAACGCGGGATCGAATTGCCTAACTACCTTTCCGTATGGGCCAGTCAGGGTTAAAGGTGTTGATAGTGTTGCGTCCATTTGTTTGTCCTACAAAACCGCAAAGTGCATAAAGGGTTAGGAAGAACATAACATGATGGCTAGCAAACGTGGAAAGCTAACAGAATTTTGAATTTTGTAATGAAGTTGTAATCAATGCTACCCGATTACGAGGCGATAAGATGTGGTAGTTTAACGTCATTTCGGACAGCGGTGCGTGCACTATCAACTGCATTAATATCTGGATTTTCGGGTTCCGTTTCAGGAAAGTCCCGCAAAAATCGGATATCAAGTCGGTGATTCTCGCATACAAATAGGCGGTTTTCTGGTTAGAACGGACTATTGGCTATTGTGCATTCAAATTTGCAGGTATTTTCTAGCAAGAGCCAGAAGAGCAGAAGATTTGAAGGTGCAAAGCTGTGCAAGTGTTGAAGCTGTAATAATGGCGCCTAAGACGAAGAAGAAGAACACTAAATTGGCTAAAATCGACGAGGTACAGGAGAACCTGGCACATGTTCAACAGGCCATGGTCGAAGTGCGTGACCTGACACCTTTGAACTGGTAGGTCATTCTTTGCATGCTCGTGCTATTTCAGCGTTTGTGCTATACGGCGTTCTTCGTGTAAATGAGCGTTTTTGGGTTACGGACCTTGCGTTACAGTGAGGGTTTAGCATGGTTGCGTTTATCGCCGTTATCAGAGATGGACCTTGCGCTGTTGCAAGGGTTTGGGCGATTTCCACATAGATGGCTAAGCATGATGTGTAGCGTTTCTGTATTAGTGATGCAACTGTAAATCTAGGCGTTGATTTATGTAGCGTGTTTTCTGTACAGTGTCGTGCTGAAGCCTATTCTGATTGTGTTAGACATCATTGGGGTTTTGTGTTGGGTAAACCCCATCGTCCCCAATATCCCTCCTCCGCACGCGCGAGTGCAGGGGAAGGCCATCTGGTTCCGAAAGGGGACGCTGGAGTTTCTGCAGTTCTTACTGCGCAACTTCAGCATCATTATGTGGTCTAATGTGACCGGCAATGTTGCCGGTGCCATTTTAGAGCACCTGTTGGCGAGGTCTGCAGAGGGGATTCTGGCTTACATGACAGACGGGGCCATCGACACGGGTCATCCTAAGGACCAAGCGCTCAGCGCCCGAGGCCTGAGGAATTTATGCTGGATCTGGGAAATGGCCTGTTTCAGTTGTTATCATGCGTATAACATGCTGTTCGTGGCTCGCCATGTTTCAACCTACTTCCAGAACCCACAAGGCACGGTGTACTACGCGGGCGGGTAAGCAAATTCTGCCAAATGTATTGTCTGTGTTACTGTTATAATGTTTGTTATCAATGTAAAGCGTAAGAGAAGTCTATGTGCAAAAGTGTAAGTTAAGCCTACGCTGTATGGTACAGGTTTTTCATANCAGGAACTCGGGTGGCTGCACGATGACTGGACCTCAGATTCGCCCCTTACGGTTGAGGACGTACAGAGGGACCTACTGCCATTCCCTTTGCCCTTCGGACCTGGTAAGGCCGCTGCGTGTTCTAATGTTATGCGTGTAGTTGTGAGTCGTGGACATTACGTAAAGCATTTTTATTTGACTTGCGTTTTATACTGTTCAGTCAGGGAATCCCGGGAGATTACCCTTACGATTTCCGGCCGCGAGGTGAGGGATGTCCTTTTCCGTTACGGTGATATTAAGAACGCACAGCGCTGGCTCGGCCACTCGGTGGCCCCAATCGCGGTGACTGCCAAGATCCGAGCAGCAGGGCTAATGCACCTGTTTTTGGCTGCGACCCCTGATGTCCCTGCCAGTGAAATGATAGCTTTGGTCAACTCCTTCAGCGAGAAGGTGGAGCGTTTTTGCACACGCGTGCATAACGTGCGCGTGAGTTTCGATATCGACGCTCAGCTCTTTGCGGACTTGTTTGGCGTCCCCTCGAACGCCCTTCCCGTAAAGGTAAAGACCAAGAGGAGCCCTTTATTTTCCAGGAGTGTCTGAAGGAGTTGGTGATGATCCCAAAAGAGACCAAAGGGTTTCCTTGTGAGAAATTCGAGATGGGCACTGCCAAGACACTGCATCCCCTTTTCCGAGCCCGGACTTTCCCCAAAACCCTCTCGCAGGCGAAGTTCTTTTCTGTAGAACAGACCCACATTATGCGAAAGGTTCTAGAGGAGGGAACCCGATTCGATTGGGTAAACTATTTGGCCAAGGGACTGCGCAGCGAAATGGTCAAGCTTCACAAGAAGCTTGAGTCCGGCTTTAATGTGCATTACACCTTTTTCATAGCTTGCCTCCGGCAGTTTGCTGAGTTTCTGGTCATCCAAAGGAATGGGGTCTGGGGACAGCAAGACCGAGACCAGCTGTCCAGACCTTGGATTGCCCAAATTCTCAGCACTACTCGTGGGAAGGATCCACCAGAAGGAATCGGGGAGTCGTTGTCTGTAACGACTAAAGGCTTGGCGGCGCCCCAAGTGCGAGGTCTCGACAGCGTGGGCGGGATAATGCCTACCTACACCGGCGACGCCTCATGAGGGAAGCGCATGGTGGAAGAAATTGTGGAACCGGCAGCTCGGCGCAAGAGGCTTCGTCTAGCTGAGGCCCCTGAGGGTAACGCAAGCCAAACTGTTGCGGTCAAGGTTCAGCGAAACAAGCCTCCGCCTGGTAAGTGTGAAAGGATGGTAATACGCAATGTTTTATTTAGATGGTCTGGCATTATACGCTAACGTGTGGTGGTGTAAATAGTAAAAATGACAGGGCAATTGACCCCTGAGACAGGGGCGATGGTACTAAGTCGTGGGGAGGGGGCCTCAATTTTGGAAGAAGAGGCCCCAGCTGTTAATATGAGCCATGTGCAGGTTCCAGTGCGTGAAGCAGCTCCAGCTGCTAGCGGAAGCCGTGTACAGGCTGGGGTGCGTGAGGAGGCCCCAGCCACTGGAACCAGCGACGCACAGACTCCAGTGCATGAAAGGGAAAAAGATAGGGAAGATGTTGATGAAATCGCCACTGTCACCAGCAGAGGTAATGAGTGCGTTAGCGTGTTTGAAAGATCTTGTTAATAGATGGGGTGTCTAACCAAATTACACTACAGGGGAAGAAGATGCATCTACGTCTACTGCTATGAGCAAAATGTGGAGAGACTTCCCTGAAAAATTTACCTTCATGGAAGGCGTCGTTAGTTACATGATCGAGCATTTGGAGCGCGTCGAACCTGGTGCTGGTATGTTATAGCTGCAATGAGTTTACGACATAATGTTTTAGTAATGTGTCATCCATATTGATGCTTGTTTTCTATTAGGAGCTCACCTCCGATGGGATCCTGCGGAGCCCATTGATTTGGACATAGCGGAGCCCCCATCTGATGGGGCAGTCGTGCCACATCACATTTATGAGAAAATGCGTAAATGTGTGTTACGCTCGACGCGCTCCGTATGGGAAAGTAGGGGCGTTAATGAAAGCCTATGGAAAAGGCTGCAGCGGTCAAAGCAGAGGGTTGAATCCTTGACCAAAGAAGTCGAGGACCTAAGGGCGCGGTATGAATTCCTACAGGCTTGAGTGACGGGGGATGAAGACTGGCATACTGTTGTTATCGATCACTCCCATTATTGGACAGCCATCAAGAACAGCGTACAGACCAGTCGGGCATTAGTAGAGCAAAGGATGCAAATTGAACTCCTAGCTCAGAAAAGCCGAGACTGGAGGGACTACTGCGCCAGCGTACAGGAGTGGGGGCAGAAGGAGAAGAACCACAAGCACCTATATAAAAGGGAAAGCGCCGCTTATCGAAAACACTACCGTGATTCCGCCGTCAAAGCTCGATCCCTGGAGGTTTTCGTGGACACCATCGGAGCATCCGAAGCTTTCAAGAAATTTGAAGAGCAGGTGACCGTAACTGCGTCCCTGGAGAGGGCAATGGTTCTCCCCGGAAATCAGGCTACAATCCCTACCTTCTTCCCGGATCCACCCCGCTGAAGTAGCGTGGAGAAAGGGAAGGTGAAAGCTGGAGCTGTGATGGGCGAGGATGTGTGGCCAGACCTGACGGAGGATGAGATTATGCAGCGCATGTGGGCTGGCCTGGACAAGCTCCCCTTTGCTATGGAAGTAGGGCCGTCGCGAGTAAGTTTATGCATGACTTTATTCGGAAATTTTTCTGGCTTGTGTTGCGTCTATTCTAATTTTTTGATGTTATTTGGGTTTAGGTACCGGAAGAAGATAGGGAAAATACGCCAGCTGAGGGGTTGGGAGAGGAAACAGAGGAAGCAGAGGAGGAGTGCAACGATGAAGAGCGTTCTCCTGTGAAGCCAGTGTCAGAACAAGAGCCTCATGAAGGGGCAATCTTTCGTGAAGACATAATTCCCAGAAATGATGGCCCACTGGAGGATGACCTTTTGGGGCTAGATCCAGAGTTAAGAGATACCGGTGACAGTGGTAGCAGAGGGAATGCGTAATTATTATTTACGCATGGTTTTATTTAATGTTGAGTATAATATCATTTTACGAATGATTGGAAAGACGTGTTATAAAACCTGGTAGATGCGTTAAATGTCAGTTACATATTTTTTTATTCTTTCTTGCGTTTTTCCTGTAGAGTGTAAACGTAATTGTTGAAAAGTTCACCTAAGTGATAATGATAGAGCATAATTCCTAGTTTAAGGCCATTGTGGGCCGGACGCGTAATGTAGAGAAAGCGTAAATGATGATAGTAGATAACTCCGGATAACTAGTTTAAGGCCGTTGCGGGCCGACTGCGTAACTACGTACAACGGTATGAAAAGTTTGATCTTGTATAACTAGTTTAAGGCCATTGCGGGCCGACTGCGTAAATTGTAACAGAAATGTAATTCTGTATAAAGGCGTGAAGTAATGCGAAAATGCAACTAACGCGGGTACAATAAAACACTCAAAAAGTGCAAAGCGTAAACATTGAAAGCAAATATGGCGTAAAAGTATGTTGAAACAAAAGAAGCTGCTAAATGGGAGGTGCGCTAACTTACACGAGAATGGTGGTACACGCAGAAGACCATTGTTCAACCGTCGATACGCAATTGTCTCTTAATGGCCTTCACGTTGAGCGCTGCGTAAGGGCGAGGAGGCTTATGGTTTGACTCCTCTACGCTGTCATCCAGAAATGGCAGATCAGCCCAAGCTAGACCATCGTCATTGTTGTCGGTTTGTTTAGGAGCTTGGAGATGGGACTGATCATCAGTTGTTTCAATCTCCGAACCCCGTTCTTCTTCGATGTTATTGATGGTCCTGGGGGTGACCTCGTCGCCGCGTATGATGACCTCCCCCCAGGCGTAGGGCAGGTGTATCTCTTGGTGTATCGGCGACGAAACCGCCCTCAGCTGGGCTAACCACGACCTCCCTAAGATCAAGTTGAAACCAGGCATCTCCTCGACGACTAAGAATGTGGCTTCGGTTGGGAATTGATCCCCCGCCACAAATTCAATACGCACCGTTCCCTTGACTTGAACTCGTGCTCCGTTGAACGATTTGACGCAGGCTGTCGTCGTGGGAGTGATCTGGTCGACCAATCCCAACCTATCCACAATGGAATAGGGAACGACGTTGGTTGCTGCGCCATCATCCACGTGCACCCTCCGGATCCGGTATTGACCGACCCAGATGGTAATGAACATAGGCTCAGTCGTTACTTGACCTTTCTCCGGGTCATCTTTGACGGACTCGTCAAGAAAGGTTAGCGAGGTAGGCTTGGGTTGTTCAGCTTCTGAAGGAAACATGACAGCGTGTATCGCTTCCTCTTCTGCTGGTATGTTGGCATCCACTGATATGGATGTCAGCATGCGTACCATAGCCTCACGGTGTTCTCGAGACGTCATCAGTAAGTCGTACAGGCTCAGCGTTGTGTTCTTTTGCTTAAGATCTTGTTTGACTTGCGTGAATGCATCGAGGAGGTCCTTCTCTCGGCCGGATTTTTTATCTCCCTTGTTCTCCTCCATTCGGCCCAAGAGATGGATCTCTCGAGGCGGAGCGGTGTCAGTGGGAGGGTCGTTCTTTTTCCTGCCAAGAGGAGGTGGTTGCGTTTCTGTACCTTTAGCCTGCTTCTAAGGCATGGACAAGGGCACAGAGGCCAGGGGCCTGGGCTTAGGGAAGCCGAGCGTAAGGTGGTCTTTTGTTGCATTAACTGCAGTATTCTTCCCCTTTCACTTGGGAGGCGATGGCTGGTGGTGCTGGCTAGAGGTCTACCCCTGTGTGAGAGGGACAGCCTGTGGTTTTGGTGCCCTAATAATGAAGGGCGCTCTCGGCATGGGCGCGGACGAAGCCGCGGCTTGGGTACTATCGCGTGACTGAGGGCGTACTTGGGAACGTGCCTGTATGATGAATGGTGGCCGTGAGACCCCACTGGCTGTCGATGAAGTAGTTGGCCCCCTTGGTGAGCTGGCAGGCATGCGCAAGACAAAAGGCTGTTTTGGCGGTCCCTTACGCTCACTGTCCATACTCACCACAGTGATTGTGTAAGGATCGTAGTTTGCGTTCAACGGGTCCTTATATACATGTAGTGTTTGGTTTTCCGGACACGTCGGGTTACTGTTGTCTAATTTTAGATGACCTTTGTCGATCATGTGTTGAATGTCATCCTTCAACGCCCAGCAGTAATCTGTGTCGTGACCGCACATCTGGTGGTAGTCGCAGAAACGGTCCAGCCGGAAAGATCTCAGAACTACTGGTTCGTTAGGTAAGGCTAAGGAAGGATCCTTCAGCAATTCACAGTGACGTCTGTGACGCTTCAGAGCTTCCTCGGACACCTTCTTGGGTTGAATGTGCCCTGCCGTTAGCAGCTGTTTGAGCAGTTCAGAATGCTTCACAGGTAAAGCCGCATATTTTGAACGATCTTTACGCTCAAAATTTGGCTTTGGCTGGGGGGCCTTTTCAGAGGCAGTTGTGGCTTGGCTGGTGCCGGCATTAGCCGTGGCCTCGGGGGTTGTTGTGGGTGCCTTCTTGTTCTTGTTCTTTGCGCTTTCAGTCAGCGCGGCTACTGTCATTGTCGCTGCTTTGCCCTTGTCTTTGGCTTTGTTGTGTGCGTTTTTGTAGGGAACATATGCCAGGTCTTTGCTGGCCTCTGTAGCATCTTGGATGCTTCGGACCTAGGCGAAGGCTTGATGTATATTGCCAGGGGAAAGATAATACAGCTTAGACTTAATGAAGTCGTTGACTGCTCCTTTGAATATAGCCAGTAGGTGGGAGTCCGCGATCAGGTCGCAGATCTCATTCAAGGTAGCATTCCAACGCTGTATAAACTTTTGGACTAGCTCGAGCGGGTCTTGCTTCACCCCCATAAGCTGCTCCAACGTGACTTCCAGTTTCAGGTTGTATTTGAAACGGGTCACAAATTGAGTCAGCAACTCCTCCAAGTTTGAAATGGAAGAGCGTGTGAGGGCTCTATACCAGTCTAAAGCCTTCCCTATTAAAGACATCGCGAAGACTCGGATTAAAGTGTGCGGCCACTGTTGTAACAACAAAGATTCAGACCTAAAGGTGGCTAGATGAGTGTTGGGATCCCCCTCTCCATTATACTTGGTAAAATGAGGGAGGGACATCCCTGGCGGCAACAACAGCATAGGGACCGCTGGACTAATCGGATCATCCTGATAAAAGTCCATGATCTGAATAGTATCAGATCCAGCAGCTTTAAGGCGTCGGACCTCCTCAGTGAGGGTTTGTATCAATTGGAAAGCTTGGTCCAAACCTGTTGATGGAGGTGCTTGTGCAGCAGGCACCAGAGGTTGGACCGGGAGGGCGGCGCGAGGGAACGGAAGTGACGGGATGGGTTGGCAGACTGCTTGTGGGGCAGGGATCCCAGCAGGTAAGGGAGCCTGCGAAGACCACCACCCGCTGGCTTGCGCAGAGGGGTTGGCAGCTGCCTTCTGCACAAGGTATGGGTGGGTATACTGCGGGATCCTCTGCGGAGCTTGCATTACAGGTGCAACCGGGGGCTGCATGCCGTACACCACCTACTGAGCATGCCGCGCCGCCGGGTTGGCCCACTGACCTGCAGCAGGCTGTTGGATGTATGTTTGTGGCTGAGCGGTTGCGGGGATTTGCTGAGTTTGCGAATGCGGAAGCGGCATGGTCTGAGCCGGGCGCGTTACAGATACGTTATGGGGTTGTATCTGCGGGATGAAATGGGGCGCGGTGGTCGCCGAGATCACCGCTGGGATACTAAGTACCTGTGGTGACGGAACTACCCCCGCGTTATGGTGCGGTATTTGTGCTTGCAACCCAGACGGCTGCGCATTGGCCTGGGGAAGGACAGGGATGTGCGTTTGCGCGGTCATGGCTGAGTCAAGAGAGGCTGCATCTCCGTTGAAAGGGAACAACAAATTTACGTACGTGTGGGGCGTCAGAGTATGGAACGAATGTTCCGACAGGGCCGCGAATTCGTCCTCTTCCTCTTCCCCATGCTGGGGCTCCACCGCAGCTTGTGAAGCCTGGCCTTTGGCCATGACCAACTATGTCATAAGTTCGTGTTGGTGTTCGGTCAAGGGAATTATGTCGTAAGCTGTTGGCTTAAAATCATAACCTCCTCGATGGAGCACCTCAAAGTTTCGCTTCGCCTCAAGCTCGGCTCGGCTGAGAGCCAGCCTCGCCTGGATCTTAACGCATATGAAGTTGTATTCTTCAGGGGTTATAACCGTGAAGATAGGCTCTTTTCCCTGAAGCCTCAATGAACTGCGCAATGGTCCCTGGGGTCCCGTTGCACCAGGAGCTGGTCCTGTGACCGCCATAGGATTCACAGGCGCGACACCCAGATCAGTAGTGGCCATGGCGGTTGTGTTTGAGTAAAAGGAGTCCATTGATCGATGAAGGTAACGGTAACTGGTAATCGGATCTAAAAGAAAATAGCTGGCAACAAAAGCACAAAAGGGCTTTCTACCCTGTAGGATTTCAAAGAAATCGTCCTTGCGACCGATCTATACCACGCGATTGACCATAGACTTCCCTAGAGGTATTACGTCTATGGTTTAGGGTATGAATCACTACCAGGGCTACCCGAAATATTCGAATCGGAGCCTGAAGGCCCTCCTTCTAGCGCCAGAAAACTGTAATGACGGAACATGTCGACAGCTGGAAATACCGAACGAGGTTCCGTGTATACAGTTCTAATCACGGATCCGCGCGAGGGCTATGCTGGAAAAAGCTAATCCGCTGTGCCCTGAACGGTCTTGTCGATCAGACAAGGACTTACGGATCAGTAAAACGATGAAGATTACGGATCTTTGCGTGCTATGATTCGATTCGGAGGATCGTGAAACGGGAGGAAAACGACGTGGATGGATCGCTACGATGATAACGTCAAACACGCCGAAGAGATGCTAATCAGGAGAGAAACGCGTGATTTTCAAAGATCTATGTTTCGATTTTTGAAAGAATGTATGATTTGTATGTCACGTTACAATGGGAGAGACCCCCAATAACTTGATGAAAAAATGAGCACAAAACAACAAGGAAACTGTCCAGACAGAAGTCCGATCTACCTCGTAGGCCAAAGCTGGGATGCAAGGATGGTCAAGCTCTGAGGTCTGCCGATCAACTGTTTCTGACCGGTAGAGTCTGCAAACTGGGCGAGACGATCTCACAATCCTTGTTCTGCTTCTTTGCTTCGAGTAGGTTCTGCTCAGGGCAGCGATCGCTAATGGAGAAAGTCGTATCTTCCCCAAAGGAATGATCTCTCTTGTTGCTAAGGCTCAAGCGCACTGTGCTCTGTTCTTGCTGAAGGATGGTGCTGTTGACAGTTGCCAAAAGGTTGCTCTTTGTTTCTCTGCTCAAGGTGATAAGTGCTTCCCTGCTCAGAAAATGCTCTTGCCCTTTGATTTTGCCAACAAAAGTGATAAATGCTCTGGTGCTCAGAAAACTGCCTCTGCCTCTCTAATTTACCAACCCTTGTATCTTTGTCAACTGAGGTATTTATAGGCCACGACGCTTTGTGGAAAAGGCGCAACCCTGATGATGTGGGTCCCGGATATTTCGGGTTCCGTTGACATGACCATTTTGAGTCAGACTGTGACTACGCACAACACGCTCATTTGCGTGTTGTGCGTGTGAAGAGCAGGTACATGTTGAGCGTGCTTCAATTGCTTTCAGGCTGTATTACACTCATTCGCGTTGTGTTGCGTGTATGAGCGTAATCCGGTATAAAAACAACAGGCTCAAAATTATCTTACGCTCACTACGCAGCTGCGCGTAACGAAGCGTTAACAATGTCTAATTCACCCTCACTACGCAGCTGCGCGTAACGAAGCGTAAAGACTAGTTATTCATGCGCCACGAGAAAAAAGTGTCGAACTGGTGTGCTTCTCTAGAATCTGCCTTCGACTATTCTGGAGCTTATTACGCTCATTACGCTGCCGTGTGTAATAGAGCGTAAACTTGTCCTTGAACAAAGCTGATGCGCGCTCTCGCTTGAATTGCGAATCTTTGCCTGAGGTCGACTCGTAATTTTCACGGTGTTTCAAGAAGCATCTTTTTTATCTGTCTATTCCTTCCTAGGCAAAGATAAACTTGTTTTGTTCCCACCTTTGCATCTCTCTTAATTTTAAAAGGAAACTTCCGACCAATGGGCTTTATACTAAAGTAAAACTAAAATGTGGTTGAGAGGGTCAATTGGAGAAATGGTAAGGAAAATTGAGGTGGGGTTTTAACCCATTAATTTCTCATACCATGATACTTCATTTTGGCTAAGTGGACCAATCCAATTACTAAAATGCACTACTATGTTACTTTCTTTTACCCATAGGTGTGGTCCACATTCTATAAAGTACTTTATGAAATGAGTTATATCCATGACAATCTTGTTATGTACATCTTTTTGTTACACCATTTTCTTGAGGTATTCCCATGAAAAATTTAGTGACATTCCACATAAAATGATAGTTCAATGTGATTTATGTGTCCATGTGGGGTCTTGTGTAAAACGCTTCTTGCAAGTTCTCAGGCTGAGTTAGCAGAAGCATCTTTTTTACCTGGCTATTCCTTACTAGGCAAAGATGAAATTGTTTTGTTCCCATCTTTGCATCTCTCTTAATTTTAAAAGGAAACTTTTGATCAATGGGCTTTATACTAAAGTAAAACTAAAAACGTAGTTAAGACGGTTGGTTGGAGAAATGGCAAGGAAATTTTAGGTGGGGTTTTAACACATCAATTTCTCATACTGTGATTCTTCATTTTGGCTAAGTGGACCAATAGAATTGCTAAAATACACTACTATGTTACTTTCCTTTACCCATAGGTATGGTCCACATCCTATAAAGTACTTTATGGAATGAGTTATATCCATGACAATCCTGTTATGTTACATATTTTTGTTACACCATTTTGTTAAGGTATTCTCATGAAAAATTCAGTGACATTCCACATAAAATGATAGTTTAGTGTGATTTATGCATCCATGTGGGTCTCATGTAAAACATTTCTTGCAAGTTCTCAAGCTGAGTTAGCAGAAGCATCTTTCTTTATCTGCCTATTCCTTCCTAGGCAAAGATCAAATTGTTTTATTCCCACCTTTGCATCTCTCTTAATTTTAAAAGAAAACTTTTGACCAATGGGCTTTCTACTTTATTAAAGTAAAACTAAAACGTGGTTGAGAGGGTTGGTTGGAGAAATGGCAGGGAAAATTGAGGTGGGGTTTTAACCCATCAATTTCTCATACGATGATTCATCATTTTGGCTAAGTGGACTAGTCCAATTGCTAAAATACACTATTATGTTACTTTCTTTTACTCATAGGTATGGTTCACATCCTATAAAGTACTTTATGAAATGAGTTATATTCATGACAATCTTGTTATGTTACATCTTTTTGTTACACCATTTTGTTGAGCTATTCCAAGGACTCTCTTTTGATGATGGATGTTTTCATCTTTAAAACAAGAGGAGAAACTATTAGAAGTATATTATGCACTATTGTCTAAGTGAAGAGCTTTGATGGAACAACTAGATCTCTTCTCCACATGAGCCCATAAAACTTTCAGGGCATTACCTTTTTTTGTGATGAAATATGTCAAAGCTCATATGGCTATAAGCATTAATGAAGGTAACAAAATATCTATGGTATAAAACAATTTGTATATATGACTAAGTTGCCTTTAGTTTTAATTCAACAATTTCAATACCTTTTTAGTAAGAGTGTCATGTTGCAAAGTTTCTACATTTGCAATTGATTGCACACTTCATTTGTTACCTTTCTAGAGTTGTTTGAATTTTATTTTATTTTTTTTGTCTTGACCCTTTGCATTTAATTGCACAATGATATTTATTATTTCTTGTTATTTTTTGTCTTCATTATATGTACCTATTAACTATTTTCTTGCGCTAAAATCAAAGTTGAATTTAGATGTATTTTGAATATTGACATTGAAAAAAATGAAATCATTAGTACATAGAAATGTTTATCTTGGATAAAAATAGATATAGAATACCTTAAGTTATGTCTTATAAGTTGAATACCTGCCTCTGTAGGTGAAATTTATTGTGTATTTGGAGATTCATTTTGTTGATTTTGTTTTGTATATGCAAAACAATTGTCGATGAGATGTAGGAAAAAGAGGGAATTAGAAATTCCATGAAAACATAATAAACTCTTGAAACTAAAAAAATAGAATTCAAGAGAAGCCTCCATCAGATTTAGGAAATTCAAAAAATTAGAAATTTAACATACCTAAAATAATAGATGTTAAGGCATGTCAGAATTGAAAAGTGTAGAATTCAGTTGCCAAATTTTAAGTATAAGCAAATGCATTTTTTATTTTTTATTTTTAAGTAATGTATAGAAAGTGTTTCTTTTTTTTTTTAATTATTCTTTTAAAGTGTGACAACTTTCGAAAATTGGGAGCAAGACTTAAGCCTTCGACTTTCTACCAATAAATTTAAAAAATCACAATGCTTTATTAAATCAAGAGACTTACTAAATAAGTATAAATGAGAATAGTTACTAAATCAATCAATCATCATCATCTTAGCCTTATTCTAGAAAGATAAAAGAAATTCATTACATGAATTCTTTTTTGCCATATGTATTTATAAAGAGCAAGATCATTGTTCATTTGCAATTTTTCCAATGTTATAACCTTTTATTGAAAAAAAAAAAAAGCATGTTGCTAGTTGACCATGACACTAATGTCAATAACTTATGCTTGTGTAAACCTAAATGATTTGACAAACAAATGAACTTGTTCAAAATACATTAGGAGCAATAAATCCCAAGTATAATAGATGTGTTCAATATTTATGCAACTTGAACACATCTTCTATATAATTCCCTAAAAATAACATGGTAACTTGAATAGCTCATACAAAAATTGACTAGAGATTTCCCATTTTTTTGTTTTGCAACATTCTAATAATATATATTGCTCATCTTCCATCACTTGCAATAAACACTATTGACATATTTTATCTTCATTTGTTCCATCTTCTTGTATCAACTTGGAGGTTATACAATCTCATTCTCTATACTAATTAGTTCTCTCATGGATTTTAGAATGGTTGCATATAGATTTTTTATTTCATCATGTCTACTACCTCTACTTTTTTTCTATTAAGTTAAAGCTTTTTTTGAATTTGTGCTTTATTTTGTCATCTTTCTAAAACTCTGTGACAAGTTTCCAAGCTTTTTCTAAGTTTATTATTTTATCAATATTATCAATTCCCCATTTTTGTAGCGACAAACCATATTTCATGATTTGTAGCGACAAACCATCTTTCATGAAATTATTCCTCTTGTTGATACTTTTAAATGATCTCTCCTCAAATGTTTTTATTTCTCAAGTAAAATGTTAAGAACTAATACATTGCTTTAGCTTCCAATAGCAACAAATTAGTTTCTAATAAAAGTATTGCATATGGAACTTGAAGTTTCACCTATAATACATCTAACAATAAATGTTTTTAGAGTTTTAAAAAAAAAATCATGATTCTTGATCAAGACTTAAACCCCACACTTTACATCTATAAAGCCCTATATAGAAGGCCTTCCATTGGAGAACATTCTACTCTCAAATTCAAATATTGTAATTACTATATTTATTCTTCATTGTATAAAAGCCCTTCCATCCATTTGCAACTCATTATGTTATACAATGCTCACACTTCTAATTTTGAGACCATTTTACTCTCAAAGCATATCCCTCTGTCCTTCATACCTAATGTTAGCCAGAGCAGCAATTAAACAGACACCTAATGTTAGCCAGAGCAGCAATTAAACAGTTTAAATGTACTAAACTAGTTTGGCTATATATTTATGATATATATCTATTATTTGGTTGAGAATGTTTTATTTTCATCGAATTAATAAAATCTCAAATTGATACATTGAGAATTGATTTTCACAAACTAAAAATCAAAACCAAAATAATAACTACCTTTAAAAATTGTGACTAGTAAAGCTCGTGCTCACTGTTATGATAAAATTATTTTACTATGACTAAGAAACTCTCTTGGATGGAGCTGATAATTGATCTCTTGGCCAAAATCACCGTCATGACAATAACATTATTTTACTGTGCCCAAGAAAGACTCTCTTGGATGGGGCTGGTAATTGGCCTCTCAGCCAAAAATATGAAATGGGTGGGAAACCCTTCAAAATCAAAAGCCAATGACTAGCATGACAGAAAACTTGAAAAAGCATCTCAAGTCAAAATGTTATTTGAATGCTGCGGGATCGAATATTTGCACAACATCTAATAAAAATATTTCATCCAACTAGCTAATTTCACTTGCAAAAGTGTAAATAAAAAGAACCTCCCAGCAAACAAAATGACAAGGATCCTGCTTAAAACTATAAAATCAGCAACCTTTTGCAAACATTCTAAAGAATAAAACAAAAAAAAAAGATTAGTAAAACAATTTTTTAAATTCTTTTAGAACAATTAGAAGATTTCTTGATTTATGTACCAACAACTTTCATGCAAAATAGATTGAAAGATTGGCAATCCGAAACTCAGTTAAGATTTATGAAAGACATGAAAGTTAATGCATAAAACAAATCGATTACTTCATGTAAAAATCTGATAACACAGTTATCATTATTTGCCATATAACTGTTTTAAACCATAGACTTCCTGAGTGTCCTCAATAAATCATTGACAAATGACACTTTACAAAGAAGCATATTATCCACAGAAAAGNTGTTTATTGTTTCTTGTAATGTTTCGCATTCATCTAAGCATTCACATTTCTGCCATGCTTTTTTTATGTTCATGACTCTTTTACAGTCCAACATTCAGTTTTAGAAATTTCAGGGTATGAATATGTTAAATTGAACAAAATCAACCTTAAGGTCATTACAGCATGACTAGGTTAGCTTTTTGAAAAACTTTTGTATCTCTAAAACCAATGTTTTTGAAGAAAATTAATGTTGAGGATTCTGAAATATTCTGATTTGCTACAGAATAAAATGTATTTCAAAAAGCATTTTCAGTATTTTCTCACACGAGTTTTCTCAAAGCCATGATTTGCAGTATTTTGTCAATTTCAAGTTTGGTGAAGTATCTATCTAGGAAAAAAATCTGGAATAAATCCATTTTAGCATTCATCTGATTGGTACTTGGAACTGGATTTGACACTTGGAAATGGATTTGACAAGTTATAAGTAACTCAGTATCGTAGTTTNGATATATTCCAGATTTTTTTCCTAGATAGATACTTCACCAAACTTGAAATTGACAAAATACTGCAAATCATGGCTTTGAGAAAACTCGTGTGAGAAAATACTGAAAATGCTTTTTGAAATACATTTTATTCTGTAGCAAATCAGAATATTTCAGAATCCTCAACATTAATTTTCTTCAAAAACATTGGTTTTAGAGATACAAAAGTTTTTCAAAAAGCTAACCTAGTCATGCTGTAATGACCTTAAGGTTGATTTTGTTCAATTTAACATATTCATACCCTGAAATTTCTAAAACTGAATGTTGGACTGTAAAAGAGTCATGAACATAAAAAAAGCATGGCAGAAATGTGAATGCTTAGATGAATGCGAAACATTACAAGAAACAATAAACAGCATAATACAAACATTAGAAGGCTTGGAGTACCTTCTATTTCAGATAAGCTACAGTAATGACAACTAAGATGGTTTGGTCATGTCAAAAAAAGTTCAGAAAATAAGCCTATCAAAAAATAGTCACATCATAATTCCAAAAAAGCAACCACAAGAAAGACTAAAAGAGACATAGCAAAAAACAATTGTAGATATTAAAAAAACTGTAGATAAATAAGAATATAGCTCCTCATAGAGGCAAATGGCAAAGGAGAACTCAAGTAGCCAACCCCATTTTGTTGGGACAAGGCTAGGATGATAATAATACATTGAAATTTTTGGAACCACCAACTTGTAAATGGTTTCAAACCCTCCTTGCTTTCTCTTGTTAAGAGATCACAACAACCAAAAAGAAATTTTTTTCAAAGTAATAGCCTTGGAGCTGTGACCCAGCCAATTAAGGCCAGGACCCTGTCACCAACAGAAGGAATGGGGTAGTCAATGCAAACTGGATCAGCAGAGTGACCATCCCATCCCATGATCTAACCATGAAATTTTAAATTTTTTAAATTCATGAAAAGAAAAAGTACTCCACCCACAAAATAATAAGGAAAAAGTACTCTGCCCACAAAATAATAAGGAAAAAGTGTATAGGAAAACATCATTTATATTATACCTTTGCAACTTGGAATAAAACATCACTGTGTGAAAATACATAGAAGGAATAGAGAACCATTATAATCATGTCATCCAATGTCTTTAACCTTAAAGAATTGAATCAATAATTAGTAGTTCTTAACTTACATTCACTTTTTCTTGAGTATCCTCATGGCACAGGCTTTGATAGCCTCTTGAGCAAGACCCAGTCTAGTCCTCTTTATTTGTTCTCTATATCTAGCAAGTTCAGTATCAAGCTCCTTTATTTTTTCATCCACTGTCTCACCTTTGCTATATGTAACAAAGCAAAGGAAACACCATTAAGTAAACAATTCATACTTCAGCATTTCATATGTCCATATCTATCTATGCTGTGCATACATTTAATAAATGCAGAGCATATGGTAAAAAATCCATTACGACATCCTTCATCTGTAAAAGTTACTGTGCATATTGATCGAGGTATGAATATCTATAGCCAACAACCAATAGTGGTAAATCCATATTGCATTGCATGGAATAAGTTGCATGGTCAACTCACATATATGGTATACTGGTACACAATTTGCATGTAATAGGATCTTGGCATGCATTTTGCACAGAATTACGCTTATATTGTAGAAAAGTATTGCTGCAAATTGAGCAAATGCGTAAAGAAAAATAAAATGAAAAGCAATACAAAGAGATTTGCATTGAACACCCCTAAATATTCTCTGAGAGAAACCACAAGAAAAGAGTGCAATGCTCTTGTATTAAAAAAGGAGAAAAAGCACAGGCTATCTTCCTTGTATCACAGGTATCACACAAGCCTTCCTTTTGTAACCTCTCAACTCTCTAGAAGCTTCTCTCATTAGGATTTCCACACCCCTCGAGAATTTTTTAGATTTCTCTCTGACCATATTTTTTATACCTTACATTATCAACATTCATAAAGCAACTTTACAAGAGATACAGTGGTAACAACTTATGCAAGGAAGATTTTACTTTATTCTACCTTGTATTGATGGAACCATCGATGCTAAACTTGCACAAACAAAAGTACCTACAAGGTTATAGTGGGTATACATTCATAGAGGGATAGCTCAAACCCATGTTAATACATAACAGTAAATAAAAGCAAACTACAATGCTTCAAAGAAACTATAATGTATATTTTTACTCTACTCAACATCTCTTGAAGTCAATCAAAAATCAGATTCCTGAACTGACACTCTTTCAATAAAGAAAATATCACATTCACATAGAGATATTGCTATTAACAGTAAATATCATATTCACATAGAGATATCACTATTATCGCTACTAACAACAGGTAGGTACTGACAGCTACCAGATGTTCAAATCTTAATTCACTGTAATTTAACACAACCAGGGTCCATCTGAATTACATAGACAAATTTCACTGTTCAATTAAAAACCAGGTAGGAAAGAGAGTAAGGTAATCACATTTAAATGCATAAGCATAGTTCTGACATTGTGTTTATATCAAAAGCATCCTTTGGAGTTACAGAACAACCAACCATTATCGTCTAAGTTCAAAAAACTTGCTTATAGCAGATGCCCAAATGACAATAATATATGTTCAAGTTGGTTTTAGGGAAGCAACCGTAGAAAAATTATTGTCCAGTCAAATCACTTGGACAACTTTCTAAGTATGGACCAACAGCATTCATAATAACAAGTAGGGCAATAAATGTTATTACATGATCATTCACTTGGAGTCATGACATGCAAAGAATAGGTTTCAAATTTTAACGAGATAATGTATTAGATACACCAGCAGAGAGAGAAGATGAATAAAAAGTAAAAAGAAAAAATATTTTTTATTGATAATAAAATACTTGGAGTTGCAACAATAAATGACAAGCTGTTAGACTGAATATCTAGACAGAATTCTAGAAAAAGAAACATTAAAAATTGCTGGGAACCAAATTAACTTTTCTTGGCTTGGAATTAAGAATTACAATTAAAATTACAATGACTATTGGATTAGATTAGGGTAGATTT
The DNA here is from genome assembly GCA_015680685.1 of Gnetum montanum. Classification (NCBI taxonomy): domain Eukaryota; kingdom Viridiplantae; phylum Streptophyta; class Gnetopsida; order Gnetales; family Gnetaceae; genus Gnetum; species Gnetum montanum. The sequence goes on along the minus strand of MNCI01034797.1, from coordinate 266,072 downwards.
TATAGGTAATTGTAAAATATCATGGCATTTAAGCTTCACACCAAACACAACTTCCTACGGCAACCCAACAATCATGACACAGTCCTTGGGTTTACTGAACAAGCATCATCATTGTCCCTATCACATGAATTATGGGTGACTCACTAAGGTAGGCTGCTAATATGATGATGGTTTTTGGGCCAGCTATCAATGTGAGACCAACCAGAATAAATATGTTACCATGCTTACGAGGAATTAGATACTCCCAGCAACAAATTTTCTATTCAAACGAAAACATGATAGAGAGAAAAACCTTTAAAGTTATATGAGAAGAATCTGCCCAAACTATACAAAAAATTTATTCAATTATGAGACAAGTACCTGATGTTCCAAAAAACATCTGAAACATTTACCAAAAACATCAATGAACTAAGGACATTGATTGATTTTATAAGGACCAGATACTGGAAATTAAAAAAAGAAGCTTGACTTGCAACTGTAACAACAGGCCCAAAAGAAGGCAGAACATGAATTTCATAAAAAAACACCTAGCATATAAATAGCTACATTATCAAGCTCCAAGTAGAAATTATCCATCAAAGAATCCGGACATCCTACACATATCATAGAGGAGGAAGAAGCCCACAACAAAACCCCAAAAGCACCAACACCACAGAAGGCTCAAGCAACAGTAAAGGTACAAGATCTTAAAGCCTGTCCATTCTAAAAGCACTTCAGCGCTATTACAAGTTACATGATCCCACTCCCTCTAATTCTACAGAAAATTCAGCAAGAGGTATTGTAAATTTTAATTTAAAACTTATACTATATCATAGAATTGCAGCATTGCTTATGAATTCCTGTGTATTACATTTGATCACTTTGAAATTTCTAAGTGAGAAGGTGGATCAAGGTTTGACTCATTAATTGCATGATTGGACATCAAATTTGTTTTTTCCATATTTAAAATAACTGTTCACTACTTCCATAATGCATTCATAAATTTCATAACAAGATGGACAAATCGATCATGCAGCAATTTTGATTCAAGAGCATCAAAAGTATAGGCAAACAATAATACATCAGTCTTAATAACATCCCTATTTCTTCAGCATCCATTGGCTACAAAAGTAATGATGGTCTTGAACATGATACTCTATGCATCAGAAGAATCTGATACGTGGAAGAATGGAATCAAGAATTCATGATTCTGAATGTGTTGAGATTCGTGTAACACCAAAAAATATGGGTACAGGTTCACAACTAGGGACGTGAATGAAAAAAGTTATAATATATTTATTAAAAGAGAGATGGCAACTGCCACAAATTTTTATAAATCTTAGACTAAATGTATTTTTGCATTTGCATTTTCTGTAACAATGTAAGGGATTTGTGTTTGCAAGGTACAAGATTTTTCTATTACTTAATATCTTTGTCACAAAATAAAAATATTTGTGTGAAAAAAGTGTCCATTGCAAATTTACTACACTTTTGTATGCGAACCCGTACCCGTCATGAACTGTTTGTGAAATTTTTGTCAGATTTGTGAATCCCCGGTGCATAGATGATACTTGAGTGAAGCCACACTATTCCTTTTCCAAGGAAGAAGCTATAAGGCGCAACAAGTATTCTCATACTAAATGACAAACATGAAAGCCAAATAATTAGGTACAAGAAAAGAGATCCAAATAAGTAAAAAAGCATGAAGAAAAGCATCAAGGAAAAGCTCATTGTCTGGAGAAGACTGACCAATTATTCTGGACAAGACAAAAACAATAAATTGGACAACATAATTTTTCTATAAATAGCCAACTCCATTTTGTTGAGACAAGCCTAGGATGATAATGAATTTTTCTACAAATAACTGCTAGTCAGATCATGAGTTGATTAGAGAGTCTGATAGAAAGTTAAGAGAAATTTAAATTATAATCTGGATAACAGCAATATATTCTGTTCAAGTAAGGTTGTAGATTGACATCCAAGAATTTGAACACAAATACTCTGTTTAAAAAAATTTTCTCATGTTTACCCATGAAAATAAATAATACTCAATGCAAGTTTTGTTCAATAAAATACATAACCAAGTGGATCAAAATAGACAATTTTTAACTGATGGGTAAATTAAAGTAAACAATCTTCAACTAAAATCCAAAATTAGTAAGGCTGAATTAATGAAACTCCATCTTACATTCTCCTCATTAGTTTCAAAAGTCCAGAAATGCAGATATGACCCATTCTAAATCGCTGAATCATGAGCACAAACATATTGAAATACATACCAATGAGGACAAAATACCAAACATATTTAATGGGAGTGAAACAACCCAAAACAATGAAAAACTGTAAAATACAAGAATGCTGCTGCCAAAAAGAACATGCATGCTTATTGCTTAAAATGCTAGATTAAATTTTAATCACATGTATGTAGTCGATTTCCAAGCAAATCCCATGATGCAGGTGCAACCTTGAACAAATTTCTATAAGCTAGCTTGAGAGAATGCATATTGCCCCCTGAGGTATGCAAGAGTCTTAGCTCTGGCAAATCAGTGACTGTCCATTCGCACAAATAAAAGGTTAATTCTTCCATGCCAATGCAAAATCAAAGGAATGAAATCCGATTTTTCCCTTTACATCTAAATGTTTCCAACTAGGAAGCCCTACTTTGTAAAGTACCCAAAAATTTCCTTTTTATACACATTAAAAATTCAGACAACATAATTAATTCGATAGTGTAGCAACTGAGAAATTTGAAAGCCGTTGAAATTACAAGACAAAATTTATGGATTAAAAAAAAAGCAACGAAGCAGCTAGTGTATATGAAACGTTATCAGCCCTAAGACTAACAACGTTAATTCTGAGCATTCAAACGGTAAGATATCAATCAGCTCCGTAATCATGACCAACAGTATTTGCATGGCATCTTCCTCGGTTGTCCTCCACTTGTAATTAGGAGTACTTTTGGTACTGGAACGCATAAATTTTGGGTTATCAAGTACTTCAATTTCTAAGCCGTAGCATTCAGGTAATAACAAATTTTTAGGCAAACTAGAATGTCATAGAGCTTAGAAGATGATATTAACACCAGAATATCTTTCAAGAAAACAATGTCCTGAAAGCCACGAAAATCTGCTTGTTTTTCCAAAATTTTCAGCATTCTACTGCGGAGTAACAATTATAAAAAAAAACCCCCCGTAATCCTGAATTGCAGGTAATAAAACTAAATAACATCCCCTGAAAACGCATAAATGGAAAACAAAATACCGGAAAGTAAAATTGTGCCAAAACTTCCCGTCTGTGGCATCTTGAATAGATGGAGGAGGCTCCGTGTTTTTCTTGGCTCCAAAAAACTCTCCTCATTTTTGTCTTCCGATCTGTGAAATTAAACCTCCGACAGTTGAATATCAATCAAAATTTCAGTAACTCGTATCCTTGAAATTCTGACAGTTCGCGTTGCTACAGAAAATTTCCGGCTTGAAGCTATAATCGCACGGGCCAGGCGGCAAAAGTTACGTCTGTTCTGCTTAGGCTTTAAAAAACCAATGTATGTCTCAACCATAAACGATATGATGCATGAGCGTCAGTCCCTCATGGCATGGCCATCCGCCCCTGTGTATCCTGATGCGCATCCAAAACGCGATGCCCACTGATATGATGCAAAAACCCCATGCTCAAACGTTGAGAAAAAAAACAATACCCACATTGCAGCAGGGCCCGGCGTCAACACCCATCTGGCCTTCTGGAGCAGCTGCGGCGCACGTAAACACTCGTTGGCTGCTGTTTGCCTCTTTCCGCTGAGCCATTGCTGATAGCAGGGGCCCAGAGTCTTCTTCAGCCTCCAAAGCAATCCACCTCCTGGGCCTGGGCCCAAATCCAATCCTTGCACGCTTTTGTAAGTTACTATATCGATTTTGAATTTCTTTTGAACAAATGTAACTTTTGCCTCATTTGAATTTCAGTGTTTTTCCTCATTTTGAACATACGAAATTTTTGCCGTTGGTATTTGCCATTTTGCATCACAATTCGTTGTAGTTCCTAGTGTGTCTTAAATTCGTTGTGTTGTATGTCCAAATGTGCTAGCATTACTATCTAAAATTCAATATTTTAGTTTGTTTTGAGTTTGAGTGCGAGCTACTGTGACTCGCACAAGGGATGAGTTATGGCACGTAGCTTCTCAATGTGCTAAACTTCTGATGCGTGATGGAAATGCGACTCACATGGCCTTGCAAAAAACTAGAATAGTGACCTACGAGACCATGCAAATTGCATGTTCTCGTAGAAGACTGGAAATGTGTTCTGCGAATACATGTGCCTCGCTTGTTCTTGCAACATATTGGAAAAGTGATCTACAAGGACATGCAACACACATGGCCTCACAATTTATTAAATGTTATTTGGTTACATAATTTCTCGTAAATATCATTTTTGTTATTATTTCTTGATGTTTAATTGATTATGATGTCTTAGTAAATGTTGTCAAAGCTAAAAACATTCTCTGATTATATTAATTTCATTGCAGAATTATTAAAGAAAGTTATTCTAATTACATCATCTTTGTCATTGGGGGATATTGTTGAAGTTATGTTTGAACATGGAGCTTGTTAGAATGATGGAGACTAGCAAAAGGGATCTTTTACATGAGTACTTGTTGTGCTTTATATGAATGAATCTTAGAATTGATAGTATAGATGTCTTAATTCAAGTATTTTGCTTAATGTTATGGTAACATTTTATTTATTTGCATGAATTGCAGCTATTGGCATTGTTTGTGAACATAATCTATAAACAATAATAAACTTGCCAAAAATGTCTATTTTTTTCCAAAAATTTATGAAAATGGAAATTTATCAATGGATGACAATGGATAGAAGTTATGACAAAAATATTGTTTATGGTTGTCTGAGAGTGTGTCTATTGCGAGAAGTACTCTACAGGCTACTGTGCAAGGACAAAATTTCACCTTCAATGTTCATGACATTGCAAATGTTATACAAGTTCCGTGTGGTAAAGAGGCAACCATCAAGGATTGAAGGTGGAAAAAAACTATGATTTACCTAATCCAGTATGCCCAAGAATTTTGAGATGAAAGATGATAATCCCTCTGATTATCTAGAGCTATTGTTGCTTTCCAAATTTATGCAGTGATCTTTATTTCCAGTGAAAGCAACGAAAGCGAAGATTTCCAATAATGCAATTTTACTGATGTGGACATTGGAAAACAATGAAAGTGTTCCATTTGATATGATGACTATCATGTCTGAGATGAAGAGGTAGGCAAGGTTATGGTAGCTACATGATATGAAAGAGTCCTTTGGCTTTCCCATTATAGTGACAAAAATATTGCTAAAAAAATATTCATTGTATGGCTGCCCAACTAAATGGAATAGTCCTCCTAGATCCTACAAGTATATTGAAGCGTACATTAGCGTCCAACAAGGGTGAGACCTCCTATTTTCTAAAAAAGCCTAAAATCCAAGTTGCCATGATAGTTGCCAACATAAAAACTGTTCTTACCAATCCATTGAGGATAAGTTGGAACATGTGCTAGAGACATTAAATAGTTATTCTTAAAGAAATTCAATAGTTTTGAGTGCTCTAGAGGAGTTGAAATCAGACAGGTCACATCTGATGAAAGAAAATATGCAATTGAAGGCCAACTTTGAGAGTTATGCAACTAAACTAAACAATTTTAACTAGAAGTTGCTTGTTGAGATTGAAGAAACAGGGAAGCAAATATTCACACTGAATAAAGAAATTATGTCATTAATAAATGATGCAATCAACATTTCTGATAGTAGAGACATTCATGTTGAGGGGGTCAATACTATTAGAGGTTTGTGTCATGTTACAAAACCTTGCAATTTTAATATATTGTTCATATCTTTTATAAATTCTAATGGTCTTTGTATTATGCATGTGTTGAAAAAAATTGATTGATATGCTAGCAACAAAAGCTGCCATGAGATTATTTGATTCAGTTGAAGGAGTCATCAAAGAAGTATCTGAACAAGATAATCCAAATGAAGAAACATGTACATAGACTTGTTTAGATCACTTCTTTATGTATGTTTACGTCCATCTTATGAATGTTCACATGTAGGTAATGTAGACTTCAATAGCCCCATCGATCTACCTTTTGGTATAGTTTAGACAGTGAAGCCTACTAACTTCATCACCTCAATTGGTCAATCATGTGCAACAATTGTTAGAGTGATGCATTTTCTTATCACGAAAAGATTAGACAATGAAGTGTTTGTTATGTCATTGTTTCCCCCATTCATTGCCATAAGAATGTCTTTCAAGTTTATACACCAACTTGGGTAGAAACAATGGCTTGATGATGATGTCATTGATGTGTACATCATGTACCTTAAGCAACTTTAGAAAGGTAATCTTGATTATCAAGCATCAGTAAAATATTTTGTACTTAATATTATGTTTCAAATATTTGCAAAGTCCTTGGAGAGTTAGATGCAACATAGCCAAAAGAACTCGTTGGGACATGATGAGCTATGAGGTATCCCTACACTCAACCATACGAATACGAGTGTCCACGCACGATCTGGTCGAATTCCAAGGACTAATTGCTTATGCACCTTTATGGAACAAGGATGGGTTGATCAATCGTTTTCTTCCCAAGCTTACTTGTATGGCAAAATTGTATGGTTAAGTAAACTTGAGGTACATGATTTTTATAGTTTTTATGTTTTTATGTCCTAGTGCTACAAAGGGAGGAGAGAGATAACTAAGTAACTAATTTTGATTTAACTACTCAACTATGCTTTAACTAGCCCTAACACCAGCATCCATTCTCACTTGTCGTACACATCCTAAACTAGTGCAACACTACTGGGATTACCAAACATTAATCGTTACTGGGTTACCAAGTGTTACACACATGCTCGAAGTGATCGTACTGAGTGTGCTTACTTAGGAGAGTTGTAGGGTGAGAGAGAGAACATTAATTAACTAAGGAAAACATTAAGTAATAGTAATTAACATTAATTAATCTATTCTAAGTGCTCAAGGTTTATCACAAAGTTCACCTTTATTGCCATGCACAAGGTGTGCTCAAGTACACAATGCTCAAAGAAAGATC
>MNCI01034797.1:244853-255786 GCA_015680685.1 Gnetum montanum | reverse complement strand
CATCGTATGATGTGAGAGATTACCATTATTTTATTCATTAGGAACCTTATTGCACTATGATTCGTGTGTACAAATACCTTATATCCCAAGACATAGTGCCTAAATTTTTCTAGTGCAAACACTACAACCATTAATTCTTTCTCTATTGTAGTGTAGTTAAGTTGTGCACTAGTGATACTTCTACTTTCATAGTGGATGTAATAAGGACATTTTTGATCATCTAACTATCTAAGTATGGCTCCTAAAGCATAGTTGGATGCGTCAGTCATTATGTGGAACGACCTAGACTAGTTAGGAGCTTATAGGATAGGTGTTTCCACTAGCTTCTATTTTAAAGTTTGGAAAGCTAGTTCGCATTCCCTGGTCCATTCAAAAGGTACGTCCTTTTTCGTTAGTTCAACCAATGGTTTTGCAACCTTAGAAAAGTTCTTAATAAAATGTCTAAGGAATGAATGAATATCTTTTATAGTTTTAGGTTACCAGGTAATTCCTGGATAACTTTGATCTTTTCAGGGTCTACCTCTATCCCTGTTCATGAGATCTTATGCCCTAATACTACGCCTTCTTGGACCATTAAATGGATTTTTTGCTAGTTGAGCCTTAAATTGGTTTCTACACAATGTTGTAGTACTTGCTCTAACGGATTCAAGGCTTGATCAAAGTTTGCTCTGTAGGTGGAGAAGTCATCCATGAAGACCTCCACACCGTTTCCTATCTACTACTAGAATATGTTTAGAATTCATTATTGAAATGTTGAAAGGGCATTGCACAAGCCAAACAATTGCACAAGCCAAACAACATCTGTTTGCATGTAAATGTTCCCCAAGGATTGGTGAACGTAGTTTTGGCTTGGTCTTCTAGGGCTATTTATATTTGGTTGTACCCACTGTACCCATCCAGAAAATTATAGTAATGATGCCTTGCGATGCTAAGACTTGGTCAATGAATGGCAATGGAAAGTGGTCCTTGAATGTTGCCATGTTTAGTAGCCTGAAATCTATGCACACCCTCCATTTGTCTTCCTTTTTGGGCACTATAACTAAGGGGCTAACCTATTTTCTATTAGCAATGGGGTAGATGAACCCAGCTTTTAGAAGCTGTTCAATTTCTTCCTTAACTACTTGCTTCAGCTTTGGGTTCAATCATCTCTACGGTTGTCTTTGAGGCTTCATGGAGGGGTTAGTGTAAGTTCTATGTTGGCATATCCTAGGATTTATTCCAGTTAATTCGGAATATGACCAAGCAAAGGCTTTCAACCATTTATTTCTCACTTTTAGTAGTCTTTCTTTTTGTTGAGGAGCAAGCTTTGCATTAATAATTACCAGTTTTCCATTTTTAAGAAACGTGTATTCCATACCAATGGGCAATAGTTTTAGCTTAAGGGGCTCTTGCTTAAACTTATCAAGGATTTCCAACTTCCCCCAGTTGATATTTTCAAGGTCAAGACTTGGAAGTTGGCAATGGACTTGCTCTAATGTGTCTATGCTATCAATATAAGTGCAAGTCAAACCCTCAGTTGGTTCCATGCATATAGTTGAACTGCTTTCTTGATCAGCTGTCAGCCATTGGATGCCTTCTTGTCTTATGGCTACTGCATACAGGCATCTTTGTATATCAGTCACTTGTGCACACTAATTGCATGTAGGCAATGTTAAACATTGTACAAACCATGACTTCTGCATGCAATTACACCCTGTATCACTCTATGCGGTGCATGGAACTTTCTTCTTCTCGATTTTTCCAAATGTATTTTCCTTTGATATTTCCAGGGAAAGATCATGAATTCCTAGGTGCACATCAATTATTATTAGCTATGCTCTTTTCATTATGATTGGGAAGTCCCCCTTACCATCGTTCACTTGAATCACTAGGAAGTTGGCTGGATAAGACCACCCACAAATAGTGGTGACAATGTCCTCCACTAGTCCCAATGGGACAGTGATGGATTGGTTGATCGACTCTAAACGAATGTTACTCTTTTTTAGCAGAGGTAGGTTCCAGGCCTTATACATTTCTTGAGAAATCAAGTTAATACCAGAACCTAAATCCAAAAGAGCTATGCATAGCTCATTTCTAGTGATTTGTAGATATATCAGAGGACTCCCAGGATTAGAGAATTTCCTAGGAAGATGGCCAGGTTTTATTCAATTGATGATGGCATGAGTTAACATGACTGTATGAGTTGAGTGTGGTTTTTGGGTTGAAGGACGCTCCAAAGCTTCAAGTGATAGTGAGGCAATTGAAGAATCACCTGCTTGTGGTTGCAAGGGCTTAGTTGGACTGTTGGTTCTAAAGAAATATTTTTTCTTCATACAGTTGTCAAAACCAATAATAGGTTGAGGGTTAACTACCCTTGTGGTGTTATGTCGCTACGGCTGGGTAGGGAGTTCACCCTGCATAGTTGGAGCAGGTGGTAATGGAGTTAAGGGTGGAAGAGGTGTAGTTGGATGAGAAGGATGGTATGTTTTTGAAACATCACCCCTAGGAGAAGGAGTCCTATAATACTCACGAGCTTGGTAGTGAGGTTGAGGAGTAATGTGATCGATAGAGTCACGTCAAAAGATTGACTATCACATGTAATATCCATTCGGTTTAAGTTGCTGGTAAGGATACTGTTGCCTCGGTGGTGGCATTCCTCATGATTGTGGATACTACCATTGTTGATACTGCTCGATTGGTTGTGGTGGAGTTCCACTTGGATAATACGTTAAGGGTTGGTGGAACTATCTTGAGTTACCTTGAGGATAAGGTAACCTTCAGGGTGTTTGCCTTTTGTTTAAATGTGGGTTGAGTGCATACACCCCAGACTCCTGCAGATGTGAGATTATAGGGCAACATCCCTTAGGATGGTCATATTGGCATATCTTACATCCACTATCATTGTTCGTATATGAATTCACAACCTCCTCGATGATAGCAACTTTGCCCTTACCTTTATTACGTGCATATTCAGTTTCTCTCTTTTTTCTTTTTTCGCAATCACTACTGATGGGATGCGATATTGCATGGGCCGCGATATCGCGTCTTCCCCTGTGATATCGCGTACGCGATATCGTGGTGCACCGTCATATCTATAAATAAGAGGCAGCTCTCCCTTGTTTTCTCATCCTAGGCTAGAAGTAGGGAAACTCTGGCAGATTGATCACTCCAGAGATAGAATATTTTCCATGTGCCCACAGTAGGAGTCCTAAAAGTGAACGGATCTTTATTCGAGAAACATTGTACCTGAACACAAGTTGTGTACGGCAATAAATACGAGCTTCTTGAATAAACTTTGCAATGCATGGAATAAGATTTTATTACCTATTATTTATTACATGTTATTTATTACCTTACAGTAGCGCAGAATGAGTACGACTTAATTACGAGCATTTAATGATGTGTAAGGATAATCAAGGAATGGATGCTCATCGCAATTAGATTCTCTCTCACCCTTATCTCCTAGTAATGCGGAATGAGTACGACTTGGTTACGAGCATTTAAGGATGTGTACGGATAACCAAGGAATGGATGCTCATAGCGCTTAGGCTAGTTAAGTGCCTCAGTACGACCACTTCGAGCACGTGTGTTATGCGTGGGATCCCAGTAATGATTAGCATTTGGTAACCACGATTGCATCGGTTCAGGGTGTGTACGGTAAGTGGGAATGGATGTTGACGCTAGGTAATTTAGACTTAGTTCATTAGTTAGAGTTAGTAGTTAGCTTCTCAACCCTTCCCTTGTTAGCATAGAAGACATAAAACATAAAAGACCATAAAAATCATATACCTTAGACTTGCTTAACCATACACCATGACAACTACAAGTAAGTCTGGGAAGAAAATGAATAATTAACCCTAAGTGTTCCATGGGGTGTGTAGGCATTTAGTCTGCGGAGTTCGACCAGATCGTGTGTGCTACGCTCATATTCGTATGGTTGAGTGTAGGGGTATCTCGCCACTCATCAACTACCTTGCTCTCTAGACTCCTCTACTATTTTAAGAATGGTTTGAAATCTATCATCTAGGGAATACCACATTTGGTCTACCTTTGCTAATACTTCCAATGCTAATTTTTGGATAGGCAAGGTTTTCCTATTCACCATCTCTTCGAGTGGTGACTCTTCTTCATCCTCATAGAATCTTACTTCTCTTTTTCGAAGGGAAGGATCTCTGTTATATTCTTTCACACTCTCTCTTTTTCGTAACTCATCTTCCTCTTTAGCAACTTGCTCCAATAATCTTTGTACTTGATTGGTCCTAAGCTTGGATAGTCTTCCTTGGACATAAGTCCCAAGGGTTCTTCGCGTTTCATGCCTAAGCCCATCTATGAGATGGCGTAGTTGATCCCTCTATGAATAACCATGGCTGGGAAAATGATGTAACAGTGCATAATATCAGCCCATGGCAGCATCCAAGGGTTCATGTCCTCCTTGTTTCTAGCCTTGGATTTGCTTTTGCAGGTTGGACACTCGGGAGTACGGTTGGTACTTATCGTTGAACAATTCTAACATGGTACTCCACCTCCAAATGGATTTCGGTTCTTAAGATCGGTACCAACCTTCTGCTTCTTTGATTAGTGTCCATGAAAAAAACTTTAATTTTTTCCATTCATTTTCTATGTTTTGTAAGGAACATGCATCATGAAATGCTTATAGATGATTTTGAGGATCAACGTTGTATCCCCCTTCAAATCATGGGATATTATATATGTCTAATCTCTTGATCCTACTATCCTTTTGGTGCCTTGTTGGGATCCTAACGGCCTCAGTTATGTTTAACATACTTTGAGTAGCGAGTAGGGGTTCATCGTGATTGTCTCGTCTGTGGCATCTATGATGCCCATGTTGTTCCCTACTCTCCCTTATTTCATGGTGTGTTTTTCTAGAGTGCCCTCATCCCCTTTCTCGACTATTTTGTACATGACTCCTGTTTCGCTTACTCTTATCCTCATGATCTTTTTCTTTGTGATTGCATCTAGATCCTAAAGGAGAGGGTGAAGGAGATGATGAAGGTGAAGAAGAAGGGGGCCCGTCACCATGATGGTATCTATTTTCTTCTCTTTGGTGGTCATGTCCTCGATCACATTTACGATCAGAATGTCCATCTTTGTCATGTGTTCATGTTCCTTTTTCAGGCCCTTTATGTCTGTTGGTACCAGAATTTGAGTTAGGGATAGTTGAGTAAAGATTCTAATACCCAACCCCTTGACCAAAGTCAACAAGAGGAACATCATTGTGTGGTCGACTACCTAAGGTAGGTTCACCACCCTCATTTTTGCTTAGGACATGTGGGACATTCTGCGACAACTTTTCCTTCATGGATTCATGGCATCTCTCTTGTTGTAAATCCCTTTGATGCTGTGCCTCCATGGGTTGATACTCTCTCGATTCATGATCATGCACAATGTACTCTACCTGTAAGTGCTGCATACTAATTCATGTGAGATCACAAAGAAGCATGCCCAGGACAAAGCGATCAGGAGGTAACACTATNTTCGTACGAAGAAGAAGACATGATTGTCTATTCAGTGTGCAATGTATTACATATTATTATATATTTATTTTTCTTGTAACCAACCCTAAGGGTTTGTTCCAACAATGAGAAAGATTTCCTAAGTTCTAATTAGTGCATAAACAATGAAGTCCTTGGCAACGGTGCCAATGATGAGCGGTGAGGTATCCCTACGCTCAACCATACGAATACGAGCATCCACGCACGATCCAGTTGAATTCCAAGGACTAAGTGCTTATGTGCCTTTGTGGAACAAGGATGGGTTGATCAATCGTTGTCTTCCCAAGCTTACTTGTATGGCACAATTGTATGGTTAAGTAAACTTGAGGTACATGATTTTTATAGTTTTTATGTTTTTATGTCCTAGTGCTACAAAGGGAGGAGAGAGATAACTAAGTAACTAATTTTAATTTAACTACTCAACTATGCTTTAATTAGCCCTAACACCAGCATTTGTTTTCACTTGTCATACACATTCTGAACTAGTGCAACATTACTAGGATTACCAAACGTTAATCGTTACTGGGTTACCAAGTGTTACATGCATGCTCGAAGTGATTGTACTGTGTGTGCTTACTTAGGAGAGTTGTAGGGTGAGAGAGAGAACATTAATTAACTAAGGAAAACATTAAGTAATAGTAATTAACATTAATTAATCTATTCTAAGTGCTCAAGGTTTATCACAAAGTTCGTCTTTATTTCTATGCACAAGGTGTGCTCAAGTACACAATGCTCAAAGAAAGATCCGTTCACTTTATGACTCCTACTATGGGCACGCAGAAATAATTCTAACTTTGAGAGGGAGAAAAGGCAAGAGTTTAGGTAAGGGACTAAGACTAACTATGCAAACCAAGTGCACCTGCCTCTTATTTATAAGCAACGAGGCAGGCCACAATATTGCATACGTGATATCGCATGGAAGGCCATGATATCGCGGATGCGATATCGCAGCTCATTAGGACATAAAGTAAAAAAGATTGTAAAAGGACATGTTATCAATGTTGAAACTGACACATTGGTTGAAAATGAGGTTGATGTATTTGTAGCAAAGAAGGACTTTACTGAAGATGTGAAAACCAAAATTTACTAGGATAAATTTATTGAATCAAGACTACGATTATTTTGCATCCCATTCAATATTGATGATCATTGCGTGCTCATGGTCATAGACACATGTACTAGAAAAATGTGTATGTATGATTCATTACTTCTTCACAACATGCAACTACTATTTAGAAGTTAATGTCAAGGTTTCTTGAATTTTTATTGAAATGTGATTCTTCAATTCTTGAGATCACAACTGAGGTGAAGGGAAAGCAAAAGAATTCATCATCAAAATGAAGTGCAATGGTTGTACAAGGCATTCCTTCTCAAGAAAATGGATATGATTGTGGCATGTATATAGTATTGTTCATGCTCCATTTAGTATTTGGAAAAGAGATAAAATTCAGTAATGATTTTGTTTCCATGTATCGAAATACCATGATATGAGAAATTCTTAGTTGTTCAATGCTTGACCAACCTTGGCCAAAAATATGTATGCAACATCTTGTCCATGAGGATTGTAGTGAGCATGGTCTATATCCCATTTCAAATGTAAAAAAATTTGATGATGTAAATGCCTATTTGCCATCTTTAATGAAAGGAAAATTTTTTGTGCATATGAGAATAATGTATTTATATCATGGTTACCAATTGGAAATATATATGGTGCTTATTTGTTTTCTATAGTGATAATTAATTTTTGAAATTTTAAAAAGGAATCTATAATTTGCAAGGTTCAATATGTGTTTGAAATATTGTTTCCATTTAACAAGTTGTCATAATTTGCAAGGTTCAATATGTGTTCTAAATATTATTTCCATGGGATAGGCAAGTTGTCATAATATCTACACAAAATATGCTTCTCATATCCTCCTTTCTATGAGTAGCATAATTTTATTATATTATTTTTTTTCTTAACTATGACAACATACGTTATGCACCTTACTCACATTGAGGTCATGCAAGTACATGCAAGATGTAATTAGTCTTAGCATAGTTTAAAAGTGTTTATCCTTTAGCCCTAAAATAGTGTGAACCATTGTGTCTGGTAAGACAAAAGATGTTGCATGTCCATGTGTCTTATAGTCCATCATAATAATGCAAGTAATAGGTACAATGCTATGCATGAATATGTGCAAATTGCACATCCTCGCAATTAGTAACAACAACCTTTTTTCAGGGTGTGAGGGGATGCAATACGCAAGATTCCTTAGCTAGCTAAAACAACAAAACCATTTTTGACAATGCAAGGGGATGCACCTTGCATGTGGATGCAGTACATAATAGAGACCTCTATTTATTAGTGTGAGGAATTGCGATGCGCATGTTGGTTGATCTACAAGTAATAACACTAATACAATGTGACTTGCACATGGTCACAATTCACTAGTTCATGCTTGTTTTATTTAGCATGAGGGTTGATGAGTCACCATTTAGCCTAGTCACGATATTGTGTACGTGATATTGTAGCCTGTCTCTTCATCTATAAATAAGAGGTAAATAGTTTGTTATGGGGAGTCATTAGTTTTTAGAGTTAAGTTTAATTTTAGTTTTTGCTTTTCTTCTCAACCCTTTTCCTCCCAGTGTATGCCTGCAATGTGGTGATTGTAATTGTATGGCATCCTTTATTTGAGTGTGATGTACTTGGACACGCACATGATCNAGTCTAAGATGTGTATGGATGATTAAGGAACAGATGCTCATCACACTTAGGCTAGCTTAGATTTTCTCTCATCCTCTCTCTCTTAGCTTAGTTAATATTACCACTTTCCATTACACTCAGGAGTAGCATTAGTGTAGGAACACATCATACACCTCATTCTGGACTAAACCATACGTGACAAAGTTAACATTAGTCCAGATGGAAAGATAGTGAACTACGACCTAAGGATAACTGTCTTGATACCACAACTAGCTTGTCTACGAAGTTCGACTGGATCATGCGTGTAACGCTCGTATTCATATGGTTGAGTGTAGGGGTACCTTGCCACTCATCATTGGCATTGTTGCTAGGGATGGTGCTAGTTATCTAGATTAGTTATATCATAAAAGGTTTTTGTATAGGCATTAATGATATATCTTTTAGAGAGAAATAATTATAAAAAGTCACATATAAATTCATACACAATTGCACAACCATGCCTCTCCTACAAGATTACGATAATGCCACACCTAGTGAGGAAATTCATTGGAGAACCAACAAATTATATGACAATGAAGATTGGAGCACGTAACCCAAGGTGGGGATTTATTATAACTATAAACAAAAGAAACATCATCCCAACACACGAAAGAATTACTTACCCGATGATGATGAATCCCTACTGGCCACTACAAGCTTAACGCAAATACAAGAGGTTGTTCGAATCTCTTGTAGGCATCATAAAGAGAGCCACCTACCCAGGCTCGATTTAAACAACTTCCCTAATTTCTCAGGAGGCTATGACTTAGATCTGCATCAACATTTACAAGCCTTCTACGATGCCTACATATGAAACAACATTGATAACAGTTGGAAAAAACTCAAGCTCTTCCCTATGACACTCGTTGGCCAAGCAAAAGTATGGTATAGATTGTTAAGACCAAATTCAATACGACATTGGCCAACAATGGTAAAACTCTTTAATGAAAGATATCAAACCAATGCAAGAGTGTTAGCCTTAAGCAAAAAAATCCAAGAGTGGAAATAAGCACAACATGAACCCTTAGACATGGCCTTAGAAAGATATTATGCACGGTTAAAAAACTGTCTAGGCCATGAGTTCTCCAAGGAAAGGCTAATGTACCATATCATTGATGGGCTTCATGATGAAACAAGAGAAGCCCTAGGGATGTATGCCCAAGGTCAACTATATGAACTACAAACCCATCAAGTCTAAGAGCTTATTAAGAGGGTAGCAAAAGAAGAAGGAGAAATGGCTAGATGGGAGAGTATTAAAAAACATCAACAAGACCAAAATCTCAACTTAACAAAGGTCCATGATCATAAAAAGGAGAAATCAACCTTTCACAAGGAGAAAGAACCATCTTTGCTAGTACAACAATCATTTGAAGAAATTGATGCAAAGATTAATAAGATGTTGGAATGGACACATAAAAAGTGTGGAGAATTTATCGATATTATTGGAGATAGAGTTTTGATAACCTGAGAAGCAAGACAAAATATCATTAGAAAATTGGAAAGAAGGGATGAAAGAAATATGAGCTCAATTGCCAATCATACGTACGAATGCAACATTTGCTTGTATGATCACCCCAAGGGCCAGTGTCCAATCTTCTTACATTTATATGAGCATTGGGGAAACACGTTACATCCAAATTTCTTATAGAGATACTGTGTTTGATCATAGTGGCAACAATCCCAGTCATGGGGGAAGCCACTCCTAAACTGGAGACACCCTTCGTATCATCCAAATCTAAACGCTTACCTAGTTCAACATCCTATTTCCCCAACAGGGTCAACATACTCTATCTCACCACATTACCATTCTCCTCAATACTATTAGCCCATGTCTTCATCACAACCACCGCCTTGTGCACCTTACACTTCTCCTAATTTTCAACATTCTCATCCTTTTCCTCCTTCTACATCACCACCAACTGTTCCTAAGGTGTCTGCACCACAGCAACAACCCCTGAACGTTACTTGTTCTACGATTGCCAATGGCAGTGAGAGACCTCAGCAACATCAAAGGCGTCCCTTCTTTAGAAATGACCCTAGGAAGGGACAACACAATTCCAAGACCACTACATCCTCCAACTCAGCACAAGTCCAACCCTATGGTGCACCCTTATCTTCGAACCCAACACCTCATGTTACTTCATCAGGGCCACCAATTAACATTCCAACAACCATACGGTCCAATGAATACAACCATGGAGAGTGACATCCTGATCCTTGCATACCATCTTACGATCACAAACATCATAGTGGTTCAACTCTTTACCCAAGAACCACATCTTACAAATTGCCCCACTATGCTTACTATAATCAAATGTGTGAATCCCAATGGGGTAAGTGTAACCAAGTTCTAATATTTCCAACATGTAAGGATCCTCATCTTTCAACTATTAATCCTCGTCATGCTCAAATGTTTAGTTATGGGGGATACCCCCCATTCTAATAAAAAGTAGAATTAATAACTACTTTTCATTTTCTTTAATTTTAAAACTTTTTGTTTTCTAGTTTTTTCATTTTTCAAATTTCTTGTTTTATCTTTTTGTCTTTTTACGTTTTTATAAGTAATCTCGTCTACGAATAAAAACTTATGTGGCTTGTTGATTGAGGTGTGTTCTATGTTATCAAGTCCCGAGTGGCCAATTAGTTGGACAGTGAGCCCATTACACCCACTCATCCATTCTACAAATAAGAGGTTCTATTCAAGGGTACAGTGATA
>MNCI01034797.1:177540-243842 GCA_015680685.1 Gnetum montanum | reverse complement strand
CAACACTTAGCATCATTTTTCATAATTCATGTGGGGGAATTTTTCAAATTTTTCTATATGACTTATGAGTGCGAGACCCTTGCTTTTCTACCTATATCTCGCTCGCTAGTACTCCGATTTTAATTCTGTCTGAACCTGTTTGAACCTGGAGTGTTCAACTTAGTTATGGGGGAGGGACACAAGCCGAATAGAGCATAACATTTTTGGAATTTTTCATCACCCAAAGGACATTATCAAGGGTAATTAGTTATAGTATTAAGGATAATTGTGTCGAAAATAATTTCATCCCCTTAGTTACATTGAGAAACTAAAATTGGAAACCACCTAAGTAAAGAGGATCCACTATTATAATCTTTCGAGAAACATCACATGGAGATAAAATAAATAAATTAATTAAGGTAAGTAGTAAGATATAACTTAACTTTAGAAACAACCATACTAACACTTGACCCTGTGTGATTGCAGATGGCCCCGAAATGTGGACAACAGGAAGGTCCCACTTGAGGTGGAAGTAAATGACCTAGGAGAGGCGAAGAACAAGTCCTTGCCAAAAAACATGTAGAATAGGAGGAACAATCATTTAGCATTCATCAAGAAGACCCTCCTATTGTACAGTTCAGGTAGGCAGAAGGAGCTGTTGCAACACTTGAATAGGGACAACATCTCACGTTGCCCTAGGATTGTGTTCAGGCTATCCACGAAAGGTCCACATTCACCACGGTGATTGTGGAATTAAATTTTGAATCTTTCATAGAGTTCACTCCTAAGGCTATTAGGGATCACCTCAAAGGGTCTCCCTTATGGCCTATCCACTTTGAAAGCGGTGCCTGGTACCTAGGGGAGACGTACCAATTCTGGCACAACAGAGAACAAGGCACCATCGTTAATATTTGTGGTGTGACAGTCAATTTCTCTGCACAGGCCAATTCAGAAGTATTAAAAATTTTGAATACAGGGCCCCAGGTTGCTTAGTTATCTACCTGTTCAGACCTCAATGTGCAACGAGTTTGGTTGGAAAGGACATATGGCAGGGATAATACATTTGGAGAGTTGATGATGGAAGAGAGGATCTATTTCAAAATTGGAACATATCACCTCTTCCCCATGAAGGGCTTAAAAAGAATCTCAAAATATGTAGCAAGAGGTTGTGCAGTGATGGTGGGAAAGGTTGATGCTAACCTACCTCATTTATACCTTACAAAGATCTTGAGGTGGTTCGAGGAACGGAAGACAAGGAAGATGGAGTTGCCCTTTCCTGGCCTTATCAATAAGCTATGCCGACGTGTTAGTATCAGGGGGTATACTAATTATGTCCTCAAAAAATCCCAAAATGCTTCATATGCTGAATTGTTAAAGCCACCAGCCGCAAGGAAAATCACTGGTGAGATGCTGGGACCAAAACAAGAAGAAGAACAAACGGCTGAACCAACTACAACTCAACTTGTAGGACCCAGCCAATTTCCAAGTATAGGATCCAACCAACAATAGGAAGTAGGGCCTAGCACGGGTCAGGATCAACCACCTCCACTGCAAGATTACAGATCATCGATAAGACATCTTAGGGCCATCGCTAAAACGGTCAGTTGGGGAAGTCATGATGATGCAAATCTCTTCCATGTCATTGACAATGCCATATAGCCCACAGTTTCTTTGGATCATACAAGGGGTGAAGTGTCTATTCATACAGGAGGAGGGGAGAGTATTTGGTCATAAAAGATCTTGGGAAATGTTGCATCTTTCCAAGTGTAATTAGAAACTGGTGAAGGGGCCACAGTGGTGGTCATGCAACACCAGGATGCAGCGAGAGCCGCAAAAGTGGTCGTGGATCATATTAAAGAATCGTTCAATGTACCTGTTGTATCATCGGTAGATCTCACAGGAGCACGGGATACTCAAACTTTGGTCGGAACCTCAATGACTCCTGCGGAACATGAGGATGCGCTTGATCGATTGCTATAAATAGGATAAGTGATGACGTCCCTATTTGACATCCCTCAAGATTTCATAGCAATTCAATCATACCTCATTTCTGTTAAGGGGAAGCTGGTCTTAACAGAAGTGAGGGCTAAGCATGCTGAAGCAAAGTTGTAGAAATTGTAAGAATAGCTCGTGGCCCTACAAGAAGCATAGTGGGACCCTTTGCAATTTGTTCCCATAGACCAGTTGGACAGTTTTAAAATTGAGCAACTAACCAAGCTATAAATAGAGAATAAGAAGGTGGATAAGAAAAAAGAGAAGGTTGTTTGGGATGCCTCTATAGCACAGGCACACACTCATGTGCATATTAAGGCACTCAAGGACTTACACGAGGAAAACAAGTAGCTTGCTGCCAACAACCTTTGGTTGACTGCTGTGGAGAAGCAAAAGAATGTTCTTGAAGAAAATTTTCATTAGTTGCGAGAACGATTTATCTTGATCAACCAAGACATAAGCCATTTAGCCTGGGAGAATCGAACCCTCTCAATGGAGGAGGTACACACAATTCGTCAAAAGACAGCTATCAAAATAAGTGCATGGCAAAATGAGGCTAAATGGCATGAAAAGTTGAAGGAGCACTTCTAAGACCAGGTGGGGATGTACAAAAAAATCCTTGAGAAGGAGATCCATATGGCCAAGGCCCACATCAATGCTATCAATGCATAGCACACTGACTGGCAGTCCATATTGGACACATATGCCTTAGCCCACTAGGAAGAAGTTAAAAATTGAGAGCTGCAGATTCAGGATCTAATAGAATACATGGAGTTGGCAAACTTGCGATATGCCAACCTTGCCATGTTAATAGCAGCTCAAACAACAGGTAGCTACCACCTACAAAAAATATGAAACAGAATTTGTTGAATGCAAGAAGTTATTGCAAAAACTAGAGATCGCAAATTTTGAACTTGAGGTGGTGAAGGCAAGCTACCAAGGACAGAAAGGTGTTGCAATAGATTTGGCTCTATGACTTGCAGATTTTCAAGAATACAAAGATAAAGCCAGAGCCTACGAGGAGGAACAATAGGTATTTGTGGCTTGGTATGTCAAGGCCAATTAAATGTTTCCACAACTACCTTGCCCATGGGAGGTGCCAACTCCATCAAATGTCATAACATTAGCATGGACTACATAGAATCCTCGAACCAAAGAGGAGAAACTCTAGGCCATACTTCAATGCCATCAAGCCTCAAAACGTGCAGCACAAGATAGGGGGAAAGCACCTATGGAGGAGCCACCGCCATTAGGAACTACATGAGTTCCACCAATTTTGTAAATGTAGAACATTCTTTGTGTTGTGTCTCAATTTTGTTTTTGATTCCACACTATGGCATAAACCCATTTTCACCATCCAATAATCCCGTACCTATCCACTATGTAATCAATGGAGCTTGTTCTCACTGTAACTTGAGGATGAGTTTTCACTTAGTCGTGGGGGTATGATGAGTTGCCATTTAGCCTAGCCGCGATATTGCATACGTGATATCGTAGCCTATCTCCTCATCTATAAATAAGAGGTAGACAGTTTGTGATTGGGAGTCATTAGTTTTTAGAGTTAAGTTCAATTTTAGTTTTTTCTTTTCTTCTTAACCCTTTTCCTCCCAGTGTATGCCCGCAGTGTGGTGATTGTAATTGTACGACATCCTTTATTCGAGTGTGACGTACCTGGACATGCACATGACTGGCAATAAAGATCGAGATTACTTCATCATTTCAGCATTCACTTAGTTTAATTAATTATTTATTTAATTGTTATTTACTACTTTCTTAGTTAATATCTTCTCACCCTAAGCTCCTGTTAAACGTGGAACAAGTACAACTTAATCACGAGCATTTAAGTGTGACTACTTGGTAACCCAGTATCGTACCTAGGATCTACGCTTGGTAATCCTAGTGGAAGTCATGCACAAAGTCCAAGATGTGTACAGATGATTAAGGAATGGATGCTCATCGCACTTAGGTTAGCTTAGATTTTCTCTCACCCTCTCTCTCTTAGCTTAGTTAATATTACCACTTTCCATTACACTTAGGAGTAGCATTAGTGTAGGAACACATCATACACCTCATTCTAGACGAAACCATACATGATAAAGTTAAGACTAGTCCAGATGGGAAGATAGTGAACTGTGACCTAAGGATAACTGTCTTGATACCACAACTAGCCAGTCTGCGGAGTTCGACTAGATCACGCGTGCAATGCTTGTATTCGTATGGTTGAGTGTAGGGGTACCTTGCCACTCATCAAGGGTATATGACCCATAGGACATGTTGGTTGACTACTAGAGTGCACCTTGTAGGTGCTTGCATCTCCAAACAAAAACAAGAGTTTACTAGTGTGTGTGGATGCGACCTGCATATCTATATAGAAATCGGTCAATGTGAGGGCATGCAATATGCATGCCCTCGTAGTATGATTAAATAATTTTTATTTTTGAATGTACAGACAAAAATTTTTCAACTTAAATTGCAAATTATTTTCCCAATTATAGAAGTGAAGAATCCAATCAATATTTTACTTGTTTATGATAACATGGTTTCATTTGTTTGTCTTCTTTGGAATGATTCCTATAGAAAAAATGAATAATATGCAATATAGAAATGGCCAAACTCTTTAAGTTTAAATACCTTAAACCAAAATGTTATATATATAAATGAGTCATCATATAACAAAAAACCATGTCCAATAGTTAAGCAAGAGCTTATCGATTATGAAAAAAATCATAGAAATGTTCATGGTAAAAAAAATAACAAAATAATAGTCAATACTTACTATTTAGTGCCCGTAGCATAGGTATCCTCCTACACTACTTTTGTGCCTCTTGTGTCCATGAAATCTACCTTATTCACTGTGTCATCAACTGGCTCCATACGGTTATCTCTTGTTTAAACCATATCTAAAGGGACTGACTCTGATGCGAGCTCCAATGTGACCATGCTCATCAACTCTAGATCAAGAATGTCATCCACCATCTTCCTTGAACCATTGTCTCTATGCACTACCCTCAACTACTCAAATATATACTTGGCCACAGTCTCACAATTGATGGTAAGTCAATGCAACAAAAATGTTGATGCATTTGGGACTTAAATGTATCAATCCTCGTAACAAGACCATTAATGCATGTGTTCATCCTAGCCTCCATTGCCTTCAAGTATTGAAAAATAGTAGCCCATCTCCAAACTAGTGGTGCTACAATGGTTGGACATGGATAGCATGGAGTTGATCACCCTCATCATAGAACTAGTACCATCTAGCCTTGCCACCATCCCTTGGTACTCAAGGATCAGGGAGCCATACCAAATGATTGAAATGAGTCTTAGAAACCTGTTGAGTATAGAATTCATAGCCCAAATAAGGCAATTGGTCCTCACTGAACATATGCACCTCCTTCGCATCGTGATCAGGTGTTGAAATTTACCAATGCCTAAAAAGAGCTAATGCAACTAATGGAAATGGAATTGTCACTACATTCCTGGTTAGGACTTGTATCTTGATCATCAAAATGTGAGGGTAGTTGAGGGAACAGTCTCCCACCAAATCAAGTAGGATCATCAATGTAAAGGACATGACATATGTGTGATGAGTCATGGCAAGGAGGTTGGTGTGAATAGCCCTCACAAGAACTCTCTATTTAGGGGAGAAGTTCTTGTAAGAGTAACCTGTCTCATCTAACTTCACCTTAGGAACCATAAAAAGAAACTATGATTTTTTATTTGTGGTAGTAGTAGTGAAAAATTCCCTATGTGGACCAATGGCCATGTGAAGTGTGTTCACTAGGATGCTCTTTGTTAGTGGATACCCAGAATCACTAATGTATATGACCATAGATGATCTTGCATCTCAGATATGGAAGATGTAGAAGCAACATGCCTTCTCTTCATAATATGTGGGCCCATCACCCATGATGAAGCCAAGGTAACATTCAGTGAGCTTGACATGCATTTTTGGCCACACTGGTTGTAGCAATGAACTAAAGTCCTTAGGACTTCATATTAGGGTAGTTTTGAATTGCGCCTCTTGGTGATGATGCTTGTCCAATGCATGTCACTCCTAGGTGTAGTAAACCTTGTCATTCTATCCTTGAGCATCTTGGACAATAGCCTAGGAGTAAACCTATTGTTACTCCTAGGTATGGCTCCTACCCTCTTGCCCTTGTAACCTTGTTGACTTTCTTTGGTTAACTGGCTATGTACTACCTCTCTGTTAAGACAAAATGCAAAGCATAAAAAAATGAAAATAAATAAAAATAATTTAAAAGACTAGTAATAATCTAAGCTACCAACTTAGCCATTTCCATATGTTTAATGTTGAAAATAAATAATTGTAAAAAAAAAAATGCATAACCTTGCCTACACTCAAACTTTGTTGTGCATGACAACGTAGTTGCTTTTGATTATTATATTCATGATATGATGCCTAAGTTCTAGTAACACAACATAAAAAAGTTGCAAGAAAGAAGTAGAAGCTTGAAGCCTACAAGTTCTTTGGGAAGGGAGACCATTTGATGTTATGCATGTGGATGAGGAAGAGTCTTTTGTATTTGGAGTAGATGATGAAGATCTTTACAGGTCATTAGAGATGTCTAGGAAAGTGGCATTGGAAAAACATAGGTGAGCTAGTAGTTCTAGAGTAATAATGTAGCTAGTTGCATCCTCCTACCCTTGATGCACACCTCACCATTTTCATAGGGAAAAAGGTATTATTTATAATTGGGCATAGCAAGCATTCATGTTGCTGACTTTGCAATTTTACTTGTAGCTCTCATGCTATTAGTTCTTTTATTTCTTTGTTTGTTCATGGCAATTGGAAACATATATTTTTGTTGTCTATGCTACTTTATGAACTAGTGTGTTGTAAATTAACTATGTACTAGCATCAGTTTCATCAGTTCTATGCTACATTATGCATTTCTTTATTATTTTAAGTTGACCATTAAATTATTATCGATGTTGAAATTTATGAAGTAATCCTCATGAAACATTTATCTAGAAATGTAACAACTATTGATAGTTGTGATTTTAGTAGATATAATTTGAAGTGTTCAATTATCAAATCCGAAGACAACTGATTATGACATGGAAGAATAGGCCACTTATACTTTGAAAGCCTAAGCTTTCAAAAAATAGATCAATTAAGGAATATCCATGGATTCAATTTGGTAAGGATAGGGTATGTAAAACATGTTATAAAGATAAGAAAAAATCCATATCCTTTAATAGAAAATTTGATATTACAATAAAACATTCTCTTTAATTTTTACACCTTGATTTAGTAGGACTTGCTAGGACATGTATCATAGGAGGAAAAAGATATTTCTCTATTATTGTTAATGATTATTACTAATTCTTAATTCTTAGAATACCTTAACAAAATGGAGTTAGTAAATATAAGAACTAGATGCTTCAAGAAATGGCAAGAACCCTATTCCATGAGTAAAATTGGCCAAAATCATTTTGGGGAGAAGCCATAAAGACAACCTACTATGTATTAAATATGATTTTGATTACAAAAAACATGACATAAATACCATTTGAGCTTTATTATGGTAATAAATCCAAGTCAAATTACTTTACAATTTTTAGTGCCAACTACTTCTGTTTGAAAATTAAAGATATAGTAAGATACATTAATAATAAAGTTGAAGGTATTTTCCTTTGTTATTCATTCATAAGCAATGCTTATAGAGTGTATAACAAATGCATGCTGGTAGTTGAAGAAGTGGTTATAGATTTGTGAAGAACCACCCCTTAAGTCAAATTTCAACTAATTATTATGATGGGGTAAGGACTAGAAGGGGTATGTAAGTAAAATCAGATAATGTATATGATTAAAATGGTTTAATGCAATAGTTGAAAATGAATATTGCTTACTATGTTTGAAACATGAGCAAATAGTCCTTGGCACAACATATCACTTTATACAAAAACTAGTGTGTGTATACTCCGCATAGACTGAATTAATAGCCAAATCAAAAGAGACATGCTAAATCGGGATGTAATCCTTAGAACCCTAGTCATCATTGTTTTTTTTTATAAAAATTAAAATCTCTAAGTATGGCATTGATTAATAGATGTTACCAAACATACCCTTATAAAATTCATATTCGTTGTCTCTAGTTAACAGTCGCCTTATCAAATTCTTGATAACTCTACACCATAACTACGGTGTAGCCCAAATAATAGTGCTTGTTCCAAAATTAAACTTCAATTTAGTAAAAAAAATTGCAATGCTAAGAGACATGAGGTATGAAACATAGAAGTTCTAAAAGTCTACATAACCTAATTTAAACTTTTAGTCTACGCAACTTGATTCAAAATTTTTTTACATGAAGTCACAAAAAACCTTGGGATGACACAATTGATAAAATATTTTGCAAAATTCATAGTCTATAACATACCTTGCTTATCATTGCTATAAGTGGCAACAATTTTTGGTATCAACTATCTCTGGCAGCAATAATGATGTTTGACTTAGTGCATTCTTTGTCTCTACAATTAGTTATAGGAGAGGATGCAATAGTTGAAATGTGTCATTTTCATGACTACCCTCTTTTTATTTTTCACATTTTATGCATGCAATATGAGCTATTGCAGCTCACATTTATCTTGTAGCTTAACTTTCCTACATGTCTCTCATAGTAAATACTATGAACCATAGTTATAGTAGACAGTGCGAGTACCATGCATGAGGTAGCAATGTCACAGCTTGAAATTCAAATATGCATGTTGCATGTCATGTTGTGAAGTGTAGTTGTTCTGATACTACGATTAATAGGGACTTGCACTCTAATGATTGAACTATTTCTTTATTTCAACATTTACATGTGAGTCACATGTTCTCACATCAATATAATGTGAGTGTCATGTGAAATGCAGTGGATAAGAACAAGATTTCTTTTGTTCCACATCAGACTTGCAATTTGGCTCTCAAAATTGCATCTCACATAACATGAAGCATAGCACACTTTAGTACACTATTATGAGTTTCATGAGCTCACTTTGATAATAAACACTTTCTAGTTTTAGTTAACAATTTCATGTGGGTCGCATGAACTAGTAGAAACAAATTGCAGGCATCATGTGTAATGCATAAACTACTGGTGTAAGTCAATGCTATTTGCAACAACCTTGTAGTTTATCAAAAAGGTGGTTTTAAGGGCACAGTAATAGATAGAAAGTTTTTTAATCTTTGTATCTATTATAACAACTATATGAATTTTTAAAGAATTACAAACAAAGAACATAATAGGAGAAAATTTGAAGCATCTAAGACAAAAATTATGCACTCTACGAGATCCAAAATTCAGCCAACAAGATAAACTTCTCTCCATCATGCGATCTAGGGATTCTACTACTACACATTTGAGTGTGAAGGAGATGACTTTTGGTTTGAACCCTAGCTATCTTCATTACATTTTGCAAATTAAAAATAAGAAATGCTACATTATTACACTTACCAATTAGAAATTAGATATTCAAATTAGAAATTTAGCTAGAATGTATCTCTACTTTATATAGATAGATTTCTATGAAATTTTAGATTAGAGATATTTTGGTGTCAATTTTTAGTAGGGCTATCCCAACTTGACAATCTTTGTTACTTGGTAGACCATTTTCATTTACTAAGAATAAAAACTTGGACTAAATTTGCTCAACATATTTTTCAAGTTCAAGAACACTCTCTTCATCTGTGGGCATATTTTTTGCAAAATTTTCGAACACCTTTTGCAATTTTGCTATTTTTTCTATCAAGATTTCACCTGTAATATCCTTGAATGCAATGAATTGCTCATCTAATTTATGAATGTCCATTTTGATCTACTCATGGAAAGATACTATTGTGCTCCATACCTCATTGGTATTGAATTTCCTTATGGTTGATCTAAATGTCTCTAATGTCATCCCTAACTGTGATGCCTCTTTGCAGCTTGCAAATTCATGAGGCATAAATGAATTTAGCTCAAAAGGAATTCTTGAATCAAATTACTCATCTCTGAAAAAGAACCTATATGCACTCGTATATCTTTCGACTAATATAAAAAATTTCATTGAATGCTTGCAAAAATGATCGAGGTTGGACCATCTACACTTACATAGAATACTGAAGGAGAACACCTTAAACACCTTGTACCAAGTATCCCATTTTAAAGAATTTTGAGTACACACAAGATATTCATCTTCTTAATCTAGTACTTTTTTGCATTCATCATCACAGATTTCAACTGCCTTTTCCCATGACTTCTTATTGATTTCTCTATAGTTTTTATTTATTAGATATCCTACAGGTTTTTAAGTCTTGCATTGTTCTAGTAATATATTTGTACCTTTGTCAAAATCCATATAAGCCAATCATTGTGATGGTATTTCCTATTTTTGATCTCTCAAGAATTTTCCCTTTAAAAGTCCATGATAGAACTCCACACCATTGTTTGTGCGTTGTTGGGCATGTGGAATATCATGATAGGCTTTTGCCCACATTCTTGAGAAATGAACCTTTGAGGCCATAGCAAACAAAAAAGAAAAAGAAAAAAAAAGAAAAAAAAAGGAACATACAATTTAAATATATTAAAACTACAACTGCAACATCAAATAAATGTAGACTTATGAAATTTGTCTCCGTTGATCCACTGGCTCTTTAGGTAACTAATGAAATTAATCCTCTATTGATGCTCATTGACAAAGTTGTTAATTTCCACAGCTACATCCATAGGAGTTTTGCATTAATTCATAATAAAGTTCAAATGTGCTACTATTGTCTCTCTTATTGTAGAATCTCTAACCTTTATTGCTAAGTTCTTCCTCCATGCCCTCCAAACCTGCCAAATGCATAGAAAAATATGACAAGCAAATACAGACCTAAATATTTCACATAATGTTGTAGATTCAATTTTGATATCTTCATGTTTTGAGCTAAACTTTAAAATAACAAAATAAATTTTAGTGTTAAAGTTTTTACCTTACAACATTCATTTTAGCTTTAGAATCATCTATTAGAAAAGCATTTACTATCCATTGTAGACCTTAGGACTTGCATCTTCTCATCAATTCAAAAAGTAAAGTTGTGACATCGCTCTTTGTAACCCTAGAGGAGATCACCCATGCTACAGGCAGTTCATTATAGTATAAATTAAAAGCCATGACTGTGTGAAGATGAAGCTGTTTATAAAAATACCTCTTATATTAGAAAAATGAGCCAATTGTAATACAAAATATTCTTGGTACATGGTGATGAGCTGTGAGGTACCCCTATGCCCAACCATACAAATCACAAGCATTCATGTGTGATCCAAACAAATTTCACAAATCTTAAGTTCCTAAGTACACTGATTCCAGGATGTGAAATCTAATCATGACAATTGTTGTCTTCTCAACTATACTCATGGAGCTTAATTGTATGGTTAAGTGTAATTGAGGCACATGATTTTTATTATTTTATATTTTATTTGTCTATGATTAACAACAAGTTGAAACTTAATTTATGAACAACTTTAATTAATCTAATTGCTAATCAATAACTAACTATCCTAACATAAGTATTCGATCCCACTTTCTGTGCACATCCTGAACACATATAACGCTACCGAGTTACCAATCATTATGCATTGCTAGGATTACCAAGAGTCATACGCATGCTCGAAGTAATCATACTTATGTGCTTAATTAACTTCTATTTAATTGAACCAGATTACTTTAGCTTAATTACTTGGGAGCATTAAAGGAAATTACATAAAACATTAAATGCATGAATAAAATAATTAAGCTAGCTAAGGTGTTGCAAGGTTTGATTTGAAAGTTTGTCTTTATTGTCATACGCACTATTGTGCTCAAGTACAATAGTGCTTGAATAAAGATCCATATACTCAATGACTTCTGCTATGGGCACTTTGGAAAATATTCTAACTCTGGAGAGAAGAAATTGCAAGAGCTCTACTAAGCTATGACAAAAACTATATGACAACCATGTGCCCAAGCACTATATTTATAAGCCGACACATACGCCTTGATATTGGATATCTGACATTGCATCTTGGGGTCTGATATTCGATACTTGACATCGTAGCTCTGATATTAGAGCCTCACTAAATGTGATTTATCAACCATGGTGTAAAAAACCTCAAAATATTTGTATCTTCCTCTATAATCCTAGATGTAGACACAAATGGCTATAAAGCTCACAAAACTAAGTAGAAAAAGCCCATAAAACTACCAAGATTGATCCACACATTGGGCATATAAGCCCCACATGTTCGGCCAATGTATAAGCCAATGTGAGGGTCAAATAAAACATCTATCTTGATTCATATAGCCTTAAAAAATTATATATTTCATGCCAAACCCTAGTCACTATCTTGGGAGCCTTGGGAAGCCAAAAAAGCTTGGTTAGAATCACCATAAAGTGGCCCAAGGATGTCCACATGTTGAGAGCATAAGTTCCACACATTGGACCAGTATATAAGCTAATGTGTAGGCATTACCAGGTCTTTACCTTAGGTGTTACAATTCTAAATAATGCAAATTTCACCTCTTAATACTAGGCACTGACATGGAAGTTCAAAGAGATCAAAGATATGGTCAAAACCTATTCAAAACTTGGCACAAAATTGTTATACTTTGCACGTTAAGCCCCACATGTTGGGCCAATGTATAGGCTAATGTGTAAGCATTAACAAGTCTTCACATTACTCAAAATAATTCCAGAATAGTAAATTTCTCTCCCAAATCCTAGGCACTACAGTAAGAACCTAGAAGCTGAAAACTTGGTTAAAATTCTTTCTAAATTTGACATATGACTCTTATATGTTGGAAGTTAAGCCTCATACGTTGGATGAACATATAGACCAATGTTTGAGATCTTTGCCATTAAAAACTAAGTCAAAACAATCTTAAACACCACCAAAGTGGACCCTGTAACGACAAAAAATGTCGGTCGCTGGAAATACCAAACGAAAATCCATGTACATAGTTTTAACCCTAGATTCGTGTGAGGGCCATGCTGGAGAAAAAACGAATCCGAGGTGCCATGAACGGTCTTGTCGATCAGACAGGGACTTACTTAACCAGTAAAAATTTCACAATATTTGGATGATAAAGTGATGATTATCATGATTTTTCTTTTTTTTTATGATAAGATGGTACGTTGTTAACTTTGTAAATGATTCAAAAAGAAAAACGTAATCGACTTAAGGTAACTTGTAAAATTCTGATAATAAAGGAGAAGGAATCGAAACCCAAAGATTTAGGATTCGGCTTGCAAATGTATAATGATTACAGATGGACTTCGATCAGGCGAAGCGTGTATTGGTAACAAGAGAGCTAGGAAAGGATGAAACAAGCAAAACAAAAAAAAAATCGATCTACCTTGTTCTGGCGGATCTAGATACAAAGAGGTCAAACCCGAAGCAAAATGTCTGTCAATCAGTTGTTTCTCAACAAAGTTTCCCACCAACTATCTTTGATATTCTGGACTTCTTTGCCCCATTGTCAGTATTCGCTGGAACTCATTGATGATTTCCAATGAGAGGAAAAATCACTCATAGAGAAAATCTGTCAATATTCGGAGGAAATTTTCATCTGCCTGCTTGTTTTCTTCTTTTCTTGCTTACTCTGCCCCCTTTTTCCTTTCTCTTTTTTTTTTGGCTTTGTCGATCGGCATATTTATAAGGGTAAACTCAGGAGAAAAAACGTGGTTTAGATGACGCATGTCCTGAACCTAAGAAGACATGCCGTTGACCTGACATGATGGTCGTTGAAGCTTGCGACGCCACATTGTCTTATGTAAGAGTGTAATGCATTGTAAACTACCCTTGTCAGGGCTTTGTAGGTGGGCTATTCTCTGATTACGCAATGATTCGCTGGAGAGCATATCGCATCGTATGCTTGTATTACGCTGCACGCGCACTTGTGAATAAAAAAAGTGTTTGTTGAAATGTTGAACACCTGTCATCCTTGATGTTGTGGCATACCGCTTTCTGGCATTACGCTGCATAATGAGATGTTACACTCTATTGCATAACTCAGCGTAATCTACTAAAAAGTTAAGATTTTCGGAACACGCAGAATTTCCAACGTTGGAAATTTGCCGCCGTGCATCTGTCGCTTTGCTCTGTCTTCTGGCATTTTCTTGTGCTGTGCCGCGTGGCATGGCGGGATAGTCCTTTGACTGAAAAGGGACTTGCTACGTCGTGCCTTGTTGCGACCCTTTGTCATGAATCACCAGCTCTGTAGCGTTGGTGAGGCTTTGAAATTTCCACGGTGTTTCAATGGCCCCTCTTTATTGACGTTTAGAGGGCTTGCCTGAAGGACATCGACAAAGAATACGAAACATCGGAGAGGTAAAGGCATCAACAGCATCCATCAGCATTTGCTCAAATGTCGCTCTAGAAAACTTAGAAGTGCAAAGGCAAAGGGAAATAGAGTACAGAAGGGGTTTTTACAGGAGTTTAGAGAAGGAGAGGTTCGGGGAAGACTCAAATATTTGCACATGAAACTTTCCTGAACAAGCCATCACATTCTTTCGATAATGTGTGCACGAAAGGTGACGCTGTCATACTGCATATTGAAGGTTTTTTGCAAAGGCGAGTTGTGTTACGCTTGCATGGCCTGAACGATTTGTTTTACATCCATTTTGCCAAAACCCTTTTTTTTTACATTCCACAAGGTGAGCTGTGTTACACCAGAGGCGAGCTGCGTTATGCCAGTTTTTGGACATGATAATGAAAACGGATGGACTTAAGGCTCACATTTTGTACAGGCGGGGGAGAATACAGGGATGATTATGAGGATAAGGAGACGGAAAAACAAGATAAGGTATCGGATGGAGAGAGAGGTAGGGTTTGCACTTCTGAGTAGTCGAGCTAGCCTGAGTAGCCACCTCAGGACGCTGTAAAATCTTACTCTCTGATGGAAGCACTCTCGATCAGGGCCTTCGTAACAAGTGACCTGCAAAACACAACACAGAACAGAGAACCAGAAACAACTGTCCTGGCCGCTAAGGAGGAAGGCTATTGAAACAAGCGCTGTCCAAAGCAAAAAGGAGGATGGAGTCCATGAAAGAGGGCCAAGAGAAAGAAGCAAGGGTCCTAATGTTGATGCCATAGTTCAGCAACTGCCGTCGGCAGCCAGATTCATCTTTCTCTAAGGACTATGCAAAGAACATGTCAGATGAATCTGCTAAGCCAGAAGCCAGAATCTGGTGATGGTGATGGATGGAGACCGTTGAAACCATGGATGAATATAGCTTCTTTGAGTGGTTTAAGCGGCGAAGTTGATCCCAGGAGATGCGACTACAGGGTGGCTGTCATAGCAACATCTCCGAGGGATCAGTAGTATGCCTTTCGGCATATCCGAGGAATCAGTAGGATGCCGGTGGGGTAACGATGTTGCATCTCTTGCAATGCCTTAC
This sequence comes from Gnetum montanum, assembly GCA_015680685.1. Lineage (NCBI taxonomy): Eukaryota > Viridiplantae > Streptophyta > Gnetopsida > Gnetales > Gnetaceae > Gnetum > Gnetum montanum. The sequence goes on along the minus strand of MNCI01034797.1, from coordinate 228,463 downwards.
CTACTCCATCTGGTAGGGATATAGTGCAAGAATGATCATGCTCGCTTGTTCTTCGGGTTGCTTGTCTATGGATTCTAGTTTTGGATCCTGGTTGACCGTCATTTCTGTTTTAAGTCTCAGTAGATCATGGTCCCGGTTTAATGTCTGGGCAGACTGAAACTTGCTAGTTTTACGTCGTAGCGGATGGTGGGATAGCCGGTTTATGGTCCCAACAGACCATGCTGTGGATGCCAGTTTTACATCATGGCCCAAGGACAAATCTATGCTGGTTTAGCGTCTTAGTAGATGTATGCTTACCTTGCCAGTTTCGCATCTTGGAAGACGATGGAACACCTTGCCAATTTAGCGTCGTGGCAGATGAGTGTAGGAATTGCCAGTTTTACGTCGTAGAGGACATTTACAACTTTGCCAGTTTTACGTCGTAGTGGATGTTTACAACTTTGCTAGTTTTACGTCATAGTGGATGTTTACAACTTTGCCAGTTTTACATCGTAGCAGACGTTGGCTTACCTTGGTTTTGAGACGAGTCAATGCTTAAATGTGATACCGCTTCAGATACAAATGATTAACTAGGTTTGGCAACTCATTGTCGTTGATATCAGCTAATTTGAAGGCTCTGTTGCTGTATGCATCGATGACCAAGAAAGGGCCTTCCCAGTTTGCAGAAAACTTGCCTATTGGTTCATGTATGGCTTTGAGAACCAAATCTCCCTTCTTGATCGGTCTTTGATGTGGATTGTGTCGATGTTTCTGCCTCTGTTTCTCCTGATATTTTTCGATAATGTCGAGCGTCTGAATGCGTTTCTCCTCCGCTGAGTCTAAATCCACGATTCTAGACTTGTTGTGTTGAGTCTCATTTATGATCATGGAGAGGACCATCCGCAATGAGGGAACCTGTAATTCCAAGGGCAACACTACTTTGGATCTATAGACTAGGCTGTTAGGCATCTTGTCTGTGGCTATTCTGCACGTTGTACGATACGTCCACAGCACATAGAAGATTTTTTCATGCCAGCGTTTCTTGTTGTTACTGAGCATTTTCTTAAGCAGGTTGATGATTACTTTGTTTGTTGCCTCTGCTTGACCATTTGCTTGCGGGTAATAGGGCAAAGAAAAAGACTATTTGATGCTAAGATTTTCGCAAAAAGATTTGGTTTCGGTACTACTAAACTGTGGCCCATTATCGGTCACAATAGTCATAGGGATCCCAAATCTAGTTACAATATTGTCTAAGATAAAATGGCAAACCTGTTGGGATGTGATCTTCCGTAGAGGGATAGCTTCAACCCACTTCGTAAAATACTCGGTGGCGGTGATAATGAAACTGTGACCCGCGGAAGATTTAGGTGCGATAGGGCCTATGATGTCCAGTCCCCATCATTGGAATGGCCAAGTGATTTGAGTAGCGTGTAACTCAGTTGGTGACACATGTATTAGATTTGCGTAACACTGGCACGTGTCACACATTTTAACCTTGGCAAGATAATATTTTTTCATGTACGGCCAATAGAACCCTAAGCGTCTAATTTTAGCAGTCATTGCTCGCGGGGCTACGTGTCCTCCGCATAGCCCTTCGTGAACTTCATTAACTATTCACTGTGCTTGGTCACTGTTAACGCAAGTAAGTAATATCCCATCAAAGGAGCGTCTAAAGAGAGTACTGTCTCCAAGGATGACGTATTGCCTGGCATGCTTGCGCACTGCATCTTTCTACGCATGTGTTAGCTCGTGCGGTGGTTCGCCCTGCAGAAGGTAGGTTTTAATGTTGTCATACCATTCTGGTGTTTCTTCCGCGTTTAATGAAGAAACTTGTTCTGCTTGAATGATAGGCTCTGTACATTCTATCATTAAAGTAGGCCAAGTGGCAAACAAGTATGGTGGCACGTTTAGTGCCAGTGTTGCTAGTGCATCGGCAACAGCGTTTTTGTTGCACGGCATGTGTTGGACATCAATTGTCACAAATTGTTTCAGGAGATCTTTAGCCATATCGCGATAAGGATGTAGGTGCATAGCCTTGTAGGCGTAGACTCCTGTGATTTGATTTATGACAAGCATCGAATCGCCAGGTGTTGAACGCTGAGTTCTCTGGCTGTTAGCAATCCCTTGAGGAGCCCCTCATACTCTGCCATGTTGTTCGTACAAGGGAAGATTAGGCGGTAAGCTGATGGACGCACATCCTTAGGAGAGAGCGTAATGACGGCGGCAGCACTGTCGCCTCTAGTAGTTGAAGCTCTGTCGAAGTATAACGTCACTTCAAGGTTTGTTGATACAGGGCTTAAACTCTGTACATGTTCATCCGGGAATTTTGGTTCTATTGTAGCTTTATCGTTAATTGGTGACGTTGCTAACTGGTCAGCTATGGCTTGGCCTTTGGTGGATGACTGGCCAACATAATGTAAATCAAACTCAGCTATGATAGCCTTCCAATGAGCTATCCTACTACTTTTATATAAGTTGTTGGAGATAGCTCGCAGAACATTACTTTTACAAATTATATTGACCTGACTACGGAAAAGATAATGCCTACATTTTTTAAGTGTGAAAACTAATGCCAAACAGTTATGCTCTACTTCGTTGTACCTTGTTTCATATGCAAATAGAGCATGACTAAGGTAATATATGGGGGCTTCTGACCCATCGTTCCTTTTTTGGCAAAGTAACGTAGCTATAGACACGTCTAAGTTAGCTAGGTAAATGTAAAAAGGTTGATCCCCTTGTGGTGGGAAAATCGTTGGTAAGTGTTGCAGCTCCTATTTTAAACTGTCAAATGCATGCTGGCAATCATTGGTCCATTCAAAGTTAACACCCTTTTTCAAAAGATGTTGCATAGGGTGTAATTTATCTGTTAATTTCAAAATGAGTCGCCTGATAAACTATAGTCTGCCCTGTAACCCACGTAGTTCTTTGAGATTTGTTGGTGGCTTTAAATCAACAATGGCCTTAACCTTGTTGAGGTCGACTCAGATGCCAGTCTCTGATATCACAAACCCCAACATGCATCCGGTTTTGACTCCGAACATGCATTTCTTTAGGTTAAGCCGTAAGTCATTTTCAAGATATCATTTAAGGACTAACTTCAGGTCTTCTGAATGGTCTTCCGATTTTATGGACTTGACAGCTATGTCGTCTATGTAGTCGTTCAGTCTCCCTAAGAGATAATTGCTAAAGATGTATGTCATGGCTCGTTGGTATGTTGCTCTGGCATTTTTTAACCCGAAAGACATCATGGTGTAATAGAAGGTTCCCTAGGACGTCATGAATGTCGTGGTCAGTTGATGCTCCTGATTGATACGAATTTGATTATAGCCTGAAAAACCATCCATAAAGGATAGGAGTGCATGACCAGCTGTTGTGTCAATCAGTTGGTCGATACTTGGTAATGGAAAATTGTCCTTAATCGTAGCTTTGTTCAAATCCCGGAAGTCTATGCAGATGTGTATGCCTCCCGTTTTCTTAGAAACAACTACGATATTAGACACCCAATCTGAGTAATTTTTGTGCCTTCTGTCTAATTGGTTTGATGCGTGGGTCTAAGATTATGTTGTGCTGTATTAACCTCGAGTTTAAGCCTGGCATATCTTCATATGACCATGCAAATACAGCAGCATTGTTTTGGAGGACTCGTGTTATGTCACATTGCATCTGTTGGTCTAGGAGAGAACTGATCCTAAGAGTTTTATTTTCATCCTTGTGCATAACCATAGGGACCTTGCTGAGAGGGTCCTCGGTTACATCACTAGCTTCCAAGTCGAGTGTTCGGGCTAGGTGTTCTGGCCAGTTTGGGGATGTTTCCAATGTCGCTATGGTTGCTTCATAAGGGGAAAGGTTTGTTCCTACTAGCGTGTGATTGTACCATCTAATGATCTTCCCATGCGGTCCTGTTAAGGCTAAGGGTGCGGATAAAGCTGCGTCCATTTGCGAGTGGCCCTGCAAAATCGCCAAACAAAACGAAAGTTGTTACATCGTGCTTTTGGTCAATCGGTTAAATGGTAAAATTTTGTTTCTTCCTACGTCAGAATTGCGTGTTAGCAAAGTTGCCAGTTTAAGGTCTTAGCAGACCATTATAAATGCGCATAGTTTGTAAAAGGAAATGTCGAGCTAAGCTGCCTAGACACTAGCGTATGAAATGAGATAAAGTGCAATGTGGCACGTCTAGCATGTGGAAATGGTTGAATTTGAATTTCGCACAAATCGTAGTTAATGTGATCGAATTTCGAGATGATAAGGCCTGCATTAGTTTAGGGTCATTGCGGACCGTAATTCGCTTGATATCTGCGACATTAATGCCAAAATCTTCACGTTTTATTTCATACTGACATCTGCATTTCGGGAAAGTCCCGTGTCAATCGGGCAGAAAGAATCAATTGTTTTTGAGCATTTTGTTTATAAACTAGTGGTTCATACTCAAAACAGGTTACCAATATTGCGACTTTGGACTGGTTATAGCAAGAAGAGAGTGTTACAGCGAGAAGGAAGCATGAACAAGGCATGAGCAAACGATTTTACAAGGACTTTGTTTGCTTATAGTAGCATCAAAAATGGCACCCAAGGTTAAGGGAAAGAACACCAAACTAGCTAGGATTGACGAATTGCAAGAGAGTTTACAGTGCAATTCATAGACTAGGGTAGAAGCCCTGGAAGATACTCCGCTTAACTGGTAAGTCGTCGCTCACTCTTCTATATTGTTGTAATATTCGTCACTGCGTCGGAGTTGTATATACATTACATCTGGTGTTAGTGTTTATTTGCATGAATTGAGTTATGAAGGTTTAGGTAATCTAGAATAGTGCTGTGTAGAGATGATGTATCGCGTGTAGATGTAATGTAATTAGAGTTTATGTAATAATTATATATTGCATCGGAGTAATACGTAGTATTTACTTTCATCGCCGTCGTCAGAGACGGACCTTGAGCTGTTACAAGTGTTTAGGCGATTTTGGCTATGCGCCTCCAGTATACGCTGTAATTTTCCAGAAATTGTGTGAGCCCTAGTGTGGTGTAGCAAATATTGATGTCTAGCTTCTGTCTAACGTTAACGCATTTGTATCTTACAGTATTATGCTAAAGCCTATCCTAATCGTTTTGGATATCGTGGGAGTTCTGTGCTACGTTCATGCCCCCACGGCCAATGTTCTTCCTCCTTACGCTCGTCTAAAGGAGGAGGCAGTGTGGTTCCGAAAAGGCACGTGGGGGTTTTTGCAATTTTTACTTCGTAACTATAGCCTAATCGTCTGGTTGCATCTACCAGGTGATGAAGATGCAGCTATTTTAGAGATCTTATTGGTTGGTTCAATGCAGAGCATCTTAGCATTTCTGTTAGATGACGCAATTGAAACTGTGCGGGTACAAGACCACGAACAGAATGTCAGAGGTTTAAGGTGTTTATACTGGATCTGGGAAATGCCCAGGTTTAATTGTTATCATGCTTATAATACTCTATTTGTGGCCCGTCATCCCACAACTTATTTCTAGAATCCACCTGGTACTGTGCATTACGCAGGCGGGTAAGTTTTGTTTCACTTCACGGTATTGCAATTCTAGCTATTGTTTAGATGCGTATTGAGTGTAAATAGTTGTTTGTGTTTCTAGCGTAGGTTTTTTATCAATGAAAGTGGTCTTATGGGCAATAATGATACATTGTCGTTGGTCGAGAGTGCTATAAGGGAGTTTACCTCTATCAGCAACATGCGGGCTACCTTCATGGGACATCTGGTGTTCGAGATCCCAGAATACCCTACCTGTTATGCCGACTTCTTTTCTAGATGCAGGAAACTCGGATGGCTGGATAGGGAGTGGACTCTGGATCCTCCCCTTATTGCTGTCGATGTTCAAAGGAAAGTCCCTCCATTTCCTTTACCTTTCGGGCCTGGTAAGCTTTGTCGAAATGATGAATTGTATCAATGTTTGTTACTGTGTGATGATGATGTGAAATTTTCTTGGTTTAACTATGGTTTCATGTTAATAGTTAGGGAATCATGGGAGATTATGATCATGGCTTCAGGTCACGAGGCTAACAGTCTCTTCTTCCGTTATGTTGACATAAAGGAGGCACAACGTTGGCTCGGCCATAGAGTGGCCCCAATTGTAGTAACCAATCACCTCCGGGAGGCTGGGCTGCTAGACCTTTTCTTGTCCATAACCCCTGATGTTACCATGGGTGAAATGCTGACCCTGGTCAACTCCTTCAATGAGGAAGCTGAGCGTCTCTGCATACGCGTACGTAATGTGCGTGTAAATTTTGACATTGATGCTGAGTTGTTTACTGAGCTCTTTGGTGGCCCCTCCGATGGTTGCCTCATGGATGAAAATTCGAAGAGGAGCACTAAGCTCCAGAAAGAGGTAGAGGAGTGGCTAGGGGTTCAGAAAGAAACTAAGGGAATCCCCAGCGATAGGATTCAGTTGGAGGTGGCCCATACCATTTATCCTCTTTTTTGGGCTCGGGCCTTCCCCAAGAGACTCTCGCAAGGGTGCTTCCTTACTGTAGAACAGGCCCAGATCATGCGAGAGGTCATGGAGGAGGGGACACATTTCAATTGGGTGAGGTACTTTGCTGAAGGCTTGCATGTTGAGATGGTCAAGGTTCATGAGAAGCTTGAAGCCCGTTTCAACGTGCATTTTGCCTTCTTCATAGCCTGCTTCCGGCATTTTGCCGAAATTCTGGTGGTCCAGAGGAATGGGGTCTGGGTGTAGCAAGACCGTAACTAGATCTCTAAACCATGGATTTCTCATATATTCGGTACTACCCGATCACAGGAACCTCCTGAGGGAATCGAGGAGTCATTGTCAGTGACGACTAGAAGTTTAGCAGCACCTCGAACGTGGGGATAGGACAGTGTGGGTGGAGCGCCCCCCTCTTATACTGGTGATGTGTTGAGGGGAAAGCACTTGGCTGCTGAGATAGTGGATTTGTCAGTGCCGCAGAAGAAGCCTCACCTGAACGAGGGATCTACCGAGCCAGCGGGTGGTGTCGGTAAGAAAATGCAAGTCAGATTTCAGAGGAGTAATCCTCCGGATGGTAAGTGTCTGAATGTTTTAATGATTGTGGTTTACCTAGATGCTGTCATATAGCGTAATGTTAACTAACCATGTTATATGACAGCGAGGGAAAAGGTTGTGGAACGATTGACCCCCGAGATAGGGGTTATGATCTTACGGCGTGAAGAAGGGGCCTCAGTTCTGGGAGAGGAGGCCCCAGTCAATAAGGCGAGGAGTGTACAAGCTCCTGCATGTGAAGAGGAGGTAGCTGTGGGAGATGCTGAAGTCCCTTTGGCTGGAGCTAAACAAGGCAAGTGGTTTGTTACTAATGTTAATTTTTTACGCTGTAGACTCTAGATGTACTGGTGATCGTAATGTCTTAGCTATTCGTTTTATTCTGCGTAATAGGCAACCGTAGCGCACACTTGACGGTGGTAACGACTCAATCCTGGGGCGAATTTCCTGATAAATTTGCCTTTATGGAAGGCATCATTCAGGATATGATCGACCGCTTAGAGTGAATCGATCCTGAGGCTGGTACGCTGCAATCATTACGTAGAGGTTGGTTTACTACGACATCATGCTACCATGCCTAACTATTATTTTTTATGTTACTAGGAGCTCGCTTTAGATGGAATTCTTTGGAGCCTATCGATTTAGACATCACTGAGCTCCCATCAGAAGCCACCGTCGTGCCACGCAACATTTACGACGAGATGCGTAAATGTGCTGTACGTTCGACTCGATCCTTGTGGGAATGCCAAAGCGTAAATGAGGACCTCTGGAAGAGGCTGCAAAAATTGAAGAAGGAGGTGGTGGCTCTACGTGAGGAGGTTGGCGATTTAAAATCACGAGTTGAATTCCTACAAGCTCGGGAGACAGGACGTGAGGACTGGCAGACAGCTATTGTTGAATACACCCGTTATTGGGCGGTGGTCAGGAATAGTGTCTAGACTAGTCACGAGCTGGTCGAGCAGCGCATGCAAATGGACCTCCTTGCTCAAAAGAACCAAGACTGGAAGGACTTTAGTGCGAGCATACAAGAGTGGGGGTAGACACAGAGAGATCACAAGCACGTTTATAAATAGGAAAGTGTTGCCTATCGGCAATGCTACAGGGACTCCGCTGTTGAAGCTTAGTCTCTTCGGCTATTCCTCGACGTCATTGGTGCTTCTAGAGCTTTTGAGAAGTTCCAGGAGTAGGTTATGGTGAGCACCTCCCTAGAAAGGGAAATGACTCTTTGTGGAGGCGAAACCACCATCCCTTCTTTCTTCCCTGAACCACCCCGATGGACTCCTGTGGAGAAGGGAAAGGTCAAGGCTGGAACCAATCTAGGAGATGGGGTTTAGTATGAGCTTACCGAAGATGAAATTATGCAGCGTCTGTGGATCGGCTTAGAACAACTCCCTTTTGCTACTGATGCAAGACCATCACGGGTAAGTTACAGCATTATTGAGTTTTAGTTATATCTAGTTTTGACATCTAGTTTTTGACAACAATGTTAACATACGTGTCTAATTACAGAAATGTCCTGAGGAGAATGCTCAGCAGGGTGAAGCCAACGAAGGTGGTGGTCCTCATGAAGAGGGTTTGTAGGAAGCAGAGTGTGGCAACGCCGATCGGTGTCATGGTGAGCAACCTCCTATCAAAGAGCCTCACGAAGAGGATCGTCCTTTCGAAGGGGTTCCTCGCACTAGGGGTGGCCCCTATGAAGACGACCCCCTTGAAGTAGAGGATGAGCTGGTAGACACCGGCAACTGTGGTGATAAATGTGGCAGATAGTGTGGCTATGTCAGCTTTGAGTTCTATGATGGTGTGATGGAACAAACAAAAGACCTTACTTTTCCTTTTAATATATTTGATATGAATTTTGGCTTAATTTTAGTGTTCTTCATGTTACGACAAGTTGTATGTATGAATGAAGGAATCAAGTAGGTACGAGGTCGCCAATTTTAGGCCATGGCGGGCCATGATTATTTTTGGGCCATTTCGGGCCATGGGGTGTTTAAGGTACCAGGCGTAAACAAGTTTCTGTAGAGAGCGTAAAGGGAATTCAAGTATAGGGCATAAACGATATTGAAGCATAGATTAGATTCAGGTGTAGAGATTAAATGAAATTTGCATTCTAAGTGTAAACAAGATTTAGGTACAAGCGTAAATGAAATTTTTAGTTTAGGGCCATTTCAGGCTTTAGCTGATCCAGATGATACACGTAGATGCGGTCGTTAGTTTAGGGCCATTTTGGGCATTTGATAGTTTAAGGCCATTTCGGGCCATGGGTAGTTTAAGGCCATTTCGGACCATGGTTTGGTTAGTTTAAGGCCATTTCGGGCCATGGGTAGTTTAAGGCCATTTCAGGCCATGGGTAGTTTAAGGCCATTTTAGGCCATGGTTTGGTTAGTTTAAGGCCAATTTGGGCCATGGGTAGTTTAAGGCCATTTCGGGCCATGGGTAGTTTAAGGCCATTTCAGGCCATGGTTTGGTTAGTTTAAGGCCATTTCGGGCCATGGGTAGTTTAAGGCCATTTCAGGCCATGGTTTGGTTAGTTTAAGGCTATTTCAGGCCATGGGTAGTTTAAGGCCATTTCGGGCCATGGTTGGTGGTGAGTAAGGAAAACAGCTGATGGAAGCGTAAAGATACTGATACACATGAGCGTAGCAAAATGGACTAATAGAAAGCGTGAATGCATGCGTAAATGTAATAAGTACAACTTGTAAACAAAAGCAAATTAGATTATGAAGCGTTGTTTACCTGTCAACTTTGTAAGTATTTCTTAATGGCTTTTATTTTTAACGATGCGTATGGGCGGGGAGATTTATGATCTTTTTCTTTCATGTCATAATCTTCTCCCTGGAATGGTAGTTCAGCCCAGGTCAGACTGTCATTAGCCATTATTTTGGCCTGCTCCGGCGTTTGGACAGGGGGCTGACTTCCAGGCATTTCGATTTCCAACCCTTGTTATGTCTCTATGTTATTGATAGCCTGAGGGGTTATTTCATCACCACGGATAACCACTTCCCCTCCTGCGTAAGGAAAATGGATCTCTTGGTGAATGGGCGATGAAACTACCCTCAGTTGGGCTAGCCAAGACCTCCCAAGGATTAGATTGAACTTGGGCATCTCCTCAACAACGATAAATGTTGCATCTGTGGGGAACTGGTCCCCTGCCACAAAGTTGATGTGGATGGTCCCTTTGACTTGTACGCATGTCCTGTTGAACGACTTTAAACATGATGTCATCGTAGGACTGATTTGATCGATTAGGCCTAACTTATCCACTATGGGATAAGGAATGACATTAGTGGCTGCCCCATCATCCACGTGTACTCTTCGGACCCGGATGGTGATGAACATGGGCGCTGTTGTCACCTGACCTTCAGGAGTGTCCTTGATGGATTCATCATGAAAGGTCAACGGGATGGGATCAGGTTTTTTAGCAGCGGTGGGAAGCATAACGGCATGGATTGCTTCTTCATCCGCCGGCAGACTTTCGTCCACGGGTATGGATGATAGCATGCGAACCATGGCCTCATGATGCGTTTGTGAAGTTATGAACAAGTCATAGAGGCTCAATGTTGTGTTTTTTTGTTTCAGATCCTGTTTGACTTGTGTAAAGGCATCAAAGAGATCTCACCCACGATCAGGTTGTTTGTCACCCTTTTCCTCTTCCATTTGTCCTAAGAGATGAATTTCGCGGGGAGGTGTGACACTCAACTGAGGATTATGTTCCCTTTGGCAGAGAGGAGGTGATCGTGTTCGTGTAACCCCACTATTTTTGGCAGGTGGAGCTAAATGTACAAACGTGAGGGGTTTGGGTTTAGGAAACCCCAGCGTGAGAGGATTTGGCTTAGAAGACTGCCCCTGCACAGGAGGAGCGGTTGATGGCTTTGACACCTTGATGATTAATGGTGCCCTGGATGTAGGCGCGGGTTGGGATGCAGATTTGATTACGACGGACTATCTAGGAGTGTTATGGGATGGTTTTTGGAGGATAAAAGGCTGTCTCGAGGTGTTGCCCATTGGTGCTGACGGACTTGTTGGTGTTGCCCGTTGGGACAAGTAAGGATGCATTCGCAGCACGAAAGGTCGCTTCGCCTGCGCCTGACTATCGCCCTCTGCTCCTACCACGTTGATCATGTACCCTACGTTATTTGCATTTAACGGGTCTTGGTACATGTGCATGGCCTAGTTTTTAGGACGTGTCGGGCTACTGTTATCCAAGATCAAGTCACCTTGATCTATCAGATGTTAAATGTCGTCTTTCAATGCCCAGCAGTAGTCCATGTCATGGCTACACAATTGGTGGTAGTCGCAAAAATGGTCTAGCTTAAAGTTCTTGGGAATGGGTGGTTCATTGGGTTGGGCCAAGGAGGGATTCTTGAGTAACTCACAGTGATGCTTGTGATGTTTCAAAGCCTCCTCGGACACTGCCTTATGTCGGATGTGACCGATTCCCAATAATTGCTTCAGAAGTTCTGAAGGCTTCATAGGTAAAGTTGCGTAATTTGAGCAATCTTTATGCTCAAATTTTGGCCTTGGTTGTGGAGGTGCTTCGGGGGCGGAAGTAGCTTCTTGATTGATGCCACCTGAGCTAGTTGTCAGCTTAGCTGGCTCCGCAGTTGTTTTCTTTTTGTTGTTGTTCTTTTTCTTGGCCCCTTCAGCAACCGCCGCCACTATCGTTGTTGTGGCTTTGCCTTTGTCCTTACCCTTGCTGTGGGCATTTTTGTAGACCACGTACACTAGATCTTTACTAGCCTCCACTATGTCTTGAATGCTCTTAGTTTGAGCAAAGGCTTGGCTAAGGGAATGGGGGGCAAGGTAATACAAATTAGACTTGATAAAGTCATTGACTGCACCCTTGAAGATTGCTAGTAGATGGGCATCCGCGATGGGTTCACGGATTTCATTCAAGGTAGCGCTCCACCGCTGTATGAACTTTTGAACTGACTCAAGAGGATCTTGCTTAACTCCCATGAGCTGGTCCAGTGTGACTTCTTGGTTCAAGTTGTATTTGAAGCGAGTCACAAACTGGGTTAGCAGCTCTTTCAAAGTTGCAATGGAAGCACGAGGAAGTGCTCGATACCAATCCAAAGCTTTACCTGTTAAGGACATAACAAAGACATGGATTATAGTATGCAGCCATTTTTGTAACAATAAGGACTCTGACCTAAAAGTGACTAGGTGGGCGTTGGGATCACCTTCCCCATTGTATTTTGTAAAATGAAGAAGGGACATCCCAGGTGGTAACGACAAGATAGGGACTGCTGGACTAATAGGATCGTCATGGTAGAAATCCATGACTTGTACCACATTAGAACCAGCAGCCTTGAGGCATTTGACCTCCTTTGTAAGGGTCTAAATGAGCTGGAAGGCTTGATCCAGACCTGTAGATGATGAGGTTGTCTGTGGAATGGCTAGTGGAGCTGCACCGGGTGGTAGAATGGAGGCAGCGGATTGGCCGATAGTTGGTGCTATCAGAATGGTTCTCGCAGGTGGTGCCGCTTGTGGCACCCACCATTCGGTGGTTGGTATGGATGGGGTAGCCACCGTTGGTTGCACTATTGTGTATGCTGTTTGTGTAACTGGGGGCATGAGAAATGATCCTGTAGCTGGGTTTAGCGTTTGTGGAACCCAACCTTGATGATGGAGATGATGGGGCATTTGCATAGGATGCGCGATAGGAGGCATGTTGGGAGCCCACCATGTTGTGGTGGCTGTCCTAGTCGTGTGGATCAGGGATAAGGTTGGTATTGTAGGTAATTGCAACGTGGGTGTTGCATGTATGTGCGGTGATGTAGGCACAGGCACAGGATGAGGTGGGTTAGGAAATTGTGCCTGCTGAGGAGTGATCTGTGATGGACCATCGCCCAGGAAGATTGTCAGGGAGAGAAAACGTAAACGCGGTGAATGCACGATTCGATCGATGTTAGACATTGTCAGAGGTGTGGTGACCATGAACAATGGGTTTACATAAGACGTTGTGGAGGGAGGGGCCATGGTGAAATCGGCATGACTACCTCCCTCAGAGTGAGATTCTAGGTTGTCTTATCCATCGTGGAGCGCTTCCTCACGGAACATGGTTTCTAGTTGTTCTGGCGATGTATTTGCCATCAACATTTGATCTATGATCCACCTTTGTTGATTCGTCAATGGTATGAAAGTACTAGGCGTAGGAATGAGCTCCTTCCCGTTGCAGTACATGAACTCGTATTCTCGTTTTTCTTCAATTTCTTGTGGATATAGGGGTAAGTTTGCCGCTATTTTAGCACAGAGAAAATTGTAGCTTTCCTTGTGCTGAGCATGTCCCTCAAGCTCCTTGTTTTGTAGCCTGAGGCATTGGCGAGTTTGTGCTTGACTAATGGGCTGTTCAACCATTGGGGACGTAGTTTGTGTGGTCCAAGGATTCTCAAAGATGATGGTGTCAATGGCGGTAGTTGATATAGTCATTTGGTAAATAAGGGCGATAAAGATAAAGATCGGAAAGACAAAGGCAAATCAATGTAATAATTGGGGCCTTTTATCTTGCAGGATTCTAGAGGAATCATTAGAGCGACCGATCTGCACCACACAATCCTGTAAATAATCGCAGAGGTGTTATGTTTACATCGATTGACAATGGGTACAAATAGCTTACAAGACTACCCATAAAATGTGGATCGGAGGTTCAAGCCCTCCTTCTAGTGCCAGAAAACTGTAACGATGGAAAACGTCGATTGCTGGAAATAGTAAATGAAAATCCGTGCACACAGTTTTAACCTCGAATCCGTGTGAGGGCCATGCTGGAGAAAAAACGAATCCGAGGTGCCCTGAACGGTCTTGTCGATTAGACAGTGACTTAACCAGTAAAAATTTTGTAATATTTGGATGATAAAGCGATGATTTTCATGATTTTTCTTTTTTTTATGATAAGATGGTACGTTGTTAACTTCGTAAATGATTCAAAAAAAACATAATCGATTTAAGGTAACTTGTAAAATTCTGATAATAAAGGAGAAGGAATCGAAACCCAAAGATTTAGGATTTGGCTTGCAAATGTATAATGATTACAGATGGACTTTGATCAGGCAAAGCACGTATTGGTAACAAGAGAGCTATGCAAGGATGAAACAAGAAAAACAAAAAAAAAACCGATCTACCTTGTTCTGGCAGATTTGGATATAAAGAGGTCAAACCCGAAGCAGGATGTCTGTCAATCAGCTATTTCTCAACAAAGTTTACCACCAACTGTCTTTGATATTCTGGACTTCTTTGCCCCGTTGTCAGTCTTTGTTGGAACTCATCGATGATTGCCAATGAGAGGAAAAATCACTCACAGAGAAAATCTGTCAATCTCTGGAGGAAATTTTCGTCTTCCTGCTTGTTTTCTTCTTTTCTTGCTTGCTCTCCCTCCTTTCTCCTTTCTCTTTTTTTTGGCTTTGTCGATTGGCATATTTATAAGGGTAAACTCAGGAGAAAAAATGTGGTTTAGATGACGCATGTCCTAAACCTAAAAAGACATGCCATTAACCTGACATGATGGTCGTTGAAGCTTGCGATGCCACATTGTCTTACGCAAGATCATAATGCGTCATAAACGACCCTTGTTGGGGCTTTGTAGGTGGGCTATTCTCTGATTACGCAATGATACGCTAGAGAGCATATTGCGTCGTATGCTTGTATTATGCTGCACTACACTAGATTACGCTTCATAGCGTAATTTAGCGTAAGATAGCACACTTGTGAAAAAAAAGTGTTTGTTGAAATCTTGAACACCTGTCATCCCTGATGTTGTGGCATACCACTTTCTAGCATTACGCTGCATAATGAGATGTTACGCTCTGTTGTGTGACTTAGCGTAATCTGCTAAAAAGTTAAGATTTTTGGAACACGCAAAATTTCCAACGTTGGAAATTTTCCATCGTGCATCTATTGCTTTGCTCTGTCTTCTGGCATTTGCTTGTGCTGTGCTACACGGCGTGGCGGGACAGTCCTTTGACTAAAAAGGGACTTGCTGTGCCGTGCCTTGTTGCGACCCTTTGTCATGAATCACTAGCTCTGTAGCGTTGGTGAGGCCTCGAAATTTCCACGGTGTTTCAGACCCCACATGTTGAAGGACTTCCCTAGAATTGTCACAAGCTACCCTGGTAGGTCCGACAAGTCGAAACTCTAGTTCAAACTACTTACATGTTGAAGGGATGATACCTACATGTTGAAAACACAACTTTTTAGGGCTTTTAATTATTTTTATAACAAAAAACACTTTTCTAGTAGTTTATTGCTAGTTTTCATATTAATTTTCTATTTTTCCAAAATTGTTTCTATTTTTGCTAACTTTTCTATAATTTTGGCAATGTAAAACCTAATTTATATAGCTTTTTTTTATTATTTTCATACTTTACAACTTTTTTTGGTAACATTTTGCTAATTTTGATAGTGTACAACCTATTTTCTTTAGCTTTTTGCCGATTTCGATAATTTGCAATATGTTTTCTCTAAGTTTTCATCTATTTTGGTAGTTTATAACCTATGTTCATTATATTTTTTATTATTTCCATCATAAAAACAAAAAATAAAAATAAAAATTATTAATTATACTATTTGCAACCTTGTTCAACCTTATTTAACCTAGTTTGACCTAGTCAACATCATTTGTTCTCATTCAGTATCATTTAAAATCATTTTCTAATATTAATTGTTATTATTCGACAATATTTTGCATACGTTTTGGTACTATTTGATCTTTTTTGGCCCTATTTGACACTATTGTGCATCAATTTGATATCATTTGGTGTTATTTTTCATTGTTTTGACTTCATTTGGCCTTGTTGAAAATCACTCAACATTGTTTCACATCATTTTGACATTATTTTGCATCATTTGATGTCATTTTTCATCATTATAACTTCATTTGATGTCATTTGATATCATTTTGTATCATTGCAATCCCATTTGATGTCGACATCATCTTACATAATGTTTGTATCATTTGACCATGTTTTGCCTCCTTTGATATCATTTGGTGTTATTTTTCATCGTTATTTTGCATCATTGGACCTTTCTTAGCTTTTTGTGACACCATTTGATGTCATTTTTTACATGATTTGATGTGATTGGATATCATTTGGTATTATTTTTTATCATTTATGACATTACTTGGCCTCATTGTACCTTATTTTACTATATTTTGACATTGTTGTGCTCCATGGTGCACTGTTACTATATTATTTTGACATTGTTGTGCTCCATGATGCACTATTATTATATTATATTACATTGTTTTAATATTTTTTAGCAAAATATATCTATAGATGACACTTAATATGTTTTTGGTTGATATGTAGGACCAGAAGATGGACACATGGGCACAATTCAACCCACCTTTGTTAACCTAGGTAAACCCTATGATAATGTTGAATGATCCAATGACATTGATTACCTAGATCTTGAATTCAAGAACCATTTTAACTATGTAGTCTCAATAAAGAAGTCCCTCAAATGGCCTAAGTACATAGGCAAAACTCTTAACCTCAAGGACAATGACATTACTAAGGATTCTCTTGTCAAAGTTCCTATTGCAAAACATAATGGTGAGGAGAAAACTTTAATCCTCTCTTGAATCATAGTAAGCTCAAAACATCATCAAAGTCCTCTAGGATAACATTAAAACTGTTTCATGATCATCTGAAGATATCCTTTGACTTGACTCTCATTTAGTATAACAAAACATTATACTAGACCTTAGTATCAAGCCTATTAAAAAAAAAAGTCTACAAAGTTATGCCAAGTTTGTGCCTAGTGCTTCATGATGAGATTAAGAAAATTTACCAAGCTGGTTTCATCTTATTTATTACATTGACTTAGCATCCAACATTGTCATAGTTTCCAAGAAAAATCGAAGCATTCACATTTGTCTCAATTTCTGAGATCTTAATAAGGTAACCATTAAAGATGATTTTTCATTACATAGTATTGATCAACTCATTGATAATATGGCTAGCCATGCCTTACTATCCTTCATGGACAGGTTCTATGGATACAACCAAGTAAGGATAAACCTAGCACATCAACCCTACATGACCTTCATGTCCCCCCTAGGAAACATTTTATTATACCACGATGTCATTCAGTCTAAAGAATGTGGGTGCAACCTATCAACGAGCCATGACATACATATTTAGTGACTACATGGTAGGGTTACTTAATGATTGTATTAATGAAATAGCTATAAAGTCTAGGATGGTCAACGATCATGGATGTGACCTAAACCTAGCACTCTAATGTTGCTTAAAATGCAAGCTTAGAGTTAATCCTAAAAAGTGTGTCTTCAACAATAAAACTGGTAAAATGCTTCATTTCATAGTGTTTGAGGTAGGGATATGTGTCAATCCTAATAAGATTAAATTCATAACCAATTTGGTAGCATTCACTAACCTTAAGAAACTAAGAGGATTGTAAGGTAGAATGTAGTTTATTCATAGGTTCATCTCAAGGCTTATGGATAAGATACAACCCATGTAACACTTTCTTAAGAAGGGAGTACACTATGAGTGGATTAATTGATGTGAAGAAGCCTTTGATAACATTATGCAAGAGTTGGTACAATTGCTCATCATGTACTCACGTCAGAAAGACAAACCATTTTACATCTACCTTGTAATCTCTGACATGTCCATGGCCTCTCTACTCTATCAAAAAATGAGATGATGAAGCAAAGTTTCCCATTTACTACTGAAGCCATGCCTTAATAGCTTATGAGACCTAATATACTAAGGTTAATAAGTATTGCCTTGTCCTAGTCTTCTCCTTAAAGAAGTGGAGACACTATCT
Source organism: Gnetum montanum (assembly GCA_015680685.1). NCBI lineage: Eukaryota > Viridiplantae > Streptophyta > Gnetopsida > Gnetales > Gnetaceae > Gnetum > Gnetum montanum. The sequence continues at coordinate 210,682 of MNCI01034797.1, read as the reverse complement.
CATTAGGAGCTAAGTCAATATCATATGTAAGGATAAGGTACTAAGAGATATAACTACCAATATATACAAGAGTACTTGAATAGCCTAGTGGAAGGCTAAAATAGTTGATTTTGACCTACATTACATCTCCCAAGCCTCAATGAAAGGTCAAGCTATAGCCTCTTAACATACATCTTCCTTGGTTGAAGACAATGTAGCCATAGACCATGAATTCCCTAATGGACATGTCAACTTTGTTAATAAGGTACCCAAAGAATATGAGGTCATCATGTACTTTGATGGAGCTTCAATTGCCCATGGGGTTGGTGCTACCACCATGATAATCTCACCCTTTGGAGAGATCCAACATTTTGCTTATCATTTCTAATTCCATATATTAATAATATAGTAGAATAGGAAGGGTTAATCAAAGGAATGATGGAATCTTGTAATCAAGGAATTACATGTTTAATGATAAAAGGTGATTCACAACTTGTGGTTAACTACGTAACCAAGATCTATGCATGTAAAGTTAACCATTTATAATCTTATTATGACATGGCCAAAAAACTCATGCTATAATTTATAGATGTTGGCATCTAATACATACCCTAAACCAAGAACACCTTAGCTGATGTCATTGCAACCTTAGTCCTAAGTATGATGTCAGATGTGTTTAGTAAGTTGCCTTCCTTGATAAAAAATTATGCTTCTCCCATCATGCAGATTATTGAAGGAACCTCTATAGCCCATATTGATGATGTTCCACAACAAGAGTGGTATGACGACATTAAGTTTTACCTAATGCATGGTCAATCTCCATGGAACCTAACTACCTCTTAAAAGGATACTATGTAAAAGATCAAAATAATATGTCATTGTAGCAAATAACACATTATGTCAAAGGTCCCATAATGACATATTTTTAATATGTTTGGGTAAAACTGAAGCTTTCATAATCCTTGAGAAAGTTCACAAGGGCATATATGGGGACATATAGGACCTAGACCCATGATTGGTAAGATTAGATGATTAGGATACTATTGGTCCTATATGGAAAGCCATTGCATACATAAGGTTAAAAATTTTGACATTTGTCAATGGTACAATAACTTAATTACATGTATCATCAACTGAGTTACACACTACTTAGATCATGTGGCTATTTCAACAATGGAGAATTGACATTATTATACCTATAGCATCCAAATCTTTTGCAGAACATAGTTTCATCATCATTACAACTGAATATTTTACAAAGTGGGTTGAAATTATTCCTCTAAAGAAAAAAAAAACATCTCAACAAGTCTGTAAATTCATATTAGATAACATAGTATCCCATTTTGGCATACCCTTAACTATAGTCATAGATAATGGACCATTGTTTAGTAGCTAATAAATGCAAACCTTTTATTAATAACTCAAAATTAAGCATTTCTTTTCATCACCATACTATCCATAAGACAATGGCCAAGTCAAAGCTAGCAACCAAGTTATCATAAATTTTCTAAAAAAGAAGCTAAATAATAGTAGACACAAGTGACATGAACAACTCGTATATGCACTTTGGGCCTACAGGATAATCTTTAGAACCACAAATAGTACCATCCTATATAACCTAGTTTATGGATATGAAGTTGTTTTACCTCTTGAATTGTAGGCTTCATTACTAAAAATAGCTTTATCTGGCTTTATCAATGAAAAATAGAATAAGAAGTTACATATGATTAATCTTGATTTGATGGAGGATCAACAAATACAAATGCTTACTCACATAAAAAAATATCAAGAGAGGTAGAAACAATAGCATCACCATGATTTAAACAAACAAAAAGTCAAGGAAGAAGACCTTATCCTTAAGGCCATTCACAAACATGTAGACAAGTTTTCAACCATTTGGAAAGGACCTTTCCTAGTTACCGAAGCTTATGAAAATAGAGCATTCAAGTTGAAAGACATGGATGAATATGATTTGACTAATTTGGTTAGCCATTTCTATCTCAAACTTTACTATATCTAACGCTAACCAGCCTTTATTTACCTTTTTTTGTAAGCATGGGCAAATGATTAATACTAATGACCTTTGTAGCCTACAAAAAGCAAGCCTATGTGACCTCTCATCTCTTTTTTTTTTGGCATAACAAAATACTATAAAATTTGTATAAATCTATGAAATAAAGTATATATTTCTCATGATTATATCAATTGTAACCAATAATGGCCAATATTCTACTTGTTATCTCATGTGGCCTTATGCAATGTCTTGTAATCACATATATTCTTTGGATTTTTTTCTTATCCTGTTGGAGTTGTGCTTGCAGGATGAAGCCTAAAGTCATCACAAAGGTGTGAATCATCACAAGGATGAGTTACCACATGATCTCGACACACAAGATTCAGTTAGCTTATTCGACCTTACCAATAGTGCTTGCCTCACATCACTTCTATTACTCTTCTTGAACTATATCCGCATAGCCAAAGTACAGTCTTTCTTACCTTACTAACAATGAAAACCTATGTTTGACATTGATGCACTATGGTCATGTGACATCTCCTTCAACATGGTCTGCCATCAAGTTTTTTGAATGTAACATGTCCCATTCAATAAGAAAATGAAACAAAGTTTGGCCTTGGTATTGAACCTAAATAAAGGTTTCAATGGTAAAAAAATCGGAAATAAAATTGCCAAGAAAGTTAAGAAGCCAATGTAGCCTGAAGCTAACCAAATCAATAGCTCTAAGACAAAAGAGATGAGTGAACAAAGAAGCCTAAGAGTGGAGTGGTTATTCCTCTAAGACATCATCAAGTAACTAGTAGTTTGAGCATGAAACATGAATATCTTTTCAACCAATACACATGTTACAACCATGTCATAGACATGATGTTAACATTTTGAATTCTTTGTTGTTGGAGCTAGAAATATTGGTTGCTAGAATGGGAAAATTGAAAGATCCAAGAACTGGAAAAATTTCAACCTTGAATCCCAAGGGCCTCCAAAAAACAAGATTCAGGGTAACCTAGACAGTCTTGCTGATCATCCAAGGACTTATGGAATGTAAATGGATGTGGCAATAAAAATGTAAATGTACATGTAGATGAAATCAGAAATGATAATGAAAGTAAAAACCTAAACAAAAATAGAAATGACCTTTGAAAATGAAAATGAAAATGGAATTGTAGTTACAGAAATAGTGTAGGAATGAAAATGGAAATTAAAAATTACACAACATGGCTAACAAAATTTATATAAAAAAATATAAAAGAATTGGGTTTATAGTGTACAATATAGTGCCAACAATACAAGAAGTTGCTAGCCAAAGCTTGAAGTTCATTGAAGAAGGGCTACCTTCATGATTTGGTTCCTTTCCAATTTTAGCCTACTGTAACTTTCCATTAGTTTCCACTAGATCTATTATATGGGAGTGGGAATGGAATTACATGTTTGGGGAAATGGAAACTATGTGGGAGTCTCTATGCCTAGCATAGTCCTAGTTTCTACCACCTAATGACACTACCAAGTGAGGATGTAATGGTTGCAATGGGTTGATGGTTGTCAGTGGAGATGGAAATGGAATAGGATCTACACTTTCAGTGGCAATGACAATTATGTGGGGGTGTTTGTGCCCAGTGTAGTGCTAGTTTCTGCTATTGAAAATGTAGTTGGGCTACAAATGGATTTGATGGATAATGGAAATGGCCATGAAAGATGGGAAAATTATGTTGCTGCAAAATGAATTTTGAAGTACAAAAATGCCAAAGTGACAAGGGTTTGGAATTGTTTTATGATACGCCAAATGTCAAATTTCGGAATTGTCAAAAGTTGGAAACTTTGTATGTAATGCAAAAAGTCCAAAAATTTGAAACCTATACATGGTGTTAACATTGGATTTTTATAGGTTACGGTTGCATTTTTTAGGCCTACCATTGATTTTCATTGGTTATTGACAAATTGAAATTGATTGTGAATTGTAACAGCTACTACTACCAAAGTAGTTAGCCAACTATTGCTAGCATAGTCTACCAAGTAGTACTTAGTGTAGTCAAGCAACTATTGCTAACGTAGTCAGCCAACTACTACTAGTGTAGTCAACCAACTACAAGTAGCATAGTTGGACAACTACTGCCACTATAGTTAGGCAACTACTACTAGCGTAGTTAGCCAACTATTGTCAACGTAGTCAATAAACTACTACTAGTGTAGTCAACCAACTACTACTAATGTAGCTAGTATTTTTAGTAATTCCATATTGGACTACATCCACAAAATTAATTCATTTAATATAAATAGTAAAAAAGATTCTATGACTACACTAAAGTCTTTGGAAATGGAAAATGGAAAAGTATTGGGAAATAGAAATATGGATGAAAATTACAAAAATGGTGGAACTCGTTGGAAAGTGCCATGCCTAGTGAAGACTATTTTCTGGTGATTGTTGAATTGGGATGCATGAGTTGGTTGTTGTTGGAGAAATGGCCATCCCAACAATGCCATTGTTGCATCTCTGCCTAGTCTTGGTGATGACCATGCTAGCTATTGTAGCTATTGTGCCTACTGAAGATGGATTTAGCGTAGTTGGGGCTGTATTCCTATAAAACTCATGAAAATGCCATTTTTAGCCATTCCAAAGGCACTTTTAGCCTTCCCAAGCCCATATATGAACATGAGGTACCTATTTCTAGTTGGGAAACAAAATTTGAAGCATTTTTCAGTTTCAAAAAGTTAAAATATGCAACATTGTACCTTATGTACTACATATCTTACATTTACAATAAAAATTTGGCTCAAACTAAAAAGTGGGGTTTGCAATATTAATTTTGGTGGTGTTTCGTTGGCCCCTCTTTGTTGACATTTATAGGACTAACCCGAGAGACATTGACAAAGAATACAAAATATCACTACAGGCCCATCACCATCATCTTTCCTCTACACTTGATTAAGTACTATCAAATTGTGCTCAAGAGTGCTCATGATGATGGAATAGCAATGAGGTCATGAAGAAATGGTCACAAGGGCTAAATATTGGTCAAATAGTTCAAGCTATGCACTTCATGTTTAGAAGTATGGTTCACTCAGCAGATGCATTTGAGGAACCAACACTCCACTCCAAGGTTGCTTTGATTCCTTGGCAATGTGTTGTTTATCAAGGTTATTTTTTGATGTGGTATTTCAATTGAGTGAGTTGTGTAACACTTAACGAACTTGAGGTTTTCCCATCAAATGAGGTATGTTATGCTTGATGGACTTAGCATTTTTCCATTGAACAAGATGTGTTACATTCAAGTGGACTTGGAGGTTTTTCCATCAAATGAGGTGTGTTACACTTGAAGGACTTATTTTTTTCCATTGAATGAGATGTCTTACATTCAAGTGGACTTAGAGGTTTTTCCATGAAACAATGTATGTTACGCTCGATGGACATAGTGTTTTCCCACTGAACGAGATGTGTTACATTCAAGTGGACTTGGAGATAGATAATAGGTCAACATTATTGATCAAGGTATAGGAATTTTATATTTAGGCTATAGTGTTGGGCTCATAGGAAATGATATGAAACAAGCACTCTTGGATAGATTCAATGAATCTTACACCTTGAGGTTATGTGGTGACTTGTTGCGGTGATGACTTGCATTCTTGTAATGGTTCCATGCTTCATCTTGTAAGCACAAATCCAAGAGAGCTAGATAACCAAAGAGAGAAATCATGTTAAAATGGAATACATTAGGTTATGAAGGATGGTTTAGCCAATTTGGCTACCTAAGGTCACATGTTGCTAGTTGAAGGTGTTGGTAGGCTACATTACCAATTTGAGGCCTAGGCAGGCCATGTTGCCAATTTAGGATCATGGCGAACCATAGAGATTAGGATTGCTTACTGATGGTTGTCAATATCATGGCTAATATAGGCTACATGTAGTATGGTTTGAGATAGGAATGATTGGCTAGATTAGCCAGCTCATTCCCATCCATGTATAGTATCTGATAGGCCTCGTTGTTGTAGGCTTTGATGATGAAGAAAAATTCTTCCTAGTTGGCTAAGAATTTATCTGCATGCTCAAAAACAACCTTAAGGACTAAGTCTCCTTTCTTGATCTTGTGCTCTCATAGGTTATGATGGTGTTTCCATTTCTGCTTCTCTTGGTAACACTCGTTATGAGCAAGCATTCACACCTGCTACTCCTCCACAAAGTCTAAGTCCATGGTTTGTAACTCCTTGCTCTGCTCATTGTTGATGAAGTTAGCTAAGGCCACTCAAAGCGATGGTACCTACAATACAAGAGGTAAAAAAACTAAAAAATCATAAAAAAGGCTATAAGGGGTCATGCCGATTGCAGTATGCTATGTCGTTCTATAGGCCCAAAGTGCATGAACAAGCTATTCATGCCATTTTTGCTTACTATTGTTGAGCATCTTCTTGAGCAAGTTTGTGATGGCCTTGTTTCTTACTTCAACTTGTTTGTTGGCCTAAGGGTAATAAGGTGATGAGAAAGAGTGCTTAATGCCTAGGTTCTGATAGAAATTTCCCATTTCTTGGCTACTAAATTATAGTTCATTATCTATGACTATGATCATAGGTATACCAAAATGAGCTACTATGTTATCCAAGATGAACCTAGAAACATTTTTATATGTAGTATTCCTTAGGGAAATAGCTTCAACCCACTTAGTAAAGTATTTGGTTGCAGTAATGATGAAGCTCTATCCTTTGGAAGACTTAGGCATTATAGGTCCAATGATATCTAATCCCTATCATTGAAATGGCCAAGAAATCTGATTAGTGTATAACTTAGTTAGTGGTACATGTATGAGTTTACTATGTCATTGGAATGTGTCACATGTTTTGACCTTCTATAAGTAATCATTTCCCATATAAGGCTTGTAATAGCCTAATCATCTAATCTTAGTGGTCATGGCCCTAGGTCCTATATGTCCACGACAAACACCCTCATGAATTTGCTCTAGGATTTTTCTAGCTTCAGCTCTACCCAAGCACTTTAATAGTATGCCATTGTAGGATCGTCAACATAATGTGTTATCACCTACAATGACATATTGTTTTGATCGTTTATGTACATCATCCTTTTGAGAAGTAGTCAGGCCTTATGAAGATTCATCATGCATAAGATAAAACTTGATATCATCATACTAGTTCCTTATAGGAGTAGTATGAATTACGACCATAAAAGTATCTTTAGCACTTTGCTTGATGGGGATAGCACAATCCATGATTAAGGTGGATAACTTGCTAAACACATCTAGTGTAACATTGATGGCTAGTAGTGTAATGGTATTGGCTATGGTGCTTTCATTTTAGGATATGTGTTGGATATCAACATCTATAAATTATTGTAATAGTTGTTTCCCTAGGTCATAGTAACGCTGTACATATTTAGCTTTGCATGCATAAACCTTAGTTTCTTAATTGACCACAAGTTGTGAATCACCCTTGATTATCAAATGCTTAATACCTAGGTCATGACCTACCATCATTCCTTTGATCAAACCCTCATACTCTACTATGTTATTAGTGCATGAAAACTCAAAACGATAGGTTAGATTTCACTAGACAGGAATGTCATGATGGTAGCAATGCTAGTCCCATAGGCAGTTGAAGCTTCATCAAAGTGCATGACTACCTCATAGCCCTCAAGCATTGGTTAATGATGTTGACATGTTTTTTGGGGAACTTAGAATCTATGGTTGCTTGGTCATCAATAGGTAAAACTATAAGTTGCACGACTATAGGTTGACCTTTCGTTGAAGATTGAGAAATATAATGAAGGTCAAACTCTACTGCTATGGCTTTTCACTAGGCTATATGGCTACTCTCATAAATATTAGTCATTATGGCCCTAAGTATGCTGTATTTGCAAATAATATTAACTTGGCTTCTAAAGAGGTAGTGCCTTTGTTTCTTTAATGAGAAGACTAGTGCTAGATAGTACTTCTCTACTTCAGAATATCTAGTCTCATGGGCAACTAATGCATGGCTAAGGTAGTATTTTCTACTCCATCATCACATTTTTGACAAAGTAAAGAGGCAATGGACATGTTAGAGATGGTAAGGTAGATATAAAATGATTTACCCTCTTATGGAGGATATACTATTAGTAGTTGTGCCAACTCTTGCTTAAGGTTTTCATAGGCTTCTTAGCATTGAGTCATCCACTCATAGTCAACTCATTTCTTAAGTAAGTGTTGCATGGGTTGTAACTTATTCATAAGCCTAGCAATGAACCTACAAATAAATTGCAATCTAGCTTTTAATCCCTAAAGCTGCTTAAGGTTAGTTGGTTCTATCAAGCTGGAGATGGCCTTAACTTTATTAGGATTAACACATATCCTTGGTTCAAATGCTACAAATCCAAGCATCTTATTGGTGTTGATGCCAAAGACACACTTCTTAGGATTGAGTCTAAGTTCAAACTTAAGGAATTGTTTGAGCACAAGGTCTAAGTCCTTAGTATGATCATTGGCCACTTTGGACTTAATGGCTATATAGTCTACATAATTGTTGAGTAATCCTAACATGTAATCACTAAAGATATATGTCATATCTCTTTGATAGGTTGATCCTATGTTTTTAAGACCAAATGACATCATAGTAAAGTAAAAGGTACCCTAAGGGATCATGAAGGTAGTGTTGAGTTGGTGTTCTAGGTTGATTCTAATCGAGTTGTATCCTAAGAACCCATCCATAAAAGAAAACAAGGCATGTCCAGCGAGGATATCAATGAGTTGATCAATACTAGGAAAAGGGAAATAATCCTTAATTATTACCTTTTTTAGATCTTGGAAATCGATGCAAACATGGATACTCCCATTTTTCTTAGGGACTACCACAATGTTGGAAGCCCACTTTGCATAGTCAATAGATCTAACGAAACTAGCTTGGTAAAGCATGGTAATTTCATCATAAATTGCCAAGGATAAATCAAGATTACTAACTTTCTACTTAACTAGTCTAATGCTAGGATTGAGTATGATGTATGTGTTGGACTAAACATGAATCTAAGCCTAGCATATCCTCATATGACTAGGCAAAGAAATTAATGTTGTCTTGTAGGACCTTGGTGATGTCTTGAGCTTGTTGAGGTCCTAGTGAGGAATTTAGTTTGAGGGTTTTCTCCTTACCACCATGTGTTTTGATAGGAACCTCAATTAGTGATACTTCGGTTATGTCACTAGCCTCAAGGTCAAGGATTTTAACTAGGATTTTAGGCCATTCCATAGGCGTTTTGATTGAGGCTATGTGGTTGTCAAGACCTTCACTCTCAAGGTCTAGACAATTAGAATCAACACATTATTCAACATTATCATGAAGCCCACTTAGGCTCAAAGGCAAGGTGATTTACTCCCAAGTGTCCATAGTTAAATCCAACATATCAACCATACGCACATTAAGTGACACCTATGTAAAAATGAGTAAATCATGCCAAAATGATATAAGATACTTTATTAAACATATGCTATTCCAATGACAAGCAAAGAATGAAAACAAGGTAAAACAAGGCTATAATAGATAAATAATGACTAATGGAATTAATTAAAGCCATATAAGGTTATCCAAAGGCAATAAGAGAGAAAATAAAGGAACCTTGTTAAAAACAAGAAGTTATATGATGGTTGTATAAAGTCAATTGATGAGAAAGAAGGTCAACAATGCAAAGTGAGGCTAAAAACAAGGTCAAAGTTTTGAAAATGAAATATATATGGTAAACATTGGATAATTCTAGTCTAACAAGGTAATAATTTACTAGTTTTAGGCCTTAGTGGGTTATCATATGATGCTACAAGGTTGTTGGAAGAGTTTGGGCATGTGAGAAGGTCATTTTGGGACTATTTTAGAGCAAAATTGGCATCTTTTGTTGTGACTATGCTAAGCCCTATTGGTGACTATGCTGGCCTAGCATAGTCTCATCTTCTCTAAACATAGTTGACCTTTAGGGATTGTTTCTAGGGATTGGTATCGTCATTTTGGATCTTCGATGGACTAAAAATCTAGCATAGGGGTTAGGAATTAAAGATTAGCAAGTTTTGACATCATTTAGACCCTTAAAGAGTGGAAAAATCATGTTACTAGTAATAACTACACTAGGTTGCCAAGCCCCAACATAGTCATAAGGGAATGCATGAGCTGATGGGGTTTCCAAGATCAAAACAGAGTGAAAATTACACAGAAATCATGGGGATAAGGTTTTGGTCATTTTGGATTGAATTTAGGTCATTCTGAGTTGCTTACTATCATTTTTTGTTACCACATTTTCCCTTTCCATTGGGACTATGCTGGCCCAGCATAGTCCCTAGCTTCCTTCGTGTAGTTAGAAGTGGAAAATAATGTTTGGTTAGTTTCTAGGCTTGATCAACCACATTAATGAGCTTATGGTATCATTGGTATCACTGGCTAGGGTTTTTGTGTAGAAACTTCCAATTTCATGCCTGCTTGGGCCTTGGATGTCTAAAGATCATGGGACTATGCTAGGCATGTAGCCCCTAGCATAGTCAAGGGTCCTAGATTGAAAAAGAGTTGAACAAGAATGAATTTTGGCTTATTTCCTAAGGTTCTAGGGTTTGGACATGTTTTGGCAGGGTTTTGGATGTTTTTGGTAGTTGCTTTGGGCCGTACATTGGGCTTGGATAAGAACTACACTAGCCTAGGGTTGTCTCAGTCTTCTTTCTAGTGTAGTCAAGTTGGGAAGATTTAAAAATGGGTTTAGGTTGCCAAAATTGACTCTGGTGGGTTCCAAGGCTTCTGGAAGTGCTGTACGAGCTATTTTGATCCATTGTTTGGTAAATTTATGGAAACTATGCTAGATTTAGAGAGGGACTACATTGGCCTAATGTAGTCCCAGCTTTCTCTAGCATAGTCCAAGCTTTGATGGTCAAAAATGATGGAACAAGATGAACTCTATGATCTATTAGGCTCTTGTGAGGCTTCAGAGTTCATTGGAAATGGATTTTGTGTCTTTCTAGAAACTTGGTGTAGACTACATTGGGCTTTGAGAGGAACTATGCTAGTCTAATGTAGTCCTTATCTCTCCTCATTGTAGTCAAGGATTAAGAGATAAAAAATGATGAATTTTGACTCAAATACAAGGTTTGGTGGTTTGAATGTGTCTCAGCAAGGTCTTGTAGTCGACAAAGGTGTTTTTTGAGTGATTTTTGGAGTACTATGGAATTCATGATGTGGACTACACTAGGATTGGACTAGGACCATGTTGGCCTAGTGTAGTCCTCCCTTACTACCAATGTAGTCCAAGCTTGGATGGTTACTAGGAGTTTCCATGGTTGACAAAGGCTTCCAACAAGGTGTTGGGGTTGATTGGCAACAAACTTAGGTGATTTCTAGCAACTTAGGATCATTTTGGGGGACTACTCTAGGCTTGGAGATGGACTACACTAACCTAGCATAGTTTTCTCATCCCTCCAATGTAGTCCCAATTGAGCTACTCAGAAATGGTGAAAAATGTCATGATGTGCCACCAAATGGATTTGGACAAGGTTTTAGGATTGACTAAAGGCAATTTTAGGTTGTTTTTGACAAATTTAGTCAATTTTTGGATGACTATGCTAGGCTCTACAGGGGAGTGCACTAGCCCACTATAGTCCCAAGTTATATTTAGTGCAGTTATAGATAGAGTGACAAAAAGTGGTAAAAAGCTAAAGGATTATTGGTCATAAAACCTTGGATGGAGTTTTAGGGTTTTTCAACTATCGATTTTCATAGTTCTTGGTCAACTTTGTCAATTCTATGGGGACTATGCTAAGCTTAGGTAATTCCTACACTAGTCTATCATAGTCCTCATCTTCTTTCTATGTAGTCATGATGAAAACTACCAAAGTATGGCTGGAAAGTAGATTCCATGGCCATAAAGGTCCAAACTAGGGTTTTAGGGCTTACTAGAGTCAACCTTCATGTTCTTTTGAGATTTTTTGATAATTTTCAAGGGGACTACATTGGGCCTAGACTAGGAGTATGCTAACCTAGTGTAGTCCCTAGTTTTCTCAGCATAGTCACAAGGAAGAAGGAAAAAGTAGCATCATGCTTTGGGCTTGTTGGAGGCTCAAACTAGGGTTTGGGCAAACAATGTGCCAATTTGGGGTCAATTAAGAGTTGAATGGACTAGATGGGCTACTTGGGATTATAAGAAGGCAAGATATGGTGTTGAACTATGATGAGTAGTAGCCAGGACTATGCAGGCCCAACATAGTTCCTTACTTTTCTTAGCATAGTTGATGAGGAGGTTTGACTTTTGTTAGAGTTGGACCACTTGTGACCAAGTTTTTATGCTATTGGGGGTTTTGGCCATGGTTTGGTAGGCCTAGACAGTTTTTTTGGAGGCTTCTAGAGGTTGGATAGGCTTTTGGGAGCTCATCCCATCATGGACTACACTAGTAGTGGTTGGGACTACGCTAGCCTAGCATAGTTCTAGTCTCCCTTTAGTGTAGTCTTAGTGTCTTGTCCAAGAACTTTCATACCTTACCATATTTTTGAGTTGTAATGCACTTATGTCAAGGTTTAGGAAAGGTAGGTAGATGTTGTAGTTTTTCCATGACTTTAGTTGGACTTTCTTACCATAGTTAACTAGGAAATTAGTTACTCTTAGTGTAGTCATGTCGTTTTTGGTTGTAATGGGAGCATCTAGTGTAGGGTTCACTTAAAATTAGCAAGTTTTGTTAAAAAGCTTCACTAAACCCTAATGTAGTCCTAGTTTCCATTTTTGAAACTGAATGAAAGTGGTTTTGAAAATGGAAACCAAGGTTTCAAGTGTGACACCTAGGTTTGGATTGATATTAAATTGGAAAAACTTGGAAAATTATCATTGCTTGTTCCATTTCTTGCTGCTACGCACTAGTGCGAGAGCTCTACCACCATTGTTACTTCTAATTGACTACTACCTAGCATAGTCGTAACCATCAATGGAGTATTGCTAGCACATTCATACCATTTGAGCCTTACTCCCAACGTAGTCCATCCATTGGAGTGCACTTCTAGTGTAGTCAAGGATTTCTTCACATTTTCAGGCTTGTCTCTGGCACCATGGGTACGAAAATGGCTTCTATCAAAAATCCAAAGTTGGAGGATGTGGACACTATACTTGAAACCTTAGTTTGTCTACCATGCCCAATAATTGGAGCAAGTTCAGCTGCCACCTTTCCAAGGTAGGTCATTCTCACTGGTTTTCTATTCCATTTCTTGGTTTTTGTTCTGTTTCTTAGATCTATGCCTATGTACTTGTTATTTTTAAATTTCATGAAAATCAAACCTCGTATTTTGGCCTTCTCCATACGAATCTAAGGTTTTTATGTAGTTTTTGATCTTGTAAATTGGATTTCAAAAACAGGCTTGTTGTTTTGGTGTTTTTTTCCAATTTTACAAACATGGAATAGTTTTCCTTAGATCTAGAATGAAGGACTTTCCAAAAGAAAATTTTAAAAAAATAATGAACCCTTATTTTGATGCATTTTCAAATGGGCATGAGTTTTTTTGGTTGTATTTGCTATAATTGATGGCTAGATTAAGTTAGGTTTTACAAGTTTTGTGATCTTTGGGTGAAAAAGCAAGAAATGTTGTGTATTTTTTACTAAGAGAATGGTTGTATATTTTAAAAATTTGTTATTATTTATTTCTAGGATTAAATTTTAGCTTTATAATAGTTTTGGTCCCATTCAATTTGGTGTTACAATGAGGAAGTTATGGCCATTTGAACATAATTGTGTATGTAGGGTTCTTTGCTGTTATTCAAATTTCATGAAGGTTCATGAATTTTTTATGAACAACGGCAATGGGTTTTGAATTTTTTATGGCTATGAATACATAGGAATTGATTTAATCTTTCAAACTATGATAGAATCACTTTTTTTGGAGCTCAAACAAAATTTTGACAAATTTTTTGGCAACCCTGCGTAAAAGAGGATTCATGTTAGCAGCTACAGACATGTCACTTTGGTAATTTTTTTTTGAAAAATTGGTTAATATTTCTAATGATTTATTATTATGAATTTTGGCTTGTTATTGTATGATTCCAATGGCTATGGGATTGTCAAATTTTGTTAAGTGGTTAATTAGTTATGGTTGTTTTCATTTGGTTATGGGAAATCATGGTTACATGGATATGATGCCTTTACCCCTCTAAAGATGGGCAATGTTGAGGTTTTAAAAATTTTTTTCTATAAACATCCCATGATCTTTGTGATTCTTTCAAATGTTAAGAAGGGACCAAAAATGGTTTGAATCAAATTAAAATTTGTTTCATATTTTTTCTAAGTGTTTTCCTGTAGTCATTTTTGTGCTAAGTGTGAAATTTAGTTGAACGTTGGTCATAATCTTGCATTGTGTGTCAAAATATTTTCTAAGTATAGAATTATTCATGAAAATTAAGAATTCAATTATATACTACATTTTTCATGATTTTAGTCCTAAACTATCAATTCCATGTTTTTAGTTGTAACTTGTCATCATTACAGTTTTAGTTTCAAACTACCATTTTATTTAAAGTGTTTCAAATTTTTTCTAAGCATTGTTTTTTCTATGTTTAATGGTTATAAGGATTTGATTTTGGGGTTGCATGGTTGTAACTATTATGGTTGAATGTTACAGGATTTTCTTGAAATCCATCCTAGTAGTGATAGAAATGGTGGGGTTGTTGTGTTACATTGACATGCCAATAGCTAAGTCTCTGAGTTCCAACATGGAGTGGAACCAATTTGGGGTATGCTTTATGAAGGGGGCCTTAGACTTCCTAGCCTACCTATTCTAGAATTACTATGCAATAGTTTGGTCACACTTGAAGTTCAAGGTGGCAATAATAATCATGAAGACCATCCTGCTTGGATCCTCTAGTTTGATTGTGGAATTTATCATGGATAAACCCAATGATGGTGTGAAAGGGAAGACATGATGACCCAACTACTATGGATCCTTGTAAATTGTCACAAATTTTGGAGATGCTTGAATTTGGACAGAATAACTTGAACAACACCTTGATTGTGGACCATTGTGCTCATACATGATTCTAAAAACCTACAAGCACCATATATTGCATAGAGGGGTAAGTAGTAGTGTTATCTTGGTTATTCTTTTATTCTTGTGAATTTTAGGTTGTAACTATATATGGTTGATTGTTTTACCTACTTGTAGGTTCAAGATGGATGATCAAGGTTGATGCAAGACTAACAACCTTTTACTCTTAGCTCACACAGCTCTAGAGGTGTGCACTAAGAGCCCAAACATGAGGCTTTTGATGTGTGAGTAATTGCATGGGAACCTTGAGAGTAGTATTGGGTGTTACCCTAAGACCTACAAGAGATGTTTAGCCAATAGGATCATAGATAGCTGGTGGGATAGTCCATCTCTTGATGATTTAGACTTAGGCCCATAGCCTAGAGCTCCTACAATGCCTGAGTCATATAGATGAAGTAAATATTATTAATTTGTTGCTTTTATGCTCACGTTTTCCTTGTTATACAATTATTATGCTATTTTGGTCTTTGTGGTTTATGTGATTATATTTGTTGTAATTTGTTACACCTACACAAAGGCTAATGAGCTACCTTCTGCTATTTTACAGCAGTCACTTCATCTACTAAAGTTACGATTATTGCTTCAAGCTATAAGGAGGATACCTTGATCCTTAAGTTTGGTAAGGTTGAATCCTCACACAATTGGTTATCAGATCATGTGCCCGATGCTACACTTGCAAGGGTCATCCATGTAGGCCTCTTTAACCTCTTCATGGTCCCAAGCTTGATCATTTCCACCATAGAAATGTTAAACATCTATAACTCCTTTAACCAAGAAGTTTAGAGGTTCATTAGCCATGTTCATGATGTGATTGTTGTTTTGGAAATTAATGCTTCCACATTCAGTGACCTCTTCAGTGTCATCAATGATGGCATGTTAGTCATTATCAAAGTAGAGAAAGAGGTGGATCATCAAAAAGAAGTGGAAGAGTGGTTAGACACTTGTCGTGGTAGCAAAGGATACCCTCTAAGAGACATTAAATCATCATTGATTAGGGGGATGTGTCCCTTGTTCTAATTCCAAGAATTTCCTAAGTTATTATTGCAAGGAAAGATCTTGGATGTAACACAATCTTGAGCCATGAAGCAGGCACTCACAAGGATACCTAATTCAATTAGGTCAAACACTTGGTTTTTGGGCTTTAGTCGGAAGTCCAAAAACTCTGTGACAACTTCACCACAAAGTGCCATGTGAATTTTGCACTCTTTGTAGTTTACTTGTAGAGGTTTGTAGAATTTTTGGTAGTGAGAAAGGATGGATGATGGGTTACCCAAGATCCATCCCAATTTGATTGGCCTTGGATGAGGCTTCTTATTCCAATCACCAAGGCCCAAGATCCACTAGAGGCTATACATGAATCATTGTCTATTACTACCAAGGACCTTGATGGAGAATGTTGTAGATCTCCTGACAACATTAGGGTTGAGCCATTTACCATTCCAACCAATGTCAAGAAGGTTTGGAAATTACATGCAAAGGCTAAGGGTATAGCTAGGAAGAGACTTAATAGGCCTTTGGTAGTACAACTAGTGCCAATGGTTGGGGAACCTCCTAAGAAAAAGGTGATCATCAAGCTTAGAGGGATGCAAATTAAAATTAGAGGTATTTATTTTATCCATTCATTTCTTTATTCCTAGTTTGTTCATGTGCTATGGTTGATTTTTTGCTTCTCATGATGTGCTAAGCTATCCTATGTTTTATGGTTGGTGCCTCTTGTAGATAACCAACAAGAGTAAGAGGTTATAGTAGTAGTAGTCTCTATTGAGGAGGAGTGGAGGCATCAAAAGGGGGATGAGATACAATGTTAAGAAGAAGAGATATTAAGACATTATGATGATGATGAGATGTAGAATGATGACTTACCCGCTATTCCTCCTATGGGCCACTTTGATGCTATGCTAGAGGATCCACAAATGAGTGAACCTCCTATCACCATATTAGAGGGTCTTTTAGGTACTTGTGATTTTCAGTTGTAAGCATTGTACTTGCTATGTTTCATTGTTGTGTTTAATAATGGTCATGATCGTTTGGTTGTTCACGTGCTTGTTGTAGCTCAAGAGCCATAGGGAGAAGCATCCACTTCTACCTTTCGTATGCAATCATGGGTGGAAACCCCTAATAAACTAAAGTTTATGCAAGGTGTGCTCAAAGATATGATTAGCTAGTTGCAATAGATAACATTTGAGATCGGTAAGAGCTTCAATGCATTTTTTCTTTCATATTTTTAATTTGTTAATTGGTTTTCATGGTTATTGAGTTTTTGTTGTTAACTAGTTTCATTTAGTTGAATTTTGTTCTATGTTGGTTATAGTGCCTAACCTATGATAGGATCTTGACAAGCCTATTAAGGTTGACACATTTTCTTCCTTACCTTCTAATATGGAGAATATCGCACATAAACTATATGATGGTGCCGTTGGATGTGCATTCTCATGTGCTAAGTTCTTATTGGAATGTAGATATTTTAATGAGTTTTTAAGGGAACAAGTCATAGCATTGAGGGAGGAGAACAAAAAATTGAAAGAGGAGGTAACAAATATTAAGGACCATAAAGACTTCATAGAGGCTTAGGTAAGTAACAAAGAATCTTTGTACACTAATGAGATACTATCATCTTGCTATTGGAACACACTTTAAAGCAAGGTTCTCCTTTTCTGGAGAAGTTGTACAATATAAGCTTTAGATCAATCTCATCAATTGTAAGGCTAGTAAGTGGAAGGAGTACCACTTAAGGTAACCATCAATTGTAAGGCTAGTAAGTGGAAGGAGGTGCTTGAGTGGGGTTGTAAAAAAAAGGATCACAAGGGGATCTATAGAGCCGAACAAGATGGTTACCTTAAGTGGCTATAGGAGGAGTATACTGAGCAGAAGAAGCTAGAGCTATTTATGATGGAAGATAATGCAGAGGATGTCTATAAGATATTTTCTAACAATGTGACTGTAGTTGCTTTTCCTACTTACTAGATTACTATTGCCTTAGGGGAGGCAACCTCAGCCACATTTTTGCATGAGCCTCCTTCATGGACCGACGTTGACAAGATTAACATTCTTACGAGTATTGATCTTGGAGATGTGGATTGGATCCACTTGTCTGAAGAAGAACTCCTTCACCATCTAGAGGTTGGTTTTCTAACTTTCCCAAAGAACATACTTTTACAGAACTATCTTAGGTTAGTTCATTTAATTTTAATTTCATTAATTTTTATTTTAATGTTTATTGATTGCTAATTAGTTTTGCTCTTGTCATGTTATAGGCACCAGAAGACATTGGTGGCCCTAATGGTGGGGATAGAGATGATGATCCACATCTATCACCAAATGCTCCATAGTTCCATTAGTTGTTTCTTTTATGCTTATTTCAATTGATGTGATTCCTTGATGTATGACTAGTACTAGCCAAAAAAATTTATTATTTAACATTTTGTTGTTTGGACATCTTTTCCACATTATGTGGCCATGGTTATGTTATTATGGACATTCGTATTTGCACTTTTAAATCTAAATTTGAATTTTGGATACAACATTCTAGAGTTACAATTTTCACTATCTTGTGATGCTACTTTATGATTTATGTTCTACGTATATGTTTGCTAGATGTGATAAATGATTGAAATGGCTAAGAAATAAAGTTATAGACACAAATGACACTAAGTTATAATGGTTGTTTTCTAGTTTTAGGCCATCACGGGCCATGTGGTGTTTGCTAGTTTAAGGCCATGATGGGTTGTGCCGTATTTGCTAGTTTAATGCCATGGTGGGCCACAATGCCAATTTCACATCTTAGTAGACCATAATGCCTATTTAAGGTGTTAGCAAACCATAACACCAATTTAAGATCTTAGTGAATCGTAATGTTAGTTTAAGGTCTTAGTAGACCTTAGAGAATGTAAAAGTAAATGTTTTTTATGTTGTTTTCTCTTTAAGCAAAAGTAAAAAGGCTTTAAAAGTAAAATGATGTAAAAAAAAAATAAATTCCTTGTCATAAGCAAATTTAAATTTAAATTTAAGCAAAATGAAATGGTACCAACAAGTAAAGTGTAGACCAAGCTATTAGGCTATGAATGAATAAGGTATGGGAAGGATTAGGAGCATGCATTATTTGTGCAAGTGTTTCCTAATCTTTGAGAGATTAGGAAAATTGTATCATCTATTTTGCACAAGCTTATACTCTTCATCACCTTCACTAATGATGTTGAAGGGTAGTTATCCTCATCGCACATCAATGAGTTCATAATTGTTTACTTCTATTTCTTTAGTCTTGTGATTCTTTTCAACTTCGTGGCCAATGGTAGGAGTTTCTTCTTGAACATCCATTGTGGACCCTTACGCTACATCGACATTGTTAATAGCTAAGTGGACTATGCTTTTGCCATGGTTAACAATTTCACCTCCCTCATAAGGCAAGTAGATTTCTTGTTAAATAGGTGAAGATACAACCTACATTTTGGCCAGCCAAGGTCTTCCCAAGATGAAGTTGAATCTTGATGTCTCTTCTACCATCAAGAAATCTACCATTGTGGGGACTTGTTCCCCTATCATGAAATCTAAAGAAATGGAACCTTTAACCATGACCCATAATTTGTTAAAGGATTTAAGGGCTGAAGTCAAAGTACATTGCATTTTTCTAGTCAATACTATGTGTTCAATGATGGTATAGGGTATGACATTGGTTGCTGCTCCATGATCTACATGTACCCTATTTACTTTATATTGGCTAATGTGTGTGGTTATAAAAGGTGGTGCCTTGGTTTCTTTGCCATTTTGGGGGTTAATCCTAATTTCGTTGTTGCAAAACACCAACGATGTTGACTTTGATTCTTTGGATGACGAGGGTATCATGACTACATGGGTAGACTCTTTGTTAGTTAGGAAATTCTTGCTAATAGGAATGGAGGTCAACATTTTGACTGGTGCTTTGTGATGGGGTAGTAGAATTCATGACCAAGTTGTACAAGTTTAAAGTTGTGTTCTGTTGTTTGAATGATTGTTTAACTTGTTCCATCGCATTCAGGGAATCCTTTTTATTGGTTGTTGATTTGTTGTATTTGACACCCTCCATATGTCCCAAAATGCAAACTTCATGTTTGGATTATTGTTGTGACATGGCCTCTTGGTTCATCTCTTTGGGTTTTGGTTCCTCTTGTGGTTTAGTGGTTGAAGCAGCTTGGGTTGTGGAAGTAATGGGAATAGATGAAATGGGAGTGGGCTTTGGTGAACCCACTTCCTTTCCTAACTTGGTTTGCTTATTGGCCTTGTTCTTGGCCTTATGTGTAGCATTCTCCCATTGTTTGGTCAGGGATTTCTTGCCATCCCTTGTTGATTATGAGGAAGAAGATGTTGCATGGGCCATCATAGGGGGGTTGTTCCATTGTTGGGGTAGGTTGTGTTGTAAAAAGTTGAGATACCATAATCACAAAGGGTTCTTTGGGAGGTGCTGGTGATGGTACCCTTTCAATAAAGGGGGACCTTGAGCTAACAAAAGTTGAAGGGCCTCTTTCATCATGAGGAGGCATCTTGATCATAAATGGTTCCTTTGCAGGCCTTTGGTTGTTATGGACATCAAATGCTGCTATGGTATATGGGTTGGTGTCTACATTTAGGGGGTCCTTGTATATGTGCATAAACTAATTTTGAGGCCTAATAGGGTTGGATGTGTCTAGTACCAATTTGCCTCTATTAATGATCCTTTGTAGGTCATCCTTAAGTGTAATGTAGAAATTAGTATCATGATCCGGTTCTAATGGTATTGGCAAAGACAATATAGCTTAAAGATTTGGGTAGTGGAGGGTCATCTTTGGTTGCTTTGGTAGGATCTTTGGCTATTTCACATAACCTATCGTACCTTTGACCTGTAATTTAGAAAATCCGCTTGTATTGAATTCTACCATTCTTCATTGGTTGATCTAATAGTTTTGATGGCTTGAGTGGTAACTTGTAGTTGGATTAGTCTTTCTATGAAAAATTAGGCCTAGAGGTAGTTAATGTTGTTGCTCTAGAGGTTGATGGTTGGTTATTGTTGTTAGTAGCAGGGACCTTAGGTTGGTTATTCATTGGCCCCTAGTTGTTTGGGTTAGTATTTTTGGTCACAGTTGTTATGGCTATATTGTTTTGCCTACCCTTTTCCTTGTTTTTGCATGCATGTTGGTTTTTATATGCTATGTAAGTAGGATTGTGACTAGCTTCAGTGGCATCCTCTATGTTCTTAGTCTAGGAAAAGGCTTGACTAAGAGACTGGGGACCTAGATAATATAATTTTGATTTCATAAAATTGTTAACCACCCCTTTGAAAATAGCTAAAATATGAGTTTTAGCTATGGGCTCCAGTATCCTGTTCAGCAAAGCATTCCATCATTGGATGAACTTTTGCACTAGCTCTAAGGGTCATTGCTCAACCCTCATTAGTTGGTCAAGCATGGTATCTAGTGTCAAGTTATACTTAAAATGATTAATGAATTGTGAAATTAATTCATCCAAGAAGGATAAGGATCCCCTTGGCAAGGTATGATACTAGTCCAAATCTTTTCATGCTAAATACATAGGGAAAATTCACATGATTGTATGCAGCCATGCTTGCAATAGCAAGCACTTAGAGTGGAAGGTAATTAGATGTGCATTTTTATCACCTTTATCATTGTATTTTGTAAATTATGCTACAAGGACACCTAGGGGAAGAGTTAGTAGTGGGATTGTAGGGCTTATGGTGTCATCTTGATAGAAGTTCATAATCTATACATTTTGGGATGTTGAGACATTAAGTTTTCTTAGCTCTTTGATCAAGTCCTAAATCATTTGAAAAGCCTAATTCAAGTCTTGGGGTGCCCTTATTGGTTGTGAGGTTTGGAGAAAAGTTTGAGGCATGTGTTGGGAGGCTTGTGGCCTTACTGTGGGCTATAAGATGGAAGGGAGTAGTTGTGTCATGGTTGTAGTCTATGGGCCAAATAGGGAGAAAGATGTTTGTGCTAGTATTTGAGGCAAAAATGGGAGAAAGAGGATATGTGATCCTTGAGTTGCATGGGGTTCCATTATGGATCCCATTTGGGTTATAAGAGGATTGGTAGTGGTAACCACCACCGATGATGGTTGCATAGTTCTTAACTATGCAGAGGATGACATAACAAAGTGAAAATTGTTAGGTTGTGGCATTGATTACATTTGATGTGTGGCTATGATGAGAGTAGGCCCAAACATGGTTGGTTAATGTGGGGCCGAAGGTAGTGGGACATGCCCTATGGAAGAGGCAAAGGGAGTGGAGGTAGCCATGGTGGTATTAGGGGTGGCCTATTTGAAGATCCTTCCTATAAGGTTCTCGTGCTCTGACTTTGTCCCAAATTCATCTTCCTTTTCTACTTGCCCATCAGAGGTAATCTTCTAGTCACCTTTGTTAGTCTCAATGAGTAGAACCAAGGTACTAGCATAGATGTCATTTAAAGATATCTAGTCATAAGGGAAGGGAATATATTCCTTTCCATTACAATGGATTCACTCAAACTCCCTTTTGGCTTCTGCTTCTACACATGAGATCAGCATGCCAACCTAGATCTTAGCACAAATGAAGTTATAATGCTCTTCATTTATCATCGAAAACCTAGGACTTTGTCCTCTAAGTCTCAAGGATTATCTACACTCAACTATGATAGGGTCTTTAGGGTCGTATATCCTTATGGCTTATTAGCTAGACCCACTATTGGTGAAATCAAAGGGCAACTTAATTGATTACTAGAAATACATGTTGAAAATGGTGTTTTTTTTTTTTTGGCATTTTTTCTATTTCTAGTAAAAATCTAGTGAGTAGGGTAAAATACTGTCACAGTAGGATAAGAATGAAAAGGTAGTAGAAAATGGCTACTTAGTGAAAATGGATGTTATAGTAAGAATGGAGTTCAATGGAGTGGTGTTGAATGGAATGGGGTTTAACAGAATGGGGTCCAATGTAATGGTTTTCAATAGAATGGGATCCAATGGAAGTCTACCCAATACTATCAACATAGTTAGCCTACTATTATCAACATAATTGCCAACTCCTATCAATGTAGTTTGCCAACTATTAGTAGCATAGTCCACCAACTACTATCAACATAGTCAACAAATCATTGCCAGCATAGTTTCCAACTATCATCAGTGCTTGACAAGAAAATGGGATTTAATGAAATGGATGTTGTAGTAGATAGGAAAATCTATAGCAACATCCAACGGAATGGGGTTTATAGTAGATAGAAAATTTGCAGCAAAATCCAATAGAATGGGTTTTGCAGTAGATAGGAAAATGACAGCAAAATCCAATGGAATGGGTTTTACAGTAGACAAGAAATCTACAACAAAACCCAATGGAATGGGTATTGTAGTAGATAGGAAAATGCCAACAATGGGATTTTTGACCAAGAATTTGGATGGAGGCCCTTCTTCTAGCACGAGAAATCTACTGGAGCTAGAAATCTTAGTTATTGGAATGGGGAAATCGAAAGATCTGAGCACCAAAATAGTTTTAACTCCAAATCCCAAGGGCCTTCAAAAAATGAGATTCAGCGTACCTTGGATGGTCTTACCAATCACCCAAGGACTTATGAAATGTAAACAGATGTGGCAATGAAAACGTAAACATACACATAGATGAAATTAGGAATGATAATGAAAAAAAAAATGTAAACTAAAATGGAAATGACCTTAAAAATGAAAATGGAAATGGAATTGTAGTTATAGAAATAGGTAAGAATGGAAATGGAAACTAAAAATTGCCCAACATGAATAACCAAATTTATATAAAAAAAATATAAAAGAATTGGATTCATGGTGTACAATATTATGCCAACAACACAAAAAGTTACTAGCTGAAGCTTGAAGTTTGTTGGAGAAGGTTGCCTCCATGATCCAATTCCTTCCCAGTTTTAGCCTATTGCAACTTTCCATCAGTTTTCACTTGATCTATTGCATGGAAGTAGGAATGGAATTGCACGTTTGGGGAAATGGAAACTACATAGGAGTCTCTATGCCTAGTGTAGTTCTAGTTTCTACCACAAAATGATAGTACTAGGTGAGGATGTAATGGTTGCAATGGGCTTTGATGGCTACTAGTGGAGGTAGAAATGGGATAGGATCTACACTTTCAACAGCAATGACAATTACATGGGGGGTGTTTGCGCCTAGCGTAGTGTCATTTTCTACTACTGAAAATGTAGTTGGGTTGCAAATGGATCTAATGAGTAATGGAAATGGGCATGAAATATGGGAAAATGGTGTTGTTACAACATGGATTTTGAAATGCTAAAATGCCAAAGTACTGAGTGTTTGGAATTATTGTATGGTATGCCAAATGCTAAATTTTAGAATTATCAAAAGTTGGGAGCTCTGTATGTGATGCATTAAATCCAATAACTCAAAATCTAGAAATGGTGTCAATGTTGGGTTTCTATAGGTTAGGGTTGTCATTTTTAAGCCTACCATTGATTGCCATTGATTACTGACAAATTGGTGTTGATTATGAGTTGTAACAACAACTACTACCAACATAGTCAACTAACTACTATTAGCATAGTGTACCAACTACTACTCAACATAGTTAGCCAACTACTACTCAGCGTAGTCAACCAACTATTGCCAGCATAGTCAACCAACTACTGCCAATGTAGTCAATCAACTACTACCAACATAGTTAATCAACTACTACTAACGTAGTCAATCAACTATTGCCAGCATAGTTAACCAACTACTACTAGTGTAGTTGGTATTTGTGGTAAGTCCAGAATGGACTACATCCACAAAACCGATCCATTTACTATAAATAGTAAATAAGCCTATGTAACTATACTGAAGGCTTTGGAAATGGGAAATGGAAATGTATTAGGAAACAGAAAGATGAACAAAAACTACATAAACAATGGAACTCGTTGGAAAGTGCCATGCTTGGTGAAGATTGTTGTCTAATCATTGTTAACTTGGGATCCATGCGTTGGCTGTTGTTGGAGAAATGGCCATTCCAACAATGTCAACGTTGCATCTCTACCTAGTCTTGGTGATGACTACACTAGCTACTATGGCTATTGTGTCTACTAAAGATGGCTCTAGCGTAGTTGGGGCTATACCCCTACAAAAACTCATAAAAATGCTATTTTTAGCCATTCCATAGGTGTTTTTGGCTTTCCCAAGCCTACATATGGATATGGGGCACCTATTTCTAGTTGGTAAATAAGGAAATAACAACTT
Source organism: Gnetum montanum (assembly GCA_015680685.1). Classification (NCBI taxonomy): domain Eukaryota; kingdom Viridiplantae; phylum Streptophyta; class Gnetopsida; order Gnetales; family Gnetaceae; genus Gnetum; species Gnetum montanum. Next base: position 185,484 of record MNCI01034797.1, on the reverse strand, counting down.
TTGAAGCACTTTTCAGCCCCAAAACATTGAAATATGCAATATTGTAGCTTATGTATTACATATCTTATGTTTACCATGAAACTTTGCCTCAAACTAAAAAGTGGGGTTTGCAACATGAATTTTGGTGGTGTTTGATTTGTTAGTCCATGTAACCATTAAAGATCCAAAGTGACCATACCAATAGCTGAATATAGTCATCATCTCATCCAAAAATTGTAACATTCCATCATAACCTTATTTTATCACTGTGAGTATTCCTTTGCACGATTCAATAGCTACCAAAGAAAATGTGAAGAGGGTGCATTGTTGATGAACTTGTGGTAGTTTTTCATATTCTTTATTGATGTATCTTGGGTCAATCCTTCAAACATCAACAAAGAGGGGCTAATAAAACACCTCATGGAAAATTCATGTTATGCATAAGAAGACTAATAGCTAAGAATTTGCATTGTAATTTGATGAAAATTTAAAGGCAAAATTAATTTCATAATTTTAGTTCAAAAATCCTATCTTATGACCTTATTTTTAAAATTTTTTGGATATTTCTCCATGTGTAGAGTGGAATTCACAATTTACAAGTTGAAAATTTCATTTATGCCAATGTATAGAGGCTCAAAATGTAAACACATTGCCAAAATTTACAGCAAAAAGCCAAAATAATTGGTGGCATACATGTTGTATTTTGGGCCATGAAAATGGCCAAAATGTGCCATTAAGTTTGGCAAGAAAAGCTTTATACATTGGTGGTTCATATGCTGCATTTTTTGGGTGGTGTAAGTGCCAAATACATTGTAAATCAATGTCCAAAAAGTCCAAAAACGTTGTAGATTTTGGTCATCAAAGGCATTGAAAATATTGTAAAATTTGTTAGAAATTAGGCAAAATAAAATTAGAAAAAAATTATGTCATTCATAGGCTATTTGGAACAAAGTTTACATCTTTTTGAGGACTCTCAAAATGGAGCAAAATCTAAAAATCTAGAGCTATTTTTAACTAGTGTAGAGAGAACCAATAATAGATAAAGTTGAGGAGTAGATTTGTGTGGATATTATAATAGAACACACCCTATGATCTACATCAAAGCTCAAAGCTATTCTTGCATTTATTGGATTTTCAAAACCCATAATGTGTATTTTTTGAACCTTTGTTTCCAACATTTTCTTTCATAGTGATTAATATCAAAGTTTGTAATTTTAGCTTATTTTGCAACATTTTTTGTATCTCTTCATTCTTATCTTCTATACTACACCTTATAATTAAAATGTTTTCTTGTAATTTATTTTTTATTGCTTGGTAAAAAATCACCATAAGTTCTTAAGCAATTGGCAAGACCATTTGAGGTGCTCTAGATTGTTTTTGAGGCTTGTGAATCCAATGTTAAACTACTACATGTTGAGATTTTAAGTATTCTACCACCAAATATTCTAGTCATTACAAGGAGCTACTTCACCTTCTTCTTCATTTTCTTGGAAGTTTGGAAGTGGTAGCTGTATAGATTGATTAGTCATTAGAAAGATTGGTAGTAACAAGGAACTAGCCATTGAAGAGGTTTATAGTGATAATGGGCTAGCCATTAAAGAGGTAGATAGTGATAGTGGAACTATTATAATAACAAGTATGGATGATGATAGAGCACTTGCTAAGAAACTAATTAGCAAGAAGTTGGTGAAGTAATTTTACATGATATGTCCTTGTACATTTTTTATTATTGAGGATTTAACTATGACTACAAAATGCTTGGAAGTGCTAAGAAAGACATTTGATCTAATGGGTTATACCTCAGCTTAATAACCAAACTTGTAGTATACCAGCTTACCAATATGGAGGTTTAAGAAACAACTCAAGGAGTGGATGAGATAGAAGTTCCCTTGGGAAGATTTCATGACTTTCTTTAGCTATTAGTATATATTCACTCAATACATGTAGGTAAAGCAGTCTTGTAAAGGATGTGATGGTTATGGTCATGGTGATGACAAGGTAGTAACTAGAATTTAATGATATTTTACCTTTTATAAGTTACAGAGACTTTTCTATGTATTTTTAATATAGGAAACTAGGGGCTTGTTTAGAGAAAATTTTCAAATTATTATGCATATGAACAACTAGAACATCTAGTTAAGAAGTGTTCATAATAGGTAGTAAGTTTTGATAAAGGAAAGGATTATGGTCAAAGATCCCTAGTTGCTAAATAATGTTGAGCTCTAACTTGATAGACTAATGGAATAGAGTAGGTTTGACAAAGTTTCAAGGGTTGGATATGTGCTCTAATGTATCAACAATTGGATGTGTAGTCGAACAGTATTTTGGAGATAGGAGATATGATCTTAGACCTTTATATGCTAATTTCATTTATTCTTGATGATATTTATTTATTGATAGACCTTAGTATCATGTCTTAGGTAGCCATTCCATGTTATGTTTTTTACCTAAGATTGGTGGTACATTCTATTGGGAGCTAGAAGATTCAAGTGGATTAGATTTGCAAACAAACATTGATTGAAATACAAGGTAGGTAGTGCATCAATGATTTACATATGAAAGATCTTAGTGACTATGATTTTATCTTAGACGGGTTAACTATTGTACTTAAATGCTAATCTAGACTTCTATTAGGATCTTTTAAGGCTATAGGTGACAAATGATGAGATAGTGAAAATCTAGATGCACTCTATACTAGTTTGATTAGATTTTATATATTCTAGAGTATTATTTAAAATGGTCTATAAGGGGAATAGTTATTTCATGGCTTTACTTTATAATTAAGAGATATTTAAGTTAGAACAAATTCTAGTAGTGCATGAGTTTTCAAATGTGTTCCATGTAGAGTTTTCTAGTTTTCCATCCAAGTGAAAGATAAATTTTGAGATTGAAATATAGAAAGGAATATATTCTATTTAAAAGGCTCTTTGTAGGATGTCTCTACTAAATATAATAGAGCTAAAGATATAGTTATAGAAGCTGATGAATAGAGGCTTGATCCCATTTTTTCTTCTTGGAATTCTCTTGTGTTGTTCATCTAGAAAAAGGATTTATAATTATGTATTGAATAAAGGAAGCAAAACTAGATAATAGTAAAGAATAAACATCCTCTTTTGCACATTGACAACTTATTTCATTAACTTTAGAAAGCCCATATGTATTTGAAGATTAATCTCAAGTTACGATAGCATCAAGTACAAGTTAGAGAACAAGACATATTGAAGATAGCATTTCAAACCTAATATGACCATTATTTTTGATTTGGGAAACTTATTCATGCCCCCATTCTAAGTTCTAAGATCCTCAATTATGATTTATTTGTATTTCTATTCAACTTAATAAATACTGTAATAATATTTATGCATCTAATGAATAGTATGTTGCATCCTTTTCTTGATTAGCTATTAATTATGTTTAATGATGACATTCTATAAAATTCCCCTATTATGGTAAGAATTGATATGATCAACTCATAATAACTTACATGAAATGATCTAGAACTTTATGATTATGAAATGATATGAGAAAATCTAAATCAAAAGGTATGTTACTAAACTAATTCATGTTTGCATGAAAAATAACTTAGAAGTTAAATCAAAATAAATGCATAGCAAGCATGGAATAATAATTAAAAATAAATTATGTGACAATTATAAATGATGCTAGAATAAAGGAAATAAGATATGTCAAAGTAATGACTCCTATCATATTCATAAAATAGAAATATCAAGAAACAATTCTTCTAAATTTTTTAAAAAAGCATAATAAATATTTAAAGATGCTTGATAATTAGAGAAGAAAAAAATGAGATGATGGATCTAGGAACACAAAGAAATCCTTAATCTCAAATCAATCAGTACAAAAGCACTTAAACATGTCTTCAAGAGATTGGGGGACAAAACTTTTAAAATAGAGATAAAACAATAGGTAAATATGAAGGAACTTGACAATAGCAATAAAGACTCTTGAAGATGTGATTAAGAGATCATCGATGACTCACAAGGAGCTATGTTATCTTGATTCTCTTTAATACATGTGTCTGATGAAAATTCCATTTAAGAAACGAGTTGTTGCAAATGTACATTTGACAAAGCAAGGTAAGGATTGGATCAGATTCGATCAAAGAATGGATCCAAATCTTATACAATCACAATATGTCAAAAAGAAAACATGATGGGAACATAGCGTATGTCAAAGGGAGGAAAGTAAAAAAAGTCAAAACATGGGTATGGCTAAGATGTGCTAAGGTAGTTTGATAGCTAATACCTGTAAAAACTTTCTCTCTTCTAGAGTTCTTTGTAACCTTCTTTTAATTGGAGTAAATTTTTTATTTATAGGCTAGAAATTCCTCATAGAACATGAAGAAACAACACATTGGAGGTCACAGAGAGTTCTAGAAGCTTTTAAAATGGAATAATTTATGTATACCATTGAGATTATTATTGAAACTTTGCTAACATAAAATAGTAATGTGGAATGTCAAGAGGAGAAATGACATTGGAAATCAAAGAAATACCAAAATTGAAGATGTATAGGAATGGCAAAAGGTCTAAACTAATCTTTTTTGAAAAAGCTAAAGTTATAATTAACACATGAGATGATGTTGAATGTTAAAACTAAAGCTAGAGAATGGATGACCATGAATAATGTTGCAATTGATGTAAGACATTAAGTCTAGAATCTTTGAGATTGTGACCATTAATGATACTAAAGATAATACATGACATTAGAACTAGAAGTCTTTACAACTAAAGATGCTACTAAAGAAGGACTCATTATGAAACCATTACAACTAATATCAAATTAGTAATAGATTTGTTGTTAAAGAGGATCTATAGGAGATATGATCATTCACCTAGAAATATAACTTATAGAAAATGTTAAAGTAGGTATATCATTATTCACTGTTGATGGATGATGCAAAAAAGATAAAATAGTATCCATCAAGAAAAGAAAAAAACTACTATTAATTCTAGGACACTATGGATGTACTTAGCTAGGTACCGATATAGGTGTTTGGACAAAGTGGGATAATAGGAGGAAAAATTAGGGACATCATTGATACATCTACAGTAGTTCTATATCATAGAAGCTATGTGTGGCTAGATTTCTAAAGTAGATCTATCCATTAACTCATGTAAAAATTTACACTACTTACTTTACTCCATACTCAACACTTGCTCACTCTTTGTGGATAGAGATACCCATTTAGCCTCACCAAAGTACCAAATATAGAGGAATGGAAATAGATGAGAAGAAGCATTAAGAGAAATATAAAAGATATTATTTTTAAAGATAGAAGAATAAATAGTTATGAAAACATGAAGAAATAAAATTATAGGGGTAGAAAATAGGATATTGCCCATAAACCAATCATGAGAATAGTGTTATACCATAGAGGTGGAATATGGCTAAATCCTGTACACATATTGTATGACTAAAAATGATGTCATATATAGCTATGAAATAGTAATGTGTCCTTTTTTTACTCAATAGTACACTTAGTCATAGCCTCACATGAAGCAATAAGATATTAGTCACTCAAAAATTTCACCAATTATGTTGACCAGAGTAGAGTAGAATGAGATAGATAGAGTATGGTTGTATCATAAAAAGGATGTATGATAAAAATAACTAGATAGAAGTAGTAGAATATGAGATAGAGAGGGGGATGAGTACATAAAAATAATACAAAGAAAATAGGACTAGATAAAATCTATTCTCCAAATGCAGTATGTAACTTGTCATAGTATGAGCAAGTTGATGTAGAGTAAATTGCTACTAAGTGGGTACACATTTGACTACATGTAGCTAATAGGCTTAAATACTATGATGAAAAATTTGACTACATATAGCAGCAGTTCAAAAATGCTCTTGTAATGAGGTCTATAAATTTATGTTCTTCTAGATCAGAAAGAATGTAGATCCCATTTGCAAAGATTAAACCACCAGAAAAAGACCCTAGTAGTTAGGAGAGAACTTCATGTCTCTGGAGTTCAAAAAATAGTGGAGAACCATGTTACCTTCATGAATCTTTTGGACATTGACATATCTAGAATGACAATGCGGAATGTCTTCTTTATAATTATGCAAGTATTTTAAAGTGAGTTGATGTTATTTCTTGAGAAGGTCAAACTTAATGCATCACATATTATTGTTCTCTTGATCTCAAAGTAAATCATGCAAAGTAACACAAAGAGATGAAATACAAAGCTCTATTAGTAACATTAACTTAGAACCATAGGTCAACATATGGGAAATACAACTAGTAGATGTACAAAATATAGTAAAATAGAATAAAGAGCATGAAAAAGTTGAATGTGCCAATTGTGTTGTGTTGTGTTGATCATGGTATGTAGAAAATAGATAAGGATCCTATTCATGAAGTTATCTTGGTAATTGGACTAAGGCCAATAGGATGATAAAAATGATTAGGTGATATCATACATATCATAGAAATTAGTTGCCTCCATACTTTTGAATTAAGAACCATTATTAGTTACAATTTGTATAGTTATACTACAGTATGTTATGATGTTATTTAAGATAAAGTGATAGATGAAATGGGATCTAGTGAAGCAAAATGAAACAACTTCTACTTGTTTAGTAAAGTATTTTATAGTAGTAAAAATGAATTAATGTCCAACATATGAAGAAGGATTAATTGCTTCAATGAGGTTTAGGCATCATTTTTAAAAAGGCCATGTAATCTTAGACATGTGAAGTTTTTGGGAACAAGCATAGATAAGAGGAGAATGCGTTTGGCAAGTGTCAAATGTTTTAACTAGATTATGAGCATCTTTAGCTAAGTTTGATCATTTGTAACCTTGAGAAATAATACATGATAGTAAAAAAAGTGATCCTAAATATCCATTGTAAACTTTAGAATGGACTTGCTTAAGAAAAACATTAGATTTGGAAAAATTAAGACAACATAGAAGGACACCGATGATGGACATATAACATAAGGTATTAGAATCCATTATATGAAAGTTTCAACTATGTTTATACAAAGTATCTTTTTGAGTATTTATTAAATGGTTATATGTTTCACCAATAGTGATATAATGGATAAGATCATGGTACTGATGATTTTCATCACTGGAATTAATAGCACTACCTAAAATATAGGGAAATTGTGTAATAGGCATTAAGTAGATAGATTAAAGAAGTTTATTGTGCATAACAAATGGATCATCATGAATTGCCAAAGTGTTGGCTAGCATGTTTTTAAAATGAGGAATGTGATTTAAAACATATGCTAAAAATGAACAAAAAGGTTCCTTAGCCATTTCTAAATAAGAAATAAGATGAAATGTCTTATAATAATATTGATTATTAAGCTGCTTCATAATAAGTTAAGAACCATGATAAATAGAAATGATTTGAACTTAGTGTTGTAAAGGTAGTAGAAAACCATAAATTAAAGTTTCATACTCAGTGACATTATTCATATAAGGAAAGTCAAGTTTAGTAGAAAATTAAGGATGCATGCTACATTATATCCAAAACAAGTATAAGCCTCATTGGAATAAGGAATAATATATAAAGTCATTTGCATTATTGTAAAGGCCATGAATAGCATCATTAGAATTGTGGAAAGAGATGAGATCAGCTATAGCTTGACCTTTTATAGAATGTGAGAGAGATAACAAAGGTTAAATTTAAAAAGAAAAATTTTCCAATGAGCTAGGTGATGACTGTCAAAATGGGTGTTAGCAATTATTTTAAGTACATTATCCTTATAGATAACAACTATATTAGCATTTAAAAAGTTATGTCTCCTCTTCTCAAGAGTGAAGACAAGACTTATGTAGGATTTTTTGGCATTCATATATCTAGTCTTATAGTTGAAGAAAGGGTGAGAGATGTAATAAATGAGTAGAGTAGCTTCATCCTCATGTTATTGATAAAGCATGACAACTATGACATGGTCAAATTAATAAAGATAAAATTTAAAAGATT